>JBBPDA010000013.1:5055269-5080269 GCA_037974385.1 Arnoldichthys spilopterus
TTATTATTACTTTTGTCAGATTAAAGTTATTTCTGTGACCATTGTGAGTTTTTCTTTCATTGACTGAAGGGTACCAAAAATGTTGTCCACGTGTGTATGAGCTAGCAAGTGAAGTGTCAGTTCTTGAAGTTGATTTGCTGGAAGCAAGAAAAATAGGCAAGTGTAAGGTTCTGAGCAACTTTGACAAGGGCCTTATTGTGATGTCTAGACAACTGAATCAGAGCATCATCATCGGCAGGTCTTGGGGAGTGTTCCGGGTGTGCAGTATTTAGTACCTACAAAAAGTGATCAAGGGAAGGACAACTAGTGAAAGGGCGACAGGGTCATGGGCCTCCAAATCCCACTGATGCATGTGGGGAGTGAAGGCTAGTCCATCTCGTCCGATCCCACAGAAGAGCTACTGTGGTTTAACAAGTGGTTGCAGACAGAAAGGGGTAGAAAGGGGTGTTACTGTTGATGTCAGATTGATGTACTAACTTGAGTTGGTGTCTGCTTTTTGCATTGTTTTAGGGAGAAGAGATGCCAGAAATTTTCCCTCAACAGGTCACAGAGGAGCAATACACTGATGAAGATGGAAACATAGTGATTAAAAAGGTAATAATTAAATAATATTGCATATCACAGAAATAGCAGTTACATACTGATACTCTTCTATTATTAACTAATGTATATAAAAATGTTTTATGACATTATGGACCAAAAGAGTCATATTACATATTTAACATTTTCAGGCTCTCTATATTCATTAAATTTCAACAGACTCTGTCACTGTGGTTTTAAGACTGATAGATAAATGACCTTTGTCTTAGTTGGATTTGCATTACACCTTATTCATAAAGCAGTCTGGGCTGAATGGGCAGGCATAGTCTCCTGTAGGTTAAATAGGAGGATATATGGAAATGACATCTTGCAAGTACAAGATCCAAGGGTTTGTCTTTTATGACATAGAACTGAAAAAAACAAAGATAAAAGAATAAGAAATTCCTGCAGACCTTCTAGTTCTGTCTATAATGATACTGTGTGTTTTCTTTTGTCTGCACAGATCACAAGGAAAATTATCCGCAAGTATGTGTCAGCAGATGGTGTGGAACGAGAGGAGGTGATGGTAGAGGGAGGTCAGCAAGACGCTATTTCAGTAGATGAGGCTGATGGCTTCTCTAAAGTAGTTAAGAGGACAGTAGTGAGGAGCGGGGGAGATCAGACAGAGGTGTGTATGTGTTGTAAAACATTTTCTTTTATTTGGAAAAACAAAACCACTATTACATAGTATTAAAGGTGGAGTCAGTTAACTTTTATAAAAATATTTTTTAGTCTTATTTGCTAAAACTGTCACTATGTCCTGACAGTAATGCATGATACAAATGATATGTGACAATATCAGGCTCCTCTGGTTCCACATCATTCCCCTCATTTCATTGGAAAAACAATGAACAAAACAACCAGGAGGCAGGAGCAGTGTCCGACAGGCACTGGTTGTGTACACACTGCCTTCCCTCTGCACTTAGAACCAAATCAAAGCCATTGCAGAGGTAGCTACACTTCTGCTTGACCAAGTTTCTAGCTAATGTATAGCCATGCAAAAGCCACTGTAAGGCCTGTTATATCTCACTGTGTGGAGTTTAGTTCAGGTTTCGTTTTCACCAGCACTTGCTCCATGCTGTTTACCAGGCCTCTTTAGTTTGCTGTGGTTACTGTCCTGCACATGCATGGCAGCCTCCTCTACGAAGAAGGGCTTTAGAGGCAGGGCTGATCACACAAGAGATGGAGGGGAGGGAGCTAGTCGTAAAAAAATTCTAAAAAAGCTAGATCCAGCCTCTTTTCAGTTTTTGTTCTACTGCAACTTTATACATAACAAGATTTGCCAATTTAATGTAAAAAAAATATATATATATAAAAAAAATTTCAGGTGACCTTTTCCGAACCACTACCTGTTGGAGGGGCAACAGCCTCTGAGTTTGAAGCAGAGCCTGTCCAAGGTCGAAAAGTCAGCAAGGTCATCAAAACAATGGTAGTACAGGGTGAGCGGATGGAAAAACATATCGGCGACCCCTTGTTGTCAGCAGATCTCCCCTCAGCAAAAGATGACTTTGAAAAGGTTTGTTGCTGAACTGTGTGAGCTTGGTGCCCTGATTTTAAAGCCTCAGTTTTAAATGACAGAATAATTTTTATTAGCAACATTTTACTAAGTTATTCATTTTGTTTATATATATATATATATATATGTTATTACTGTTTAATTTACAGTATTATCCCTAAGGCTAAAATGCTTTCCTTTGTTTCTTTTGTGATATGTAGGCTTTGAGTTATGCAGGGGGCTTTGAGAAAGTGCACATGCCTCATTTAGTGGAAAAAGAGTTGGTGAAGGAGGATGGATCTGTGGTCAGAAGGTCTGGATAATGGCTTGATTTGGTTTGGTTTAGCAGCACAGTTTGCTCATTTTTAGTAAAATTACAGTTGATGTAACATTAATATGCATTAACAAAGTGCACTTTAACAGCCAATGAGCATGCCTGAGAATTAACACCACAAAGACACACAGTGTTAGGTTCTAATAATAGCACCCTCTTGTGGAAGATATTTAGCCTCCCATGAGTGAGTGACTGAATGTGTGAAGGAATGAATGAGTAATTGAGTGAATAAGCTTAAAAATATGCATCTTAAAAGCCAGAATCAAGAATTGGAGTATGATTGGAGTGCACAAGGATGTTGCAGATGGGATCTAAAGCAAATCTGCCTCCTCGAATTAACCGGATTACTCCCTATAACAGACAGCATATTGCAATTTACAGGTTTAATAGTTTTATGATATTCATAATGTTTAGTTGCAGTACTATAAACCTAAATATAGAATTCTTGAGGCTGTATTGCAAGAAAGTGTTCTCTTGACTGTTTAGTGTACAATGCTGAAATGGAACTATAACAGAATAAGCAAACACTGCAGTAGTCTATAAAAATCAGTATGGGAAAAGCCTAAAGTATGCATTATGCATGAAACAAGCCTGTGTGTGTGTTTTGAACTTGCTAATATGTTTGTAATGAACCATTAACCTTAACATAATTTTTCCTCTACATATTTACAGTAATTTCGGAGTGAAGAGTAAAGGAATCATGCTGGCATCCGTACACAGTGTATTGTCATAACTATATCCTGATACATTTTGTGTGTGATAATTGGTTCCTAGGGCCAGCTTGCGAAAGACACACACTCAGAAGAAGACAGTGGTGAGGGACGGCCAGAGAAAACACACACACCTGGAGCGACTGGAAGACACTCCGGAGGCCCTGCGACCTGATGCCCTTCAGCAGCATCTTCACCAACTGCTCCAACGCTACTGCACTCCAGAGGTGACAGAGGAGCCGGAAACAGGGGCAGAGGAGGAAGAGAAGAGGGAGGAAAAGCGGGACACAAACAACACATTTTCTACTGCATAGTCAAATTATAATTATGCTTTTTGTTTTGGTTTGGGTTTTTTTGGCTGTATGGCATGTATCCCAAAAATCTTGGCATAAAATCAGATTGTCACCTTTTTGTTTTTCTGTCATTTACTCTACCACACAGTATACCCCAGTGGTCTCCACTGAATAGGACCACTGGATTTGGGGTTTTATTTGTACTTTTTTTCTGTTGCAAAAAGGTACATGTTGTTATAGTTTGTAATGGTTTTGAATATTTTTGGGGGTTTTTTTGACATTGTTGTAGTTCTCACATTTGTCTCATTTTTTGTGACCAAAGATTGCTTTACCTTGTTCTGGTTAACATAGAGTTGTTGTTTTGTTTTCATTTTTCGACCATTGTGGTAGAAAATATTACCATAAATCATTAAAAAAGGGAGTCTTGGACATTAACCGTTTTCACATACCTATTTGTGCAAGAGGGCTGAAAATATTGGGGCACATGTAAATATTAGACAACATGTATCCACATGGAATGGAAACAGGGGGTTTGGGGACTGCACTGTTTGCATAACTGCACCAATGCACTGCAATTAAACATATTACACATCATTTGCTCAAAATTCTGTCCAGAAGCTTTGGATAACTGCTATTGGTGCATGTTTACCACATACAATAAATGAAGGTTTAAACTTGGGACCGTTTTGACACGATGTAAAAATGACAATAATAACAGAATGAATGTCATTGTGTAGTTCTCCATGAAACCAGAATGAGGCTCGAGTAAATTGTATTCCATATAAGTGTGAAATCACTATCACTGGTCCACTGTCATGGTGGTCTGAATGCTAGATTTTGACATGCCTGCCTTTACTGTGCATTTGGAACGTCATATTGAATGAAAGCTTAGCGAATTGTTCCCAACTCATGCTCTTTATTTTGTTTCTGTTGGCCTGTCGCATATTTTCAAGTCGGGCCACAACAGCTTTGCACGGTGGACTTGGTCTGCCCTATCTATGTACAGAGTGTGAGTGTGGGCGTGTGTGTGTGTGTGTATGCTAACCTCCGATGTATGTTAACCTTCAGTCACAATACTGCTTCCCTTGTCTGCATATATGATAGTAGTCGTCATTAATGTTCTTTATTTAATCCACATATCTCTTTGTGCTGTCCAATTTTAAACTGTCACTATTATTTAAAGGATGGATGTTCCTAATGAATAACTCCCCAAAAGACTCTTGTGCTTGTGAATTTGATCTTAATTCCTTCCATATTAGTGGCATACTTACAAAATCAATATCGATTGTTTGGGAGCACTGTGAACGCAGCTCATCAGAGTGTATGAAGGAAAAGAGAATGTGGAGTTGGTTTTGGCTTTATTTGCTTTGTTTTTATTTCTGATGTTGCAAATGGTGTAAAATAAAGACAGTGGTAATCTCACATTAGCGCTGTTTTCTTAAGTATTTTATGTTTCTTCAAGCTGTTTTTACTTGTGGGCCACAAATTACAGACTATAAGTCAGGCTCCCACAGGGATTAAACCTAGTTTTGCACTGCATGACATTCAGAATGGAGATTCTCATTTGAGAGATAAATGGGGAGTCCAGGACTAAGTTTAATGATCCCTGACTGGTAGACTGACCATATTAATGTCAAATAGGTCAATCTTACAGTAAATCAGTGTTTGGAAGTACCAAATATGTTACATATGCAGCAGATTTAAAATAGATTTTTTGCATTAGGATACAAATAAAAACAGTTAAGGTGTTTAACCTTAGGGCCATGACAAGGAAGGGGGTCATTTTTGTAGAATTTCATATTTCAAATTCCCTTAAATTAGACATCAGCATCATGGCGATTGACTTTGTAAACAGCTGATTGAACAGTCATTTGGTTCAAGAGGTTTCAATATCAGTGCTGATTGTATGACTTCAGTGGCTCTTGCATGATCTTTTTTAAATTACAAAAGAAGTGCATATTTATACAAAGCTCATTTGAGCTTCTGTGAGCTTGCAGCGATGTTATTCTTATCTGTGGTGTTCATGCAACACTAGCTCCTCTAATGCCTAAAACATTACAAATGTTAGCGGTGATGTAGAATATTTGCCTTTTTTATGGGAAGGCACCAAGTTGAGCTACATTTTTTTTTGCCCTTTATGTTCATGCCCTGCCAGCGGAGAATGTGTGTACTGCGTGTCTGTGAAGTTCTCTGTGGTTTTCCTAAAGCGAGTATCAAGTTATCTTTTTATAAAGAACAAGTAGCATGTGCACTGTAAAGCTGTTCTTGAAATTTATTTCAAGCTTTAGGAAATAAAGAACATCCTGAAAGTGAGCATCATTCATGTAATCAACTCTTTGATTAGAGTCCACATATACAGTTTGATAAGGTTCAAAATAAAACTTCACTTGTAATCACAAAAATGAAATTAATGCAACTGAAAATTTATATATATATATATATATGCGCCTTTTGTTTCCATGTTGGTGACAACTATATGCATAAAAGCATCTCTGGAGTCATGTATTAATGAACAAAGTGAATAATGCACACATCTATAGCAGCTGCAGTGTGTAAATGACATAATAAATTGAACTTGTAGTTCCTGCGATGATTGTGTAGTTTTACTTCTGTGCCTGACAATGTTGATGGTTTTTTTTATTATTATTCGTGAGGTAATTTCTGGTTTATTCATTTACTTAGTTTATTTATTTTGAAAGAACCTTTTTTTTTTACTTAACTACTTATCAGTCCTGAGGCCTTATCTGTAAACCATTTGAACGGATCTGATGGTAGGTACTGTAGGGATAATCAGTATAATCATACTATATCATAATAAGTTGCTACATGTGTATGCACAAATGTTTTCTTTTCTTCCTTGTCTTAAAAAAATCACATTAAAGAAATGGGGGAAACAAACACACACACACACAATATTTTACTGATATTTTTATTGATATGTCTTCTTTACTATCAGAATAGCTCTCATTTTTCCCTTAGTGTACAAGTTTGTTTCACTTGGGTTTTTTTGTCTTAGTTTGAAATCACAGCAATGAAAGATAAATATGGATATAGGGACTGGCTTTGGGTTTGAAAAAACAAACAAAACAAAACAAAAAAGAAAATACAGCCAAAAGCTTTACAGCTACTCTATAATCCTGGTAAAATACCACAAACTCAATCCATAGCTTCAACACTGAAAATGGAGCAAGAATTTCAGAAGGATGAACAGTAAAGATAAGTTTGACAGTTTAAATTCTATGTGGTTTTCAAAAACTACTTTTATGGTATAGTCTGCAAATTCTGTGAAATTTCTCTGTAAATTTGACTAAATAATGCCTTTTTACGCACAGTTCAGCACTGGTAATGTTTCAGTTTAAATAACTAAACTGTTCTTGCATTTATTTTAAATGGATATGCCTGGAATATAAAGCATTAACATTTTATTCCATTTGACCCTGGATAAAAAAGAAACAAACAAAAAAAAATCAATGATGTTACTGAGAAGGAGCAACTAGCAGAAGAAGAAATGATTATGAGCTGATAGAGGATTCATGCACTACACAATACAGGAGCTAAAGCTGATTAAGGAAGGAGTGAAAATTTTCAAGAATACCCCATCAAGTGATAGTAAACGATATAAAAAAATGAAAACAAATCCATAAAACTCTCACAATAAGTGAAAGAAGTAAAATCATTTGATTGAACAGTTATTCGTGTTCATTGGTTTGGACATAAATCTGTTACATTCTTTTATTACAAATATTTCATTGTTTCTACTGTGTTCTTGTGATATCGGCGAACACACAGAGTAAAAGAGTAAAGTATAAGCTAACGTGTTTGTCAGTTTTACACATTGCTGATGCTAAACCCACTAGGACCTAGCAAACAGAACAGATCCAAGTGTGTAAAATGAGATCACAGTAAACTGTCAACACTCTAGAGGATAAAGCAGGAATAGCACTTCACAACTTCACAATATGCTTACACATCACCAAAAACAAAAGCAAGCTCATTCATCTGATCAGAATTTGTTTTTCTATTTTTTTCTGCCATATTGCACTTAAACTAGAAATATAGAAAAGCACTGACATAAAAGAAACTCAAGTGACTGAGATATGCTGTTAGCCATGTCCTTGAAGTGCTATTGACATTTATCGCACTTAGATTACTGTAATGATCTACGTTTGCATTTGTTTACCACTGCTGACTTGGTATCCTTTTGTAGTAATTATGTGTCTATAGATTAGACATTACATTTGTCATGTACCTTCTCACCCTAATATATATATATGTGTGTGTGTGTGTGTGTGTGTGTGTGTGTGTGTGTGTGTGTGTGTATATAGAGACTAAACTGACACCGTACTATCTCACCATAGAAAATTTGAACATTTAAAAAAGATAAAATTATACTTAATGTCTTACGAGCAGAATGTGCCAATAGTACTCAGTGCACACACACACAGATACACACACAGACACACACACAGACACACAGATCTCCTGATACAAAATGATATTCTCCACCTCCTAGCAGAGACGATATGTAAACAAGACTTATAAGGTAGAGAGAATGTGACTGGTGGGGTGAAACACACTTGGAGGGCAGGACCAAAGCTCATCTAAGAGGAAGTATCTTCTTCTGAGGCCTCGTTAACTGAAATAAACAGAAATATAGGTTACAATCAAACATACATACATACATACATACACTCTTTTTATGCTGCATTTGTAGCTGTAGATGTTATTCACAAAAGGTTTTACACGCTTATAAAATGTGTTATAAAATAAAGAAAAAAGGTACAGTCGAGAATGAAAGATATAGGTATTTCCTGTTTACTTCTTACTGTAAATGACAGGCTCTTCTCAGACTTTTCTATATTTTTCAGGGTCCGTTTTTCAAAACATTAATTACAGCTGATTTTGATGGCCAAACTGTATTTGTGCTCATTTGCAGCTAAGTAGTTATTTTAGTTGTTCCAATCTCACAGCTGCCCATCCAAAAAGCTTGCTTAGGGGCAACTGCAGCCTGCTGCCCCACTATTATTCCAAATCTGACCATAAGGGCTGCAGCTCAAATGTATGAGTTTTAGCTTATTGCATGAACTAAAGCAGAACATTTCTAATGAAGTCTAAAGTTAATTATTACTTAGCCACAAATTACCGATGTGCAGTATACAGACACTCACAACACTCACTTGGTGGGCACAGTTGGTGAGCCAGAACGGTGGAAGTGAATGTTTTGCCACTTGCTGTCGCGGCGATGCCACACACGGGTCTCCTCTGACTGCATTGTACGGGGCATGTTGTTGGCATCTATGTACTGGGTAAGCCTGATGTAGGCTATGCAGGCAGCATCCTCTCCAATTAGGTGCACATGAGGATTCAGCAGGATTGTGTGGATAGTACGCCTGTGGCTTTTAGACAGAGCTAAAGAAAAAGAGGGAAAAAAAAACAATTAATTATTAGATGTGTATGTACGTATGTGTATAAAAGGCTTAGGTACATATGCAAAAAGTCATTTGTCTCAGCATTAGGTTTTGTTCTGCCATCAAAAACACACACCAACATTAAAATAAACACAAACAAATGAGAAAGCAGTAAAAAGTATTGAGTTGTGTGTAAACAGTAGCTGATATTTTGTTAGTTGCCAATAAAAGATTTAAAATTTAATATTCTTAGGTGCCTAAGACTTAAAACTAAGACACACGTCATGTTGTGATAATTTTTTCCATTTCCTGTTTTTTTCTTAAATTACTTGACACTGAAAATATGTACATATGTTACAGTTACTCTGTTTTTTTCATTTCAGCGATGCAAGATGTAATGACAATGATTACATATGCAGAATCTGTCTATGAACTACATTCCTTTGCAAAACGTTTACACCTTTAGAAGATTCTATTAGATAAAGTGTATATTTCAGTGATTCTTACAGTTCTCAAAGTAGAACCTGTGGAAATCTGTTCCCTCCACCAGATTTCCCAAAGCCTCAGGTTCAAAAGAGGTCAGCCCAGGGTCACAAATCTTCCTGTGAAATTTTCAGAGGATACAAAGTGTTTAACATGCGAACGGACAGCTCCAGTATCAGTGTTCCTGAAGATGGTTTCAAGGACCTGGACTTACGTATAAGCTTCAAAATCTCCATTGTTGATGGCCTCAATCAGTTGCTCGGTCACTTTAATAATTTCCTGCTTTCGTGCTAAAACAAAGGGAGAACACACAAAAGACAATTTGGTGTGTAGAAATAAATGTAGAAATATAAGTAAGCCAAAATCAGCAGCTCTCCAGACTGGCACAGGAAATGTACCAGTACTTAGTTTGTGCTTTTAGATTTGTTTAGGGATTTGAGAGGTGTGTGATATTTTTAGCTACACTGCTTTTACTTGACCCTCATTAGGTTACCTCTAATTACAAGGAGACAGAGTCATTTACTATGAAAGCACATTGGTAGGGTTTGAGTCATCATTAAAAGCTATAGAAGGCTGTGATAAACATCTAGTGAAAAGGCAAATGACACAAAGATCCAAATAGACCTGACACAATTATAGAAGCCGGTAGCAAGTCTTTTCCACCAGTTGTGCTTTCATCAGTTGGGCTTAGGTAAACCCATGCAAATGTAAGAACGGGCAGAGGTGAGGAATGTTTATTTATTTGATGGTTGTTAAAACCATCTTTAGAGGGTAGAGGAGTCTTTTTTTGTGTGCTCAAGCATTTTCTTATGTCAGCTGAGAGCTACTAAGTACTACCAATTAGCCTAAGTGGAAAATTATTGCTGGAACTGCTGGACCGAACCAATATTGTTTTTCAGACTTTTGGTTTCCAGATTTTTCTGTATTCTCTAAATATTTTAATGATATTATGTACTGTAGATGATGAAATCTGTAAACTTTGCACTTTTATGCTGAGGAACATTATTCTTAAACTTCTTAAGCAAAGTTGTCCATGCAGTCTTTCACAGAGTAGTGAACCCCTTCCCAACTTTACTTCTGATTCTCTTTTTATACCCAATAATCTAACTCACTTGTTGCCAATTAATATAACTAGTTTTGAGATGTTCCACCAGGTGTTTATACAACATTTCTAATCTTTTGTAGACCCATTTCAACTTTCTGAAATGTTTTGCTGGCATCAGATTCAAAATGAGCGTATATAGATTTAATAAAACAATAAAATTCTCAGGTGTAATATTTAATATGTTTCCTTTGCTCAATTTTCAATGAAATTTGAATGAATAGGATTTCAAATCATCACATTCTGTATTCTGCATTTTACACAGCGTCCCAGCTTTTTTTGCAAATCAGGTTGTAAAATACAATTCTGAAATTATAATTTATGCAAATTCTGCTTTTTATATCATTTTGAGATAAAGATGAAGCTTGGTGCTGCAAAACGAACCTAAATAATGTGTACATTTTCTGTAAATTATTTCTATTTAAGTAAAAATTAAGGTTGTAACAACCTGCCCATGCAAAGCCTGCATAAAAAAAACCATTCATTTAAAACTATGCTAGACACCATCGCTGACACAGAAACAGACACCCACACACACCAATGATACTCTTAAGTCGCACAGACTGTTGAGCTTATCAGCATGAGGCTGATCTCAGATTGTTATGCAGGTCCCAGTGGTGCAGTTTTGACATTCACCACCAGAGAGCAATGAGAGAACACTGGGAGACATGTAGATTCCAACTCCTGCTTTAGATGCTGATTTGATGTTGTGTTTAGTGTGAGTATGCATAAATAAAAAGTAACCCATCTGTAGTTGACATCAAATAGTCTACAATTACGCCTTTTACAACATTTAGTTCATTAATGTTTATTTTAGGAAGGCGGAGAAAATACTTCATTTTACTATAAACATTATAAAACTCTTAAATCAGACTTTTTCAGACAAAATTGTGCATAGTTTAAGAATAATGACACTATCAGGCATCCTTTGGAGACTGGTATTAATTTTCTAAACATTCCAACCAACACTCCGAGTTGATCTATTCATGCACTGCTATTAGGTTGGACAAGCATTGAGTAATTACAGCACAGACAGTTCCTGTCAAAATACCTGCATTTAGACAGTAATAGTAATTTTAAATTATATTTATTATGTGTGTGTGTTTTTGTGATTTGAAAAGTGCTAGGGACTGCTGATTGTATTTGTCCATCTGGAGGGTGGAAGGGGCAATTGTATTTGTCAGGAAAGATATGGCCATTGACAAGAACCATTCATGATGAAAGCTAAATGTTAGCATGGGGAAAATTTGCCCTTATTTTCAGCATGCTGAGTTTGGATCATCTACAACACTGTGTAGCTCAGTAGAGAAGCGTTTAAACTGGAGCAGCTCCAAGTTCCAGCCTAAAACCATTATGCTGAAATAGATTGTTGCCAACATTCTCTAAAGCTTCTCCAGTCTCTCAATTATGGAAGCCCATTGCCACCATGTAGAGGTTTTGTCTATTCCTTTAAGATTTTGACATAGAGTCTTAAAATAATGATTTTTACAGAATTTTGTCTGTATTGACTTATTTTGCTGGAAAAATAAAAAAATAAATTTAAATGAATAACATTCAAGCTCTCTCTCTCTCTCTCTCTCTCTCTCTCTCTCTGTCTCTCTCTCTCTCTCTTACTATGTTGAAAAAATGACTTATTTCTCACAATAGGACTTAATATTTCAGAATAGTGATATGAATGAATATTTGTTAACATTACAATTTTAAGTTGTTAAAACAGTTCTTGTATTCTTTCTCAAAGTGAAGTCAAAAGTCTGAGAAAGCAAATAGTTTGGTATACTCAATGTACTAATTTGACATACAGCAGCCAGAAACAAACAACAACAATTAAAAAAACATATTACTTTGCAACCTGGCAGGAATGGTTGCTACAAAAGAATGGATTTGTTGGCAGAGCATGGATAGATCAGCTGTGTTCATTTAATTCCTCTCCCCCCTCTGACACTTACACTGTATGGCGATGTGAAGTGGCTGAGGCCTTTTAAGAGCAGGCTTTGGGTTAAGGCATGGGCCATAATGGGCTGCTGAACTGACGTAGAGAAACGCCAGAAGGGCGGAGAGGAAGACAAAGAAGTAAACGGCCAGGAGCAGTTTAAGTGTGTAGTTACAGCACTCCTCTTCTCCTGGCCATGATCTAGGGAAGTACCAGAAGCGGGAAGAACAAGAAGAGGAGGAGGAGATAGAGCTAGAGCGAGAGCGCCCTCGGTGGGGGATTCTACAAACAGCCATCAGGTGGCGCACTAGTCAGGTGAGTGACGACCAGGTCATGGAAGAGATGAGGGCACATGGTAGTGGTGTATGGGTGCATAGACATATTTTCATAGATTTGTACATGGAATGAGGAAGGCACAAAACAAAAAGGTACAAAAAAATGAAAGAAGAGAGAAGAAAACAAAGACAAAAGGGTTGAATGAGTGGAATGAAGTGATGTAGAGTTTGTTTCCAGAGCTCCCACTGAAAACAAAGTGAAAAACAGTGAAGCATAGGAAAAACATGGACAAGGAAATTGTTTTTGCGATTTCATTTGCATACCTTGACATTTTTTTACCCCTATCAGTTAGAGATTAAAATGCTTCCAACGGTTTACTATGACGTGATATGCAGAGGAAGACAGCTAGTTTCTTAGAGAGTAACACATGCCCTAGCTTGGTGACGTCCACCGGATATATAACCATACATTAACTTTACAAAGGGGTGCAAACTTTGTTCATAATCAGTTCTCCCTCAAATAATAATCCAACAGTGGCAAATATTACAACGGACCCCATAGGCATTACAACTAGCCCCACAGTGTGGAGGCTGTGCTAGTTCTGTACTAGGTCTGCCTAGATCTGGCAGTGTTTACAGGTATCAAGGTGATGCTACATTACAAAAAGTAGTAGTATGAAGAAAACAGTATAGACATAAAATACATGACTCGTACACAGAAATCAGCAAACACCAATGATGTAAAAGGTTAGTATAATGGTGTAAAACAGCCCCTTCAAGGTGAATCTTAAAAAAATGGGAATCCGATGGCTGTAGAAAATGATCGGATGTGGTTGAAAGTTGTATGAATGATTAAAGGAATGTTCCGCTTGATCTACCTTAAATATGCTTGCTCAATTTCAGTGTTCGTTTTTACTTCACTCTCTCCAAACACTAAGGGGCCAGGTGATCATTTTCATAAATTCAGCAATCTCTCAAACAAACATCTTAAGGTATGTGTGAAAGTATTGATTTAAAAAAATTCAAAAATTCAGAAATTTTAAAAATTGTAGGACTACTTCAGGTTTTTTAACCACTGTAAAAGGAACAGGCTGCTGGCAGTAGCATTTGACGACAGCTAATTATACTATTTTGCTGGCTGCCCACATTGAGCAAACAGTTCACTAATGACTAGACCGAGATTAAGGCTCTTTAAAAATCCCACTCACTCACTATGTGAGAGAGAGAGATAGAGAGAGAATGCAAGCAAGAGAGAGAGAGAGAGAGAGCTACTGCTTGGCAGTGATTTTAAAGCATTGTCTTTTAAAGACTGCAATAATAGCAGAAGAGAAAGCAATAGCTCCCTGAACTCTCCAACAGCCCAACTGTCCTGTGATCAGGACAGAGTAGGGATCTTCTCATCAGGCTGCCTGATAATGAAGAGTTTCAGTGCTATGCCACCATATTTGATATGTCTACCATTCCTGCAACACTGGTACCATAACAACATACTACTTTACAGATACATGACATTACAGGGCATCATGCAGATGATTAGATTGCACAAAAGATCTCAAATTTGATTTGAAAGTTTTGGTGAAGCTGGTCTACTGAGAAAAATATCATTTTATTTGTTTTGCTACATTTGAATGAATGTGACATTTTTCACAATACTAATGCAGATGCAGTTCAAATTCCAACATTTTGTATCATTTACAGATTACTACATGAAAATTATCTGCACACAGTTTTGATCAGCATTAATAAATTCTAACATAAATAACACCAACCTATCACATTTTGCCAAATTACGAGGCCTGGAAAGACAGAAATAAGCTAGCCTGCTAAATAACACTACAGCAGTGAGACAAATGATTAGACAGAGCAATGAAAACCGATGGAGAGATGAAAATGGTAATTAAAAGGAGAGAGAGGCATTGAAATAAGAAAAAATATTCAAGCAGAAAATATTAGGATCAACAAAATAGTTTAATGAGCTTAAGCGGCTTTTATATGCATTTTAAAGCTTTGTTGAGTAAGTGCTGCAAGCTCAGATAAAGAAATTCAGGTCATTTTAAAAGGTATCTCTTGTTCTATCCACCTAAGCATATTTTGCACTTACTCTGAAGCAGTAACAAAAAAATCTTTTACAGACATTCTTGTAGTCCTGTTTATCATGATACCATTAATAATTCCGTTAATGAACCATCACATTGTAACAAACACTGCTTTTGAACAGGTTAAGCCATGTTCTGTCAAAATGTCATGTCCACACAAAATGACAGGATAACTCTATAGTTTGGTCATATGCAAAAACCTGAACCTCGACAAATGTTTAGTTGATCTGATCTGAAAATAAGTACATCTTATACAGAAAACATACTAAAATATGAGTCCAACATATACTGATCAGTCATAACATTAAAACCACCTACCAAATATTTAGTAGGTCCTATATGCTGCTGAAACAGCTCTGTCTGTGGTACATTGTGGGTTCTGATAATTAATTAAAATCATTAATTTTGTGTGCTACAGCTGTGGGGCTGGACCAGATGGGGTAGCTTTCACTGTCCACATGCATCAGTTAGCCTTGGGTGCCCAGATGGTGGCTCAAATACGTTTTACTTGTTTCCAACACATCAACTTTAGGAACTCACTTGCTACCTAATGTATCCCACCCCTAACAAGTGCCAAGCAATCAGTGTTATTCATGGGTCAGGAGTTGTGATTTTGTGGCTGATCCTTGTGTATATATTTGCTGAGTTTGGGATAAAAATAAACATAAATAACATATAAAATATGCCACATTTTATTCTTATCCATATCCATATCCAATATGTTATCATAGCAGATAAACCTTATAGTGTACCTATTTCTACTCAGAAAATCAAAGCTTTTTCACATGACTGTAAAGAACCACAGTTAAAACACAGCTTCAGACATTCGTAGAACCTTCAGCCAAGTGAAACTAACAGCCTGTACCCTTTCGTTGTTGAAGATCTACTGTACCTTTGACATCCTCATCTTCTATGGTGGTGTTGGCACTCTCTGAAGACTCCTGAAAAAGAAGCAAAACTGTGAAACCTGGTCTCTGAACACTGACACCATCCAGCTAACGACTGAAACCTTCACACTGGAAGCCTCTAAGAGAACTGCATATTGGACAACAACATTATGACTCAGACAGATAAAATTGGGATAAATTTGGCCTTTTAAAGGCTAAAGTTCTTCAAACACATCTTTAATCTCCTTCATCCTTTTTGTTATGGGAATTGAAGTATCAGTCTAATATCCTTTGAGACAGCATTAATCTTACAAACTAACCTGAAGCTATTTAACTCCAAGCTTTAACAAGCTAACATTTTCCCAAGACACATTAATGGCATCATTCAGAAACCAACTGCACATTTTCAAAAGGTTTTCATATTTCCCCTGAAGCATGCCACAAAACAAACACCCCATGCAAAAAAAAGCATAATAAACATGCAGGAAAAAGCACTAGCCTTGCTGTTAGCCTACCACATAGGATTGTCCCTAATGAAGCACACAGTCACCACTTTTTGTGAAAAATGCATGCATAGCTTATTTCGTAGCTCAGATAACCCATAACAATATATTTTGAGAGATATCCTGCATTGCAAAATAGCTTTTCCGCCCATAAGCTAACAAAAAGGCAACCCTAATGAATCCTTCTGAGATTGGGCCAGAAAGGTCCCAGCAATAAAACTCCAGCAAATATATTCTAAAGCTACCAATGAAACCTACAGCTTTAGTAAAGTCCACGCTGGAGCATACCAAAGCACACTCATTTATATACTTAATACCTTGTTTCCATCAGTTGGATTGTGGATAACGGTAGTTTGAGGTTCCTGATCAAGAGGTTCAGAGAAAAAAGGAAAAGAGTGAAGAGGAAAGACTTGAGAGTTACATTATGGTACATAGAAAGGTAAAGCTTAAAGGTCACCAAGCATTGCTTTGGATGAAATATCAGCTCTGGACAAACTGTCAAACGTAACCCCAAGTAAAACCCCTTAAACCTTAAGGGACTGATTGACATACACTTGCATTCATCACTGTTATACAACGTAATTCATATTAATGTCTGAATAATACATTATAAGTTTAATATTCAAATAATAAGCCTAGGAGTGAAGTTAAAAAAACAGTGATTACATGGTGTTGATTGATTACCAACAAATAACTACCATGCCAAATAACTTTAGATGTTAAATATTTTAGGTAAAAAGTACTAATCTACAGATTCTGACAAAATACTGGGTGCCATCTTCAGCCAACTGTAAATATGCTTGGTGGTCTTTAGAAAAAGAGGAATACAATGGCTTAGATAATATGACAGGAATGATGAGGAAAGCAGATGTGACTACAATTTTTTGTATTAGTGCAACACTACAGGACACTACGGCATGCTTATACATTCCTATGCAACTACACATCAAGTCACTTCCTATGTACATTCATATAATTAAATGTTAATTCCGGGTTTAATGGTTTCAACTAAAAAAAAGGCATATTAGAAACATATTTACAGGTGATTTTGTTCAATGTGGAATTATGAAAAACTAGTTAACACATTACTTGAGCCCTACTGCATAACATAACCATGCCATAAACATTTCAGGTGTAGTATGACCAATGTCAGCATGATAGATTATGTCCATTAATATAACAGTATTCTGTTCCTGTTATCACTAAATAATAGGTGCTATCATTTCTGATTGAGCTTTTATTAATGAAAAGCACTGTTTTATTAATGGACATGATATAACAGCTCATGGAATCATATTACTATAGTTATGTCAATGTTCAAGCAGGATTCAAGTGCAATTTAGAAAGCTCCCCCCACCACCATCAGGTGACATGTCTTTCAGATCTGTTCATACTTATACTAGGTAAAACATTAAGAACACTAAGAGACTAAAGAAATGAGAAGAGCATCACATGAAGCCAAAAGGTTAGTTTGCCACTCTAAAGCAATTTTATATTATGAGTATATCTTATTAGCTGCTGTGGCCAATGGCAATCTCCAATGCAAAAATTGCACTGCACAGAGCTACCACTATCACAAGCAGGCATGGAGGGAAAACAAAAGCAAGTTGATGACAATATGTGACTGACTGGATCTTAATGATGAATGCTCAACTACAAAAACTGCATCGCCACTTAAGCTTGAGCTGGTCTTTAACCCACACGTCATATCTCTGCTGCGTTCAAGTGTAATAAAGAAATCAATGGACTGATTACATACTGATACACCAAATTAACTTGGGAGAAGGCATTGAACAGCATGCAGTAATTAATCAAAAACACAGAAAAAGGGAGGAAAAAATAAATTATTTGAAACAAACATTTCTAATCACATTATTATAAATTGTGAGTGATGCCACTGATTTGAACACAGGACAATGCAGCTCAAATAAAAAAAGAGAAAAAAATAGGGAACAACATGAGATTTCATTGATGAGATGGTGAACAAGCAGACAGAAAGACAGACAGAGAGTACCAGAGCAGGAGAGGGGGTGGGCTCTTTAGGGCTGGTGATTACGTTGGCTTTGTTGTTGATCTATAAGGGGGAGGCGACAGAAACAAGACAGGCAGAGCTGACCAGTGAGGGAACAGGAAATGGTGAGATCCATTCTGAAAAGGCAAAGTGTGTGGGGCTAGTGCATAAACAAGCAGCACACAAAGTTTCAGAAACTGGATTGGCTCAGTGATCCCAGTGTAGAAGAGGCAATAGCTGCCAAATGGACCAATGTTTTGTCTGAACTATAAGGTTTAGTTGGGCAATAGCACCACGTGTTTGGTGTCACATGACTGATAACTGTTTAACTGTCTGAAGAAGGAAAAACAGGTTAAACACATTAAAAGGCACTAACAGACAAGTGTGACTTTGAAGAAAAAAGAAGAAAAGTGTAAGGAAATGAACACCAGAGGACATGTTCTTGAAAGCTATTCTAAGATTTCCTGAAGGAAGCAAAGAACTCATTAATCACTTGCTGATAATCATTTCCGTGGTCCCAGCTTTCTTTTTCCTAATGCTTAGAATGAGGTTAGTTTAAATTGTTCCACAAAAGTAAGTGGCACCCCACTGATGAACCCCCATCCTCACCATATGATTATGTGACTAAGTGTACTTTCAGAATTGCTCAGGAAGGAAGGTTTTATCACAACAGAGCCTCCAATGCTTAATTGTTTTTACTCATACTTTCATACTCTTAGCGTGTCAACTGTGTTTAAGTGCTTGATTGATTCTTTGCAACTGAAGACATAATTTAATGTTAGTTCAGCTTAGCATAAGGTATTTAAAAAAGGTAGCTGGGATGCAAAACAGCCAAACTCTGTCCTTTACTAGTTGTGTAGAATGTGGGAAAAAGACAAACAAATTATTAATAACAGTTATTACCAGTTCTTAATCAGCTAAAATGGCATAACTGTGACATGCCCAGACAAAAAAAAATAATTTATCAAAATCATTTCATGCTTCAGGCTTATCCCAGTCAAAGTTCTATCGCAAAGACAAATGGCAGACTAAAAAACTCAAATGCTACCGTAAATAGCCGGTGATGCCTGCATTAGGTCAGAAGACCCAAAAGTCTTATAGGAAATCTGTTCACAAAACCTTATAAAGAGAACAGCAAACTCTATTTTTATATTATAAATTATATACATTTACAATGCAAATACATTACAAATTAATATATAAAATACAAACACACACACACACACACACGCACACATATATAATCATATATTTGAATAGAAATATTCAAATATACTTGTTACTTTTCTATGCAGTACACTACGGGGAAACTAAGGTCAGTTACAGGACAAACACCTTCACCCTAAAACTCTCACCATCGGATTCTCTGTAGAATTAGATTTCCTTTTCTGCATTATTATGTTGCAAACAGAAACAAAAATACCTTTAATAAAAAATATTTAACCACAGTGATTTGATCACTCTTTCCTCATCCACAAATCACATCTTTTTGTCCATAAAAGAGTTGAGTTCTCTTTTCTCCTTTTTTTTCACATTACTTTTATTACAAAAGCAAACAGACTACTAGAGGAGAGTGCACATCCCCCAACACTCAACTAAAACTAATCCCACTAAATGACAGACTGGGATTTCTCTCCAGCAGATGCCCGGCCTCCTGCAGCTGATTAAAACTGACTTGAAGTGGATTTAGAAGAAAATTTCCCAAAAGGTACAGTACTGTGCTAAAGTCCTAGGCCCCTATGCAAATAATTTAAAGTCTTTTATCTCAGCATTAAGTTTCTTTCTGCCAGCAAAAACACACACTGACATTAGAATAAATGCAAACAGAGCAAAAACCATAAAAAATGAATCCAGATTAGTTTTGTAGATGATATTTTGTGAATTAATAAAAACAGGTTTGGTTCCAGATTTCTCTTCCTTACAAGACTCCATCAGCAGCTTCTAAATAAATGTAACGTTTTATGTAGTTAGGTGAACACACTGACACACATAAAATCACTGTTCACGTACGAGAGAGAGAGAGAGAGAGAGAGCGAGAGAGAGAGAGAGAGAGAGAGAGAGAGAGAGAGAGAGAGAGAGTGCGAGAGAGAGTGCGAGAGAGAGTGCGAGAGAGAGAATGCGAGAGAGAGTGAGAGAGAGAGAGAATGAGAGAGAGAGAAATGCATGAGGCAATGGAAAAATAAATGATAAATATGTATTACTGACAGTGTAGTCCAACATTTTGCACTGATGGGGACTCAGAATAATGATAAAGTCAATAAAGAGATGTATTACTAAGTCATTATTTTGAGAAGTAATTATTTTAACAGAATTAAAATTTGAAGAAGCAACTTTGGCTGGAGGGATGAGCTGAGTGCTTTTAGAAGCAGTGCAACTGTGTACAATCCCTGCTTTATTTTTCTGTGCTCATCCTGGTTGTCTACTGATTTGGAATTTTTGGTTTGCGCAGTTCATCAAAGGCTGTGATATTTCTGCTAAAGTGTGTGACAATCATTAGTATTCTGCGATGTGGACTCAAGTCAGACTCCAGACATGGATTTAATGACTCGAGACTCAACAAAATCATAAAATGACGTGCAACTAAACCTGATCATCAATGACTCAGACTGGGCTTATGATTCAAAGTCTCGTGCCCCAAAGTGGAATAAATGTGGAGAGGTGTTTGTCTGTAGTCGGCTACTTTTCATGTAAATGGATTCGTTTGCTGCTGTATTTATACCCCAATTGCATTCATTAGTAACTAGGGTTATTGTGGTTACGCTTTGCTTAGCTTATTTCATGCTGTCATTAAATGGGCTGTATCACTTAATATCTTCTTTTTGGTGTTCAGAGTTGAAAAGGCAGTACACTGAAAGAATGCATGCTGAATTTTTGGACGCAAACTCAAGATTTGAGACTTGCCTGCACTGTTTTGAGACTTAAAGAGATGAGACTGACTTGTTACTTGAAAGAAAATGACTTGTTCTCACATGTGTATGTGATGCAGGGTTTGCTGAGACAAACATATTTTAATATATGTTCTTAACAACCATTTAGAAAAGAAAACTGCCAATGAAATCTGAAAGAAAGAAAGAAAGAAAGAAAGAAAGTAAAGAAAGAAATAAAGAAAGAAAGAAAGAAAGAAAGAAAGAAAGAAAGAAAAGAAAGAAAGAAAAGAAAAGAAAGAAAGAAAGAAAGAAAGAAAGAAAGAAAGAAAGAAAGAAAGAAAGGAAAAAACACAGAAAGAAAGAAAAAAAGACAGAAAGAAAGAAAGAAAGAAAGAAAGAAAGAAAGAAAGAAAAAAAGAAAGGAGAAAGGATTGACTGACTAAAGGATTAAGATGAACAAAATTATAATATTGTCAAAAATGAACCAGATGAGAATCCCATCAACATTATAAAACATGACATCATGCTAATTGGTAGAAAATGGCATCCATTCACTGCTCGTACAATTAGCATGAATTGAGCTATTTCTTTAAAAACAGGAGAGTTTACTTCATAGCAGAAAATGGTATATTTACTAAAACCTACGGACAAAAGCTCATGCCTTTTTTTATTTGTTTTTAATAAGCCTTAGTATGACACCCGAACGTACCTTAACACCATCAGGCTTCTTGTATGGATTCTTGCCTGGGGAGAGAAAAGGGGCAATAAAACGAGAAAGATTAAGAGTCTGTCAGTATACACACATGCACACACAAACAGACAGACACACACACACAGACACACACACAGACACACACACACGCTCATTCTGCAGCAGGTTGCCAATTAGCAGTGTACTTCTTTCATACTGAGGCACGGTCAAGCGGAGGTGGGGACAGTAGAGAGACGAAGATGCTTGTAAGGGGAGAAAAATAGCTTTTGAATGACAGAGTGATGCAACTATAATTATCCAAAATACCTAGTAATTATCTGCAAGAATCTCAGCTGCACAGAGTGCAGAGAAATAATGTGCTACTGTATGCACACAATATCAATGTTGCATGGTCAATACAGAGAAGAAATTCTAGCATCTTGCATATGTACTCAGAACTGAGCAAAAATGCAGTGTTTTGAAACTGGATGTATATTGTATATTGTATATGTATAAATGTATATTCATTATTATTATCTATTATTATAGCTTTATTATATATAAATCAACACAAAACACTAAAAGAACTCACCAAGGTTAAAATAAAATAATTTACTCAACTAAAATAATGTTACAATGCCAATAAATACTCATTTATGAACAAAGATTTGGAAAGATTTATGCGTTGAATTACTTCTGTCATCACTGCTATTCAGACAAAGCGAACACCTTGAGTGTTGTAATGTTCTCAAACTAAAAACTCTCTTGGGAGTAAGTTCAGACTGCAGAGCATGACTTTGTTTGAGTCTGTTTGGTTGAGGTTACAGTCCACAAAAGAACTTCCACTACAGTAGTTCACACACTTCAATGACCCTCACTTTTTAACCCCATCAAGCAGAATGTCTACATTTTGAGAATTTTACCTCATTTAAATCGTTCTATAAGAATTTACAGCACATACAAAACAGACAGTAAGTGGGATTGGAGATTTCTGCATGATAACATTTAGAACTGCATACGTGATATGATGAGAGTTTATCTGAATAAAGTGTGACTGAAGTATTTTATTTTTTATAATTTGTGATACCACCAAAGCAAAAAGTTCTGTTAAATCATATTTATTATATTTCCAAACAAATGCAACATCTTACTGAGACTGAAATTATTGGTGAGGAGAAGACTAGAAGGCAAAACTGCTATTTTGGTTTAGGTATTAAAGGGTTAAAGCACAAGATAAAAATCTATGTGCTTTTGATTAAATAAGACCATCTTCATTTAGTATTATGATTTAGTAAGGTCGGATTGGGGCAGTTCACAAAGTAATCCAAAGGGTTGGTATCATTTTCACCACAGCTGCATTCAATAATGTATAACATTAATCTTAGGTTTTCTTACATCCTCAATGCTCCAGAAAAAACACATTATAGAATAATATTTGCATTGCTCACTGCAACATCATTGATCACAATGTTAAGGATTGATTCATCAGTAAGAGTTGGGCTAAAGCACTTGGTTTGGAAGAAAATAGGGTAATACTGCTAATACAACTGAAACAAATGCCTGCAACCTGGTCCACCAAGCTGTTTTACACTAACATACTACAATTAACCATTAAACACTGAGTGAATTTCTGAACAACAGCTCGTTTCTATGTACCTGTTAGAATGTTGAATTCAAAAGTCCACTAACAGCTCTGATTATACATCCTCAAATAAACACAAATCATCATATGGTGCAGGTATATAGACTATGCATAAAAAGCATTTTGAAAATGTTTTGATGACAGAAAAGCAAAAGTTTGTATCTTACTTGAAAAGGTCTTTGTGGCAAGCATGGTGGTCAGAATAGCACCCTGTAGGAATGAGTAAGAGAAAAGTTCAAACTGGCTTAATTCATAACTGTGTGAAACATTAATCTGAGATAATAATTAGGTTTGGGAAGGTGAGAGTCCACCTGTTTTCTTATGATTGTGGGTTCTTCTAAAGGTTTACATGACTGGAGCCACAAAAAATCTTCTACATGTATGAAGATTACAGTTGGGCACTATTAGGTTTATACAAGATGTGGTGGCGACTGAAAATTAGGGTGTCAAATTTATGTTATTTTAAATCTAAAAATGTATTTAATTAGACAATTTTAAGAGTGATTTTTAATTTGTAAAAAACAAAGTCAAAAATAAACAGCCTTAGTCCTTAATTCATACCTTTCTAAATGTTAAACTATCAATCTATTAACATCATTTTGCTTTGAGGATTTTCAGATAATACCTTTACTTCTACTCAAGATTAAGTTGTTTGGTTAAAACTTCCATGCAGCCTTGTGACTGGTCATGCCTCTGACTTAAGAGATTTAGCATTTTACTCTGCACAACAGAAATAGAATAATAGAGACAGAATCTTTAGCTCCTCTGCAGATAGATAAAGTATGCACTAAGATAATCAATTACAGCTCTGCAAGTTGTTAAGTGCTTCTAGTTTTTGAGCTGCTACTAAATGAAGTTTAAAATTAAAGTTTTTTTTAAAAGAAATTTTGCTCTTATAACATTAGACATGTGAGTTCATCTGGTCTACTGTGTGTATGTGGTGTACATGTGTCTCACCTTAAGTTTTCTCCTGGCATTGAACTTCTTCAGGCATTCCACAGTCTCCTGTCTGTGCATCATGGATGCCACTGTAGAGCGTTGCTATAGAAACAGAGAAATTATTTAAAAGCACATCTATATATATATATATATTTATATGGAGTGTGTGATATGGTTATATATAGTGTACGTAGGCTCTTACAGTACAGTATGTAGGTGTATGTACCGGGATAACTAAAAATGCACTAAACATCACAGAGGCTTTAGTGGGAATGAAAATGTGGGGGTGACAATAAGCCTGAAGGCCTGGGTTTAAGCATTGAAACCGAGTGTGTTAATGAACCTCTAACATTGGATGGTATTACATTCTGCATCAATGTTGCCCTAAATGAAAAAGCATTTTCTCTATCCAAAAAAGAATGTTAGCTTTCAGCAGCAGTGTGAGCTTACACTGGTGTCTGAGGCCTAAGACAACTAGTGAAAAAACTTCTGTATTTCATTCTTTTCAAATTGAAAACATATTTTTTTTACAAATTGTATTACCAGTGAACACTTTGAATTAAAAATGAAAAAATCTCATGAAAGTCAATATTTTTAGTATTTGATTTGATTAGTATTCTGCTTTAATGACTGGCACAGATAACAAAAGCCTCTGATGAGCAGCTGAAATTCACCAGAGAGTCATCTGAACAAGCTCTTTAATGGAAGTGACAAGACTCAAAATGCCGATCTGGCTTTTTTTGTACAAAAGCAGT
>JBBPDA010000013.1:5101843-5131424 GCA_037974385.1 Arnoldichthys spilopterus
CTACTTTTTATTATCCTACTCTTTATTAAAAACCTTTAAAAAAGCCAACAAGGTAGGTGCGAAAGTGCCACAAGATACTAAAATGGACCAAAACTCAACAACCAGCATTTGCTTCTTAGTTGGCCCATTTTAATTAAGTGGTATTAGTGTGGGTTTCTGGGAGAAGGAGGTATTTTAAACTCATTCATCTAGCCTAGAGGGCTCAATTATTTGATTCTGTTATCATCTTCAAAACACAAAAAATGTACAAGCCTCAAGGATATGTCCAGTGATTAAGCTTCAAGATTGAACATATAAACTACTTAATTTTATTTTATCAAATTTATACATTTTATTATGCATTATGCATTTTTTCCTTTAATAATTCCACACCTTTATTTATACTGTAATTAAAATAATGTTTTTTTTTAAGAGCAATGGAGATTTGTTATGATCTTGTTAAAAATCATTCTGTGCTTTTGCAAATATGATGAGTAGGTGCTTTATGTTTGAATGAGCATTGTGCAAATGGAGTAATAATGTTTGTATTTTTCTTTTCTTTTTTAAGTGTATAATATTAAACAAAATGTTATTATTAAGAAACGTATAACCACCTGTTCTTTTCCTGATAAACAGAAATATTAATGCACTGATTAAAATAATAAATTCTTGCATTCTCAACAAATCAGCTCAGTTATCAGATCTCAGTTTGAGGCTAAGAGAGTATCCCTACGTCAGTATTAACTGGTTTTGGTAAACTCAAGATTCCCCCTAAGGAAAGTTAGAAGTATTCAGGTTTCTTTTGTTTGCATCATTGAAAGAGAGGAGGCTTACGCCGGCAGGATCTCCATGACACTTGATAATTTGAGCAGCTTCGTAGACTGAAAACAGGCTAAAAGGCACTCAAATACTCATATTCAGCCCTAAACAACCAGCCATAACCCAAACACCCACACACAGACATCTACAACATATGAAAATTTGTCTAGGCATTGATTCCAAAACTAGGCTTACATCATGTCCCCAAGACCATCCCATTGTGATTTCAAGTTTTGCTGAGATGCATTACACTGGAGTCCAAACATACACCTTATTATCAGCAACCCAACCATTGCATAAGTCAAATTCATTTCCTTCCTTTTCCATCTCTCAGCTAACGTCTTTTCCAGCTTCAAGTCTCCACACTCAAACAGCCAGATGAAGCACCTTTCCTGTACACACAAAACCTCCATCTCTCAGCAGGCTATTAAGGATTCACTCTGAGTCAATACAGAGACACCAGGGCCATCCCACACTTCCACTTAGCAAACAGCTGCCGGTGAAAGCCCTGCTAGACATGAAAGGACACAACGCTTCAGTCCCCAGGCTCATTTTGCTAGAGGCAGCCCAAGTCACTATGAAGTAGATAGGTGAAGAAGGCAGACAGAGTGGGTGAAAGGTTATAGGCCAAGTCCCTGAAGATAAGCCTAAAACATTTTTAAAGCTTTTTCATTTACTTGTGCTTTTGTGTGCTGTCTATCTTACTTTTCATAAGTGGGTTAATAGGTTTATTTGTTAGGAATTCAGCAATAAGTGATGGTCACTAGCATACAAGTGGTTAGCCTGGAGCTAAGGTTTGTGTAATGAACAGAATGTCTCTGTCACGATTTCAATTCTACACTGGCTAAAAATAAGTATAAAAAATATGTAAAAACAAGTAAAAAAATAATAAAGGTGCTAATCACATGACCTGGGTCCTAGTATTTTTCTCTTTAAAATTAGCATTTCCCTATAGTATTTATGTTGTTATTACACATTACTTAATTGTAGTTCAAACATGTATAATGTCTGTAGTACATCCGTCGAGCATATTACATCTCTCAAATCCAGAAACAAATTTAAATTTTAGGATCTTTTCTAGAAGCAAGAAAGTAAACCATCAGGATATAAGCACTCACCCCTGGCAGACAGCTTCTTGGTGTTGATAATTTTTGCAGCATACTCTTGACCAGTGGAGATTTTCATACATCTTCTCACCACCGAGAAGGCTCCTCTGTAAGACAATGTTTAAACAGCATATGAACGGCTGTCTCATCTTACAGGCAACCCAACCTCATACTAGGTTGCAAAAAGGCAATTTTAACAGACATTTCAGTAGAAATCTACAATTTTAATGTTACTCCTTATCATTAGGAACTTAGCCAACATGCCTCTGTATACAGGATACAGAGGCAAATGCCATCAAGTCCAGGAAGCCAGACTGGGACAATATGAGACATGCATTTGTGTAAGAGTTGAAGAGAGATATGACAGGTCTCACAGAAGAAAAATATATACACAATAAATACATTTTTAAAAATTTTGTATTTAAGTAAAAAAGTATTATAAATATTTATAATTTTCATATTTAAAAAGTAATCAGAACTAATAAAACAAAACCATGAGCCATTTCAACGATGTGTTGTTCTTCTTTAATCTGACCTATTTTTGAACCCAAACAAAAGTCTGGTCATTGGCTCAATTATCAATCACTTTGTGAGTAGATGGATCACTAATTTTATCTGAAGAATGTAAGAAGTCCTGTGTGATCATCAGAGTGGTGATTAAAGATCTGGGTGGGCAGCAGGATATTTTCTGATTTCAAACCAGACATTCTTATGTTTGGGAATGGCTGCTCTATAGAGAACACACTTTTGTACTTTTTAATGCTAAAATGTAACATATAATATAATAATGTGGCCAGTATATATATATATATATATATATATATGAATTTTTGTTGGTTGTTGGGGGTTTGACCCATTAAGAGCTTGTTTTAAAGACAGAAAGAAATGTGAGCAATGTAGAAGGTCAGGTATAGGGCGTGTCCTACAGGAATTACTCACCCATTAATTATCAGCTCACTGTGATCAGTACAGATCTTTTTAGCCCCTTCAGTACTAATGTGCAATTCCCCAACCAGTGCCAACTGAGCAATCAGAGAAACACTCGAGAACCATTTCAGTGTCGCAAGCCAGGTGAGACTGTTTGCACACTTCTAGAATTGGACTTTCAAGGAGTAAACCCCCTTAGGGACATCTTTCCCATTTTATCTCGCAGCTTAAGCACTGCAAACGCACCATGAAGCGCTTTTCAATAAAAAAGCCAGATTAGCGGTGCAATTTGGTCCTGGGGCAGGATTAACCTGCGTTTAGAAAGATGCACAGCTTTGACAGCAAACATGAATATGACGTGTCCTATAGCTAGTGCAATGCAAAAGAAGTGGCCTGATTATGGAGCTCGTGCGCGCAGGTAGCGCAGAACAGGTAAAGGTAGGAAGCCCCAGCCGAGCAGTGATTACAGCCAGGCACGCAGCCAAACTAAAGCTCCCCGGTAGCCCAATAACCTCACAGGCATTGCATTTACCCTGCTCGTAACTTACTTCCCCAGTTCTTCAAAGAGCTGATACTCGTCGGTGAACCTGGTGCAGGTTGTTGAAGCCATGCTGATGGAGGTGGACAGGCAAATCTGCGCGAAGTCAATCTTTCTTCTGCTGCTGCTTCTTCTACTACTTCTTTTCCTTCTTGTTCTTCTTCACCCGGGCCGACACAAACCGAAAGTAAATTTCACTGGGCCGAAGCAGAAAAAGAGATCCAAACTGAAGGCAAACGAAGGCGGATCTGGCGCTGTTTCAGCCACTAAACAGCAGAGAGAAGTTGAGCCGATGAACACGGCAGCTCTACTGCTGCATCGGCTTCGGACGCGTCCGTCTTTCACTGCTTCCTGCTTCAGACGCGTCGATGCGGATTGTCTTATACGGCGCTGCCCCCTGGCGGCCATCAAGGGGAGTGCAACAATAATCCTCTGAGCTCTTGTCGAGAACTAGACGTAGGCTGGTAATGTAATATGGTCACCGCAAAAAAAAAAAAACTTGATTATAGCTTGAGCGGTTATTGCGTGAAATGCAAGGTCAGTTTCACGTCAACATGGGTATGGACAAATATATCTGGCTGAGAGGCAATTGCATCACGGACCGCATCTCTGTGTGTTTTAAGGTTTTGGTAGAAACAGTGTAGGCTTTGTTCAGGAACAGAAACAAAATTACCCAGAAAGCTGCATGTTAATATGTCCTTTATATAATATATTCAAGTAAGCTAAGTATAATTATGACACCGAACGCAATGGAAAAAGAGTTTTGCCAACACATATGCTATTTTTAGTTACATGATCTTTGTTACTTGTGCTATGCTGTTAACTAACCAAGTTAAAAGATAATCATTATGAAAATTATGAGAAGATTAAATAACACCATTTATATCATCTTTTATTGATTAACTATATGTTATGATACAATGTCTTTGGACTTTAAATCACTGCCTTATTCGTGTGCTTGATACACTAGCTGGGCCTGTTGCCTCCTTTCCCGCAGATGTAAAAGTGAGTGTACACGAGCCGGAGTTTAGATTGAACAATTTAAATGGGGAGAGGGGTGCTTGAGGTGAAAATGTTTTATAATAAACATTATGTAATAATTTCATTATTTGTTCATCAAAGTATGTATGTATGTATTTATTTTTTTATTTATGAACACCGAGCACTACATTATTTATTACCCCCCACCCCCCACCCCCATCAGTGCTTTGAGCATGAAGGGATTCCAGCCTAGGTACACAAACCTCTTCTTCAGTGTCACCCACGTGGCACAATAATGCCTAGTTTAATGTGGACTGGTGAAGTCTAAGTATACAGTAATGTGGAAAAAAAAATATGTACACCCTATGGACCACCATTTTGATTTACAGGATCGTTATTCTGTTGAAAGGTCCATCTCTGGTCCACCTTCATCTGTCAAAAGATCTGTCACATTATTTTCCATCGTTTCCACCACCATGCTTCACAGTTGTTATAGAGTTCTTTACCTGGAAAGCTGTCTTTGGTCTACACCTCACATGTGAATTGTTACTGTGGCCAAATAAGTAGTGTTCTTTGGCAAATTCTACTCTTGCTGTATTTTGAAGAGAGAAATAAAACTTTTCTTGACACAACTCTAACACAAGTCACAATTTTTGCATCCCTTTCTTTTCTGACTGTAGACATGTACACTTGAACTTTAAAAGTTGCAATAGTTAATTGCTGATCCTATGATAAAAGTCTGGGGTTCTTCAAAACTTCTTTTCACATTAGACAGTCTGTTCTTGAGCAGTCTGGTGGTCCACCCAGTCCTGGACAAACTGAGAGCTGTCTGAAATATACTACTTGTAAATTATTTACATTTACATACATAACAGAAGAATGATTCTTTTAAATCTGGACAGGCATCAACATTTTTTTTCTAAGGCCTTTGAGAGTTCCCTAGCTTTTGGCATGATGACACCATACACTTCAACAGCAAAGAGAACACAAGATCCAAATGTCAGGTTTAAATAAGACAGGTTCCACCTCCCAGAGGTTCCTATTAATTGCCTCTAATCTCTAACACTTGATTCTAATTTTATGGACTTGAAGGTGTGATAAATGTAGGAGTGTACTTATGTTTTTATGATTTTCAAATCACTGCAAAATACATAGTCATTTTTTGTTATTTGCTGGAATATAATCATATTTGTGTGTAGGCCCTGAGGGTGAAATGTTTGCTCTTTTCATGATATGTACTTAATTCAAGCATGATATAATCACTGCTTTGCGAAATCTAGCCAGTACATTGTGGGGACTAAATTCATAAATTCATTAAGGCTTGCTTCCTGATCAAAGTAGTGGACAAAAGAGCCTTGGGTTCGTTTGTGACCAATTAAGCTATCCTCTTATACGCGTAATCTGCAAATCCGCTAGTCACATTCACACATGCAGCTTTTACAGAGGCTTACGGTAGTGTGTCATTGCTTTAAGTAAGGCAAAGTGCCACTTTGTTCACATGTTCTGGGGTCTTGCAGAAAATTCTAATTGCCACTCACACCAACCTCTAAACTCCTAAAAAATAGTCTAAATACAGATATTGTAAGTTGTGAATGAACTACATAAATTAAATAGGCACTGCTAGTCAGGCTACTGGTAAAAATAGATATTTTGCAGAAGTGTAAGCAAGTAACGAACAAATAGGTCACTGAAAGAAAATGTACCTGTTATCTATAGAAAATGATGAAAACTGCAGGCCTGGAGTGTTGCTCACTACTACCCTCTTCTGGTAAAAACTATATACTGCAGTTTCATGGCTTTTTCTGGTAGATCATAACTGAAAGTGACTATGTGAACACACTCAAGCACCACAACGAAATGTGACCTCTGCATTTAACCCATCACACATGCACATATGGAGCAGTGGGCAGCTACCAACAGCACCCAGGGAGCAGTGTAGTGGGACAGTACCTTGCTCAAGGGTACCTCAGTAGTGCTTGGGTTGGGATTCGAACCTGTGACCTTCAGGTCCTAAAGGCAGCGTCCTAACCACTAGGCCACCACGAGGTAAATACCAAAAATGCAATTAAAATATTGATGATAAACAATATTTCATAGATATTTGACATTTGATCTTGGGTTATATTACATAGTGATATTAATATATACTAGTTGGCAAGGTTGTTGGATACTTGATTTTATATTCTTTGTTGAAATTGTATCCACTGTCATCCTCTGAATATCAAGCCCTACTTACACCAAACCAAAGTTAATTTATTAATTTGAAGATATATATATATATATATATATATATATAAACATTTCTTTTTATTGCCAATCCTATGCAATTAGGCTTAAATACTGTTTAACAGACTTTTCCATTATAATGGTATATGGATACAGAGTTATAAAAATGTACATGCTTTTACAAAGCAAGTAAATATGATGATGGAGCAAAATCCATTCAGCAAATTTCAAACAGTGACTTGATTTTAATTTAGATGCATGCAGAAAATAAAACTTTTTACAACTTACACAGAAATCCCTCTTTATTAGAGTAATATTTGCACTTCCATCCAGAAATCATTTTCTTTTTATTTCACCTCACTTCTGAGATACATATGGGCTTCATATAAAGCATGTATTACTGCTCCATCTGTTTCACCAAGCAGGTTGACAAAGGGTCTCTAAAGGCTCAGATTTTAACTCCATGTTTGTTTGGGGGAAATTACTGGACAAAAACTGAACATGTCAAATTGGTTGTGTCATGATTTGTTGTGCCATGTTTCCCATCTGTGTTTTGTTTTGGTTTTCCATGTGCTTCCTCCTGTCTTGTGTTTGTTTTCCTGTTTAGCCATGCTCATGTTCCTGCCTTGCTCACCTGTTCCTTGTTACGTCTCCTCCTTTATCAAGTGTTGCTCGTCATGTGTCTCTTTGTCTGTTCTCTGTTGTAATCCATAATTGTACATTCTCTGTTCTGTAGTTGTTACCTGTAGTCGTTATTCTCTGTGAGTTTACCTTGTATATACCTGTGAATGTCCTAAGTCTGTTTTCATAGTTCTGTTCCTAGTCTTAGTTTGTTTATATTAATAAACCTTGTTAAATACCACACACCTTGCATCTGCAAAACAAAACCCTTTTAGGTTGAATACCTAACAGAAAGGAAAGGAAAATGAGTCATTAGCAAGCATGATTTCTGAAAGCACTGATTAAAAAAAAGAGAGCTAATACATGAAATGAATGAGTGTTTTGATGGTTTGGAGGAAAGTCTGGTGTTTTTTTACTTTTGTGCTGCCTGGGTTGTTAATATCATTGGACGACTGCCACTTCTACACTCCCTCTATCGCCTGTCCCTTCTCCAGCAGTTTCAGCTGGAGGAAACTAAGGCTGCCAAGAGAAACTGTAGGTGTCAACTTGGAGATGAATTTTAAGTGGCGCTCATACTTGAGACTGAAGGTACAATACAGGGTGGTCTCTTCTCTTCTCTTCTCTTCTCTTCTCTTCTCTTCTCTTCTCTTCTCTTCTCTCCGTTGAAAGAAAACTTGAAAATAAATCCTTGCATCTACTGTCAATACTGTCAGTTTACTTCTGAAACTAGCAAGAGTATGGGCTTAGCCAGGCATAGACTCATCAACTGTAACCATCATCTCAATTCATATTTCATTTATTCCATGTGGTGCATTCAGTCATCCTTAAACATTTGTGCTTTAAATTATCACCATAGCACCAGGTGTTCTGAATTTGTTCTACATACATTATGACTGAAAAAGCTGAAAAGTCCTTAAAATCCTATCTTCCTTAAGGATGTTGTCATCCCACAAGACACCCTGCGTTTCCTGGGAAGGGAATTTTAAGTGACGACCTTACAGAATGTTGTTGTTAAATGGGTGTGCAAACCACAAAAATCAGCAGGGCAGTTCCTCCCTATTGGTTAGAATTATACTTTCCAAAAAAAAAATTCTGCACACAAAAGGACAAAGAACAAAATGTACCTGGTTTATTCAGTTGTACAATGCAGATGTAAAACCTGCAAACAATAAAGTCATTTTTATTATGTACAACTGATTTGTATGCTATCATCTCTGCAAGTGTAAACAAAATGAGTCCTGTTCTGTTAGAAATACTTTTCTACTGAGGTTATTCAAACAGTGTGTGCACAAGTAAACACCTCTATTAGTGGTGTGTACCCCCTAAAATAGCTGTATTCACTAATAAGATCGGGAAGCCATCCAGACATTGACATTATCATCAAAATATAACAGGTATGATCCCTAGTGGTTAGGGACTTGCCCCTGTGTTTGGATGGTCGCAGGTTCAGGTATTTCTGAGGGACCCTTAAGCAAGGTACCACTGCTGATATATGCCCACTGCTCCATGTATGGATGGGTTAAATGCACAGATCACATTTCCTTGAGGTGAACTTTGTGTATTGGGGTGTGTTCACTAGTATATACAAATTTTTCTTAGTAACATCCTTTTGGTGTAATCTGCAAACTTTAGTAGTTTCATCAGTGGATCCTTGGAGATGCAGTCAAGATTGAAGACCTGAGGTGAAAGCACATAACCATGTGGTGCTCCAGGTCTGAAAGTTTAGAGGTTTTGCATTTTTTTTTAATTCATCAGGGAACTTATAGTGTTACGTTACACGATAGTGTTTGTGGCTCCAAACCTTATAAAGATGACAATTTTTGGCACAGCTATGCACTTTAAAAATATTGGTGCTTAGAATGAAGCCATTGAAGAAGCATCTCTGGATTCTTCAAGGAACCTTTCAATAGATGGTTCTTTGAAGAACCATTTCTGGTCAATGAAATGTGAGAGTGTGAAGAACTTATTCTAAAGGTTTTTTTTGCATGTGTAGATGGAGTAACCGAGAATGAGTGCTGAGGCAGCTGAAGAGAGTTGCTAAGAGCTTCAACAGCTTTAACACTGCTGAGAAATACATGGGCTTTCAGGGAGACTGGGGAAATCCCCACAATCTGGAGGCTCAGTGTGTGATGAGTGTTTCTGCTGGGTGGGATCTACAGTTCAATACAGTTGGACAGAATGAGGAAGAAGCAGGGCAGATGAGAGCCAAAGGAGAGGAGTGTGGAGGGCTCCAAGCAAAAGAGGAAAGAAAAGAAATGGAGAAAATAAAAAGAGGTGGGGCAGCAACAGTGAACAGGAAAAAAGATAACAAGCAAAGAGATGCATGAGAAAAAAGAAAAGGAGGTGGGGGTGGGATGGGAGGGGTTACCATAAAGCAGCTGCCAAGAAAGTTCTTGTGCTTGGATAGAATTGGTCATTACAGGATTTCCCCATGTCTGTACTTTTGGAGCTGCAACAAATGTGATTCAGCAAACTGACATAATGAAATTTTGATCTGAATACTTAGAGCAGATTTTACCTTTCTCTCTTACATGTGTGCATTAAGACAGAAAGAGACCCATTTCCACATATCTATGTTTTTAACCAGGATGTGAGATCATACATACAGTGGTGTTTAAAAGTTTGTGAAGCCTTTGTAATTTTCTATATTTTACTATGAATGTGGCCTAAAACGTCAACTAATTTTCAAACAAATCCTAAACAGAGATGAAGAAAATCTAGTTACACTAACAAAATTAAAGTTATAATATTTATTATGTCATATATTTATTATTATATTTGGTCAAGTATTTATTAAAACGATCTAATAACATATCTGCATGTGGCAAAAGTGTATGAAACTTATAAGCTTTTGGTATCCGGTGGGACCCCCTTGTGCAGCAATAACTGCAACTAAATGTTTGTGGTAACTGTTGATCAGTCCTGAACATTGCCTCAGATGAATTTCAGTCCACTTCTCCATATAGAAACAGCTTCAGCTCCTGGATGTTGGTGGTTTTCTGGTTTGTCCACATGATCTTTAGCAAACTCTAGCAAACTCTTATTTTTGCTACCCTGCCGAACATCCCATTGTTTTTCAATGTTTTTCTGATGGTGGAGTTCTGAGTGTCAACATTTTCCAATGTGAGACAGGCCAGTGTTTGAGCCCTAAGATGCTTAGAGATTACCCTGGGTTTCTTTGTAAACTCTTGGACATGCCTTGCAATTGGAGCTGTCTTTGATGGTTGACCATTTCAGGGTAGGGAAAAAATAGTCCTTAATTTCCTCCATTTTACACAGTCTTGTTTGACTGCTGATTGGTGACTTTTCCAGCTTTATGGGCATCAATAATTCTTTTTCTGAGTTCCTCAGACACTTCCTTTGTTTAAGCTATGATACAAATTCACAAATGTGTTGTATGTGTGATCATGCTTTGGTGGAACACTGTTCTTTAAATAAAACAGGGTCTCCCACTCACACCTGAGTGTCACCCTATTGAATGAAAACACCAGACTCAGATTTCACCTTCAAATTATAAAACAAACCTAAGAGTTTACTTACTTTTGCCACATGCAGTTTTGTTATTGTATCAGTCATTTAGTGAAAAAATTTTGTTTTATTTGTTTAGCTATGTTTTCTTCATCTACTTGTTTGACTTGTTTTAAAACCTGATTATGTTTTAGATCACATTCATATAAAAATATATAAAATTTTAAAGGGTCTACAAACTTTCAAGCACCACTGTATATATCACATAGGTATTATATACTGTATATAATCACTATCATGACAAATAATTTGTATCTTCTTCTTTTTTTCATTTTGCAACATTGCACCAACACCAGCTGCTCTTTACATTGTATAACAATAATTGCTAGTCCTGCATTGTTAAATAGCCCTGGTTTCCCATTTTTGTCTTGAAAATATATAAAAGGAAACACTCAGACATACAGTCACACAACTATTCCATATCTAGCCCATAAATGTCACAGTTAATTTGTTGTCTCATCTCGAGTTTGGCTACAAGAGCCATAATCATAACAGAACACTGTATTTCTGTTAACAATTCCTCCACCACTGGTATGGCACTTACAGATCAGCCAAGTAACAACCCAACTTTTCTAACATGTATCATCCTAGGTCATCATTCATCAACCCCTGAGGCACTTCCTGAGCTAAATGTCCAATAATAACATGGGCAATTAAGAAGTCAGCAATTACATTGTAAGCAGTACCTCGCTACCTCACACTAATGGAATGCAATGACACCATTAAGGGATCAAAAGGTGCAGAAAACTCAGAGACTCATTTGCATGCATTGTCAATGGCCTGTCAGGCTACAAGTCATTTTGTGCATTAAGTGCTTGGAGCCTTTGCACATACCAGCTTTGCTTCACATGAGGTTTGTGTTTTAGAGACATCTGTGGTGCATTATGATGAGGTCATCAGATTGTTCTAAGGGAGATGGTGTAGATTACATAAGTCTGCCTGCATAAACTTGTTGAGTTGTACTGTAGCTGAAGACAATTGATCTGATTACTATGGCAAAGTTTAGCATGTGTCATTTTTCCAGGAATGAAGTTGTCATTGAATACTTACCCAAATGTACATCTGTTGTGTTTGGACATATGCTTCACAGCTTGTAAGGGTTTGGGATAGTAAACAACAGATTCTTCCGAGAAGACAACCTTCAAGGAATTCAACAAGTAAAACCTTTTTTACCCAAATCTCATTACCTAACCCTCATTCAGGACAGATGCTTCTTTTGCTAAATTTCTTGAATTCAGACAAAGCTTGTCACATTTGGAACAGAGTGGAAATGCCATTTCTCTGCAAGTTCTCAGTTCATTCATCTTTAGTTTAAAAATCTGTTAAATACTTTGAAACCCACTTCACTGTTATAATCCAGCCTAAATATCCCTTTATCCAAATAAATCAATATTTCAGTTTGCTTTATTTAAACATCTATATATTTGAATAGAGTCTTACTACAGCATATTTCCCTGTTTGACCCAATGAGCATTAAGTAATGCTGTTGAATGCCTACCAAATAGACTTACAAATCACTTACAATTCATGATTTGGAGCAAGGTAACTAGTAAGGGGTGGGTCAAAGCCAAAGAACAAAAACTGAGAGATATAGGAGTTTTCAGCTTTTAAAGAAACTTATTCATAAAATATAATCTGTTTTTCACTGCAGAGATGAATCGTGGGTGAGGCTACCATGAATTGACCATACTGCAAAGTTTTTAATCAAATTCATAAATATATTGATTGCAACACCTTAACAAAATATTTAGCAACATATTAAAATATTCTACAGGATTCAGCAGATTGTATTTGCATTCTTAATCTTTTCATAAATGTATTCCTATCAGTATAATGAGACATTTAATGGTGTGGTAATTATGACACTTCTGCTGTGTAGATCTAACGCATACATATGCTAAAACAACCTCAAAAAAGCTCTGCTATTAGGAGTGAAAACATTGGCATACTTTTCCTTAGTAACCACGATAACATGTGGGTGAGTGGGCATGTTAATAGATATATTCCAACAACAGCAACTGGAGCATGACATCACTTCTGCTGCTGTTTGTGTATTCTACAACCAACACCCACGTTTGTCATTATGATTTTCCCTCTACAACTTGGAGTTAAGCTCCCATGGATTTTGCAGTGGATATCAGATTTGGCATTCCTGGGTTCATGACGGGTTAAATGTGATCCAAAAGCCTGAGAAGTTTTATAGATTTTTCCACTTATATGGGAGGTCTTGAGGAGCAACTCACCAACTGCTTGAGAGAGAAAAATAACTGCATGCCAGCAGAACATGCATACAGATGGAAGAAATAGGAGCTATACAAATATATTAAAGGGGCTATGTGATAATACTACATACAAAGGCCCTTCCATTAGCCATGACACCTGGCAGGATCATTTTTAGTACTAACACTACAAAAGGTCCAGGAGGAGTAGGAGTGCTACAAGGTTTAAAAAAATGATGTATATTTGCCATTTTGCCTGTTAGTGAGTTCAGAGGTTTAATGTTTCTCTTGATGAGAACGCAGATCTGCAGAATGCAAGATCTCCTGCTCCTGAACAGACATTACATTTTGTATGAATTTAATGGCAAGTACACCCAGGCAACTATGCAATTCTGCAAAACATGCCAAGTTGTTAGATAAAAATGGGCTGTGCAACTGCTTGCATTTGTTTTATAGCAGTAAAAGTTTCTTGCAACCTACACTATAGGTTTTTTTTTACTGTGTGCAATAAAATAAGCAACCTAAACCGTCAATGTGTTTTGGGGTGTTGCCTGTCATGTAACCTAACCTAACAGACACCCGAAAACTAAAAAAAGGAAAGAAGACTAATAAACCCTTCATTGTTTTCAGTGTTAAGAAACAGAGTAAATGGCATGGTCAGAAAGAGACTTATTTGTTGTCACTGTTACATCACCACAAAAACAGAATATGTGCTATTAAAGGAAAGAAACAGACAAAGGTTTTGGTTCTTATATCTTGCACAAGTGAAGCTGCTGAGCTGTCTTTTGATTAATGTTTAGCAGGCTTTGTTCAGTTAAATGCTTAAATGGTAAACATCCACATCCCTACCTCTTACCAGCAGGAAGTTGTAACCAGATGGAGTAGCCTAAAGGGTATAACAGGCTAAAGAGGGAGATCAAGGACAGAAAGCAAAATAAAGGAGAGGACTGAGGAGTTCACATTTGTGTTTTACTGTTTTTCATTCAAGTTTAACTGGTACTGGACCACACAAAATAGACAGACAAAAGACAAATACAGTATTTGAAAACTCTAAAGACTGAGGTCACAAAAATAATACAGGTTGTATTTCACCATAGATCTTTAAATCTTCTATTGAATGTTTTTTTAACTAAATTATGTTTGATCATACGTACAATAGAAATTTTCTCTTTGAGTAGTTTGCCAAGAATTCAGCACTGTCACACACTGTAATTTCTTTTTTAACCTATCATTATATATCAGAAAACAATCTGCGGGACAAAGAAGGTTAAGCATGCAATAAAGCATATAAAAATAAATATTCTTCTAAAGCTCCTACTAAACATTGTCCAAAGTCCACGCTGGGAACAGCAGTGTTTCAAGTGGGTTTATTCCTCAGAATGAGATGCATGACAGCAACTGCTGATTCTGACTGCTTACAATTAAAACATCAAATTAGAGGTAAATCTAAATATCAGTCAGTGAAAATGACAAAGAGAGCAGATCAAGTCTGTCTGTCAGTCCCTGAGATTAGAAGGTTTCAAAAGTCTTTAGGAAATCCAAAATCACTGCAGACTGCTTTCGGCTTTCCTTTTAAATTTTCCTCTTCGTTTCACTTTCTTCTTATGCCTCCTCCTACCTAAATAATTGGAAAGAATGTTATCATTTTCCTCGTCCTCATCTTCATCTGAATACCAAGGTCCCCAGACCCCTCCATTGTACTGAGGATTAGATCGATAGTCCTTAGGTGGGTAGCGGCAAGGCACGGCCGTCCTGTTGTATTGCAGAAGTCTGATTAGCATCTTTTTCACTATGTTTGGGAAGCGCCTTGAGAGGTCCACACGCTCAAAAGGGTCTGCTGTGATGTTAAAAAGCCAAACAGACTTTCCTCGATCCCACCGCACACGTTCGTTGTGCCAGCGATTAGCTAACAATAGGGTGGAGAAGGTCTGTGGTGGAATCCAGTCACTGTAACCTGGAATTCCTGTGAGAAGCTTCCAGTCTCCAACACGAAGAGCTGCCTGGATGGCTGTGTTCCAGATTCCATAGCCTGCTTTCCAAGAGCCATTCTTGGCCTTGGTGTAGATTGGGTCTATATTGTGAAGAATGTCTTGACGTGGAGAAGGTCGCCCTTCACTGATGGACTCCCAAACATCATAGCCATCTAGATTCTGGTCCTCATCCAGGGTACCTTCAGCAAGTGTTACCAATGTTGGGTACCAGTCAGTAATGTGCATGAGGGCCTTGCAACGAGTACCTTTTTTTGCCAGTAGGGGACTGTGCACAAACCCCACTGCCCGTATTCCTCCCTCCCAGTATGTTCCCTTACTTCCCCTTAGCGGCCAATTGCTTCCTCCTGCCATAGGCTGACCTCCATTGTCAGAAGAGTACACCATGACCATATTATCATAGTAACCATATCGCTTAAGGGCAAGTGTTAAGTTGCGCAGGGCCTCATCTAAGCAGCTGACCATGGCAGCGTACTTGCGGCGGTGTAGATTTGGGATCGATTTATAGCGCTCCAAATAGCGAGCAGGAACCTGGAGGGGTGAGTGTACTGCCTGGAATGCCAAGTAGAGGAAGATAGGCCGTTTGGGGTTGTGCCTGGCTAAAATATTCACAGCCTTCTGAGTGTACATGTGGGTGGAATACATGCCTCGATCTTGTTCCCAGGCAGCTTCCTCACCTTCATGCAGGTCATAACCACACATTCCTGGGCTGTCACATTTGTAATGGCTGTAGTAGTCACCGCTCCCCAGCAGATAGCCGAAGAAGGTGTCGAAACCGCGCTGCGTGGGCATGCAGCTACGCTTGTAGAAACCAAGATGCCACTTGCCTACCATATGAGTAGCGTACCCTGCGCTCTTCAGCTTTTGGGGAAGGGTGATGTTCTCTACAGGAAGGCAGTTGGGCTGGGTGGGGCGGATGATAGAGTGTTGGAGTCCAGTGTGGATTTGGTACCTGTGGCAAAAACCAATAGATTAAAGGAAATTTTACTTTATATTCAATAATAACAAAATTTCAAACTGTTTGGCCTTATTCTATTAAATGTGATGTGAGGATTGCTACTTCTCAGTCAAAGATCTGACAATGTGTACCAAGTCTCATGATCATTAAAAGTGCTCTTTATAGACATAGAATTTTAAGTCCATTAGTCCATCTGGTCAACAGCCTAAAATTTAGATGTCCTCTACCAGCAACCATTTTTTGTCAAAAGATGTCCAATAACAAATTCACCACCTGCATGCCTGGACTAATAATTACGTATTTTATGATAACAAAACACATCTGCATCCACTTGCACATAAAAAAAACAAACACTTATGGGCAAAGACACCAAATGCCAACTATGTACTTTGCCAAATGAAGGAAAAAGAAATTGCACACAGACTCTATTTAGCATGTCTCTAGTAAACCTGCAGAAAAAAGAAATTACAAAAAGACACGCATTAACAAATGTAAATGCCAATGCAAACACACTCCACATTCTCCCTTGCTTTCTCATTCTCCTGGTGATTTTGTCTTGCCTCACTATTGTCCTTTTTTTCTCCCTCTTTACTGTGATCAGGTTACATTTATGGAAAAAAACCAAGGGTTAGTGTTGACCAATAAAGCATGTTAAAAGTTTTGCAGTACCAGAATACTGAACTTGTCAAGAAATTAGGTTGTTGGAAGTATGTGCAAGCTATAAGTTATTTTAACAAGGATTTATTGTAAAGAAACAAACACACTAAGAAAGAAAAGCAAGGCTAGGAAATAAACAAACATATACTAGAAAACAACTATGGCAAGAGAAAACAGAAACAAGGCAGGTAAACGGGGAACATTTAACAGGACTAGATCCAACACATCTGTCACGAATGTGGGGTTAAGGTTGCTGGAAGTATGTGCAGGTTTTAAGGATTTGAATATTTATTTTAAACAAAAAAAATACTAAAAATAATACTAAACAATGACTAGAAAATCACTAAATAAATACAGACTAAGAAAATAAAACGAAGATACTAACAGAAGGTTAAACAAGACTCAAGACTAAGAAAACTTAACATGGAATCCACAGTAGGGTACACGATTACAGGTAACATGAACCGTGGAACACACACACACACCAAGACACACACAAACAAAATAACCAACTAAACCTAACACACGAGAGAAAAGACAAGATACACCTGGGCAAGGGTGGACAAGGAGGAGCTAAGGCGGGACACGGGCGTGGCTAGAACATAAACAAAACACTAGACATGTGCACATGGCCAAGGAAACAAACAAAAAAAAAAAAAACAGACAAGACAACATGAAACATTACAGAGCCTCTCTCAGTTCTAGTAGATGTAGTAGATTGCGTATTCAGTTAGGTTAGCCTTGTATCTACAGTGTGTACAGGGTTTCTCTGGCTGGTGGATGGGTTAAACCAAAAAAGGCCTAACCACTGCCCTTTTACTTCTGTGGCCTTAATGTACACACTCCCTTGATGCACCCCTATAGCAAGCCCACATCAAAGAACACATCTCAGACAGATATCCCAAAGTCCTTGTGAAGCTGCATGTAAAAAGGCCTTTTGACTTACTGTCAAAGTAACAAGCAAATATGTGAATAGTCCAAAAACTGCAAACAAGTTTAATTTGGAAAAAATAAATAGCAAAAAATCTTATTATAGAATAGAAAATAAAACCAAATAGCAAACTATCATTTAAAAAAACTGCAACAGTCTAAAACAATATATAAAAAGGAAGAATTTCAGTTCCAATTCTCATGTTGGTGAATGGTTCAAATGCTTTTCAGTATCTCAGAAACCCTGCTCTTGTGTTGTCCCTCTTATAAGTAGTGACACTTTACCTGTTCTTCTTGACTAATTCGCAATGGTTTTTATGGGGGTGGTTGACACATAATCTTCAAACTTCAAATGGTAGAAATACAAAAAGAATTTGATATTAGAATCTGAATTTATTCACCAGCTTTTTGTATTTGTGCCTAAAATTGTCATATGCTGTGACATGAAAGGTATTATATATAAAATGAATATGGGGTATAATTTTCTTAAGTAACTCACTTTATCATGCTTCTTTATTATTACTTTCTTCAGATATAGTATTTCTTTGTACAAAGTAATCACATTCTGGAAATGTTTCTCAATTATGACATAAAGTAAAACATCTGTGCAGTCTATATATGTTCTCAAACATTCTGACAATCCCTGTTATAAAGCTATCAAAATGCTTGAAAACTCTTGCTGATACAATTTTGCCTTTGTTCCATTGAGATTTTCATGGTTTGTGATATTTGATTGTTACAATTCTGTGACAATAAAGGATGAACCATCACAAATTGTCAGTACAAAAATATGGGTTATATGCATTTTACATTCAAACTAAAAGACATTAAGAAAATCACACAAAAAGTGTGGAACACTGGGTCACTGAACACTGAATTGCACTTAGGTATCAAGAAAAAATGATGTAAATCAATAGCAGTCTCCAGATTTTATGGAGATTTTATGGTTGCCCCTCAGAGCTACACACATCTTGATTACATGTGGGTTTTTTAATCATTTAATAATCAGTGTTGCTCTACATCTTTATGAGTGTCTCTACATTTATTTAGACAGATTTGATCTGTATCACTCCAGCCCAAAAAAAGTTAGCAAGAATCAAAAAAAAAAACACAGTCCATGCAAAACAATTAAAATTATTCGTTCTTCAGATCACATGCATTTTTGTGTTGATTTAGTTTTGCAATACTTGCATCAGACTGGTTGCTATAACAAGAAATAAATATTCTTCATTTCTCCCAAAATTAGTCCTTTTGCACATAGTGATCATTTACATTCATCTTGTTCTTTTAACCAACTCAACAATATAGAAACTGTAAGAGGAGCTCCCTTTTGTGGCCATGAGCGATCTGCATCTCCAGAGAATTAACCGGCTCGGCCATGCCCCTCCCAGGTAGTACTCGTTTGGGGGACATCAGGACAGGCATTCAAAAGAGAGTGAGACCCACACGAGGTTGCGAGGTCTTGTATGTGTATACTGTGATTCTGAGCGTTTTTGGATGTCTGTTGGTGTTCCTATGGATTTTGACTATTTTTGGTATTTTCGGATTTCTCTTCTTTCTTGCCCTCAATACATCTGTTTGCCGGTATTTGACCCTTGCCTGTTTTTGGATTTGCCTTTGTTTGCTCTGTTTGCCGATCACATTACCTTTTTTACCTGGACCTCGACTACGATTCTGTCTTTGCCTTGGATGCTACCATTTACTGTGTTTTTTTACCTAATTTCTGAAGACCTGAACTTTGTCAATAAAACCTTAAACTTTACCAGCACTTGTGTCCAGAAATCCTTAGAGGATCCACGGATCCTTACAGAAACAAGCATACTATGTAATGGAAATAGTGATTTACATTATAAATAACTTAGGAATTTGTGATATTCCTATTGTTTGAAGAATTTGTTGAAATTCTTTACACAATTTGAATGTTGTTTGATTAAACTCCCTTCTTTGAAGTTTGCAGACAGAAGCAAGACTTTGTTTTGGCTGGAAGGAGTTGCCATGTTTATGCAATTAGATTTTCTATTTAATTTCACCTTAGCTCTCAGTTAGGAGACAAAACAATGAGATAAAAAACATACATAGATGCTTAACCAAACTTATAGTCACAAATAGAGTAAGGTTATCATTTAAAGAGATCACACATAGCCCATCATTCAGTATAATGTGGATTAAATGAATTGTTATATGAAGATGAACAGAATACTAGACTGTACAGTGGAGCGTAGTTATGTTTGAAAGCAATAAATTGTTACTCAAACAGAGGGTTCACTGTAACAGACACCTTGGCATCAAGCGGCTTCAAAATAATTAGGGTGGACCTAATCCAATGGCAAGTCAGCACTCACAGACATGTACATGATGACTATGTCTACACCAGAAAGCTGTCATCTTTGATTCAGCAGGACCAAAGCCAATATCCTGCAGGATGTGGTAGCAGTGTAACTGAGCAAAGTGCTGAGTTCAAATATGAAGGACCTTCTTGAAGACTGCAGACAGAGCTGCACAACTCAATATGCAGTTTCCACTAGGGGATGAGTGCCAGAGGTCATGGTTATAGACTCCAGTTTCAAAACAGGCTTCGGTTCCAAAACCAAATCCTAGTCCACACTTGTGATAACAAGTAATGGTCTGAACAACAAATTGTGCATTAAATGCAGTACATATCTGCTATATGCTGATACAGACGCCATGTTATGTGTAGAAAGTAAGACTGGCTCTACCTGGATTAGCATTATGAAGAAATCTAGCATTTAAGACTTAGTCTGCTGATACATGAATCTGAAAATGGAACCAGGTTTAAAATTACTACAGCGATTTTTCTGTATTCTTCTGGAAACAGATCAGCAGGTATTGGTACCACTGACTTCACAGTTGTCTGCATTTCAAGACAACCCTCATCCTTCAGTTAGTCTCCTTTCCCTCCTGTCATTCCCTTGTTCTCTTCCCTCCCATTATCCCTCTTTCACTCTCATTCCCCTCCCCTCATCCCTCTCTCTCCCTCCCTCCCTCCTTCCCTCCATTTCCCTGGCCCCCACGTCTCTTGGGACTCCACGTGAACAGGCAGTGCCTCACCAGACTGAGCTACAAGAGTGCTATTTGTTCATGGAGAAAATGGTGTTTGGAAGTTGCTAAATAACATGTGCAAACCAATGTGCACCCACAGTGTTCTACTGTCCATGCAGGTGGACACACATACATACACGGGATGTTTAACACACCACTGAGCTTAAATACAGTGTTGTGGTCTCTCACTACTCTATTTAAAAACAGGCTGTTCTTATGCTTCCCACCACGCACCCATACACCCACAAACATATATGTGCTAAATCCATGCAAAACAGAGCAGCTGTGCTGGCTGTCCTCCTACTAGTCTGGTGATTTATAGATTGAACCTTGAAAAGAAAATGTGGGCACTGCATGGCACAGCTGGTTCTTAAAACTATAAGCATGGCACTACTGTGAACATAAAGTAATTGTCAAGTAAATATCAGATTTTACATATCTGGCCCTGTGTGTCAGGGAAAATCTTAACCCTTAGGACATTATGGAAAGTGTGATTTTAGCCCAAATGTCTGCAGAGGTTTTTGGTACACTTCACTATGGAAACATGTAAGGACATACGATGCTGTTAAGCTGCAGATGTGTCTAAATTCTGGCTGCTATAGCAACAATTTTGCCAGAACACCTGGGTGGTGTCATTCTTGCCCTAAAATGATCCAAAAGTAAGCCACTTTATAAGATGACTTCTGCTGAAACTGGAAATAGCTGTATAGGCAATGATAAAGAGTTTAAACTTGCTTCATTTTCCTCAAACAGGATTTATTTCAATATATGGACAAGTGCAGACAGACCTCCATTCTCAAAAATCAATGCATCAGGCAGCATTCCTGGGAACAATGCCACAAAAGATCCACTTCTGTTTTTTTAAACATCATTTCTATAGATTTTTGTAAATAAGGAGCATAAGTCTGAAGAAGCTTTTTAAAGTTTTAAGAATGTCCAAATAATGTACGTTTTTAACCATTTCTTCCCCCTATATTTGTGCATCCAAGCCAAGGACCAGTTAGGAACCCTTATTAAGGGTGTATAGCTCATTTGGGAGAACTGAATAACAATGGAATGTTGAGTCACTGAGATCATGGTTTCAGAGAAGAATGAAGAGATACGGTTTCTGCTCTGGTGGGGACTGGAGTCTCTCCTAAGAGGTAGTGGGTGTATTGTTGAACTGATTCTTCCACAGCAGATTATATGTATGCAGAACTTATACATCAGTTCTGCATAAAACCTTTTACCCACCCCAACAAATCAGTGGACAGGTACAGATATAACCAACCCCCACCACTGAGCACCGCCACCAATGAGTCAGCACATGAAGGCTAAGGTGATGAAAACATGCAGTTAAAAGAGAAAGACTTGTACAAACCTGTTATATGTAAACAGAAATACACTAAAAATATTCATGTTCATTTGAACCCTGAGTGTCATTTTTCAGAGTGAATTTAAGATTTGGCCATTTTTAAGCACCCATGTGGTTTTTATGTGCTATTGCAGTTCAGTTCTTGTTTGAATGTATACTGCTCAGTAATAGCACACAATTATGTTGTCATTTTCACAAGCAATTTAAGCTAAACATGCTTTTTGGCACACAGATACCACTAGCTATTTTAGTGAAGACTTTTTGGCCAGCTTTTGACATATTGTATACATTCCAGCTCATAAAGCACATTTTCCTCCTTATATTTCCACTGGCCTTGAACCATGATCAAGCTCATTGCATGAACAAATACTTTAGTACATTCAAATATACACTGCAGGACACTTCACTTTAATGTTGTTACAGTGTGACCAGATTTCGTTTCCAAGAGTGTCTTACTGGTCTCTACATTCCACCTTAGACCTTTGCAGTAGGAATGCGATGGCCCTTAACTTCAACAGTCCTTTGCACAAATCAGTCATCCATACAAAGATCTCAACAATGCATGGTATGTGCTTGTGCATGCAGAATTCCACAACACCCTGCTATCCATGTGTATGATTGTAAGAAGACTGAGAGGCGGAAGGTGGAGAGAAATGGTGAAAGGTTTAGCATGGATAAACATGAAAAGATCCCTTTAAAAAAATGACTGAAAAAAAAACAATTAAAAGAGTCTCAAGCTGTATTTTCGCTAAGCTATCATTGACCTTTGGATAAAAAGTTCCCATTCTAAAATCTGACTTACTGAGACACATTTAAAGTGGTTGTAACACATTCAGTGTATTTACACATATGACCAAACCCATCAATTAAATCCTGTATTAATTACATTATAAATGCCATGGTGTCATTATAGTGTCACTTGGCAATTATAGTTTATTCTTAACAAACTACACTGAAACTGACTGAGGTTCAGTTCAGTTCAGGTGGTTTTATTTTAGGGCTACAGAATGTATAATCTGCACATCATTATTGCTGGTCTCTGCAACACTGATATGGCAGGAGGCTGCAACATACAAATGAGCCATCAAAGTGTTCCATCACACAGTCACAGGGTGACCAATCACATGCTCATGTCAGTGTTACTGGGTGTTTTGATGAATCAATGAGTTCATGTCATTCAATAAAAGTCTGAATAGGGCCCATATTCTGCATTTCCGTCTATCTTATTTACCTGACCATTTTTCAGACACTGGATTATCCCTTTAAATAAAACAGGTGTATATGTGTGTGTGTGTGTGTGTGTGTGTGTGTGTGTGTTTGTGTGTCTGTGTGTGTGTGTAAAACTGACATCACAAAAACTATGATTTAAAAAAGAGCTTAGTTTGCATATGTGAACTGTATGGATTGGGGAGTGAACATATATTATGAAACTTTGAAACTTTGTCCATTTAGTGCAGCCCTAGTTTATACTTTATAATGGGACATCCCTTAACAGTGGTAAAATTATATGGGCTATTACTTTATCATCAAATTCTTGGAAAGGTCTAATAAATGGGTAGATTTGACAGAAATTACTATATAAACTATCATGCCAAGGCTAATATGCATAGCTTTTATCAACATTTGATCTGCTGTTATAAACACATACAAAATAGCTAGCATTCAATTAAAGTTCTCTTTATCAGATACTAACAACCACTGTCAAAATCTTGCCTTTCTTTCAAATCAATCCATCCTAATGGTTTGTTGACATAACCACTGTAGTACATTTCCAACTTATGTCACACACAATTAAAGTCAAAACACTGCTTGTATGCAACCAGAATATCCCATGACACACATGTTTTTGGCTACCAAAGCCACAAAGTTTTACCAATCTCAGACCAAACTCTACTGGAAGCCCTGCCAATGTATGTTCTATCCCTTGCTTGGGTGTTCCTCCTACATCTGTTCCAAATAAACACATTTGACTCCACTCTAAAGCTAATCACGTTCAGACCTTGCAACATTAAAACTTGTTCTCTTGGTCTTTTCCTTCGACATTCAGTTGTGCTTTGGTGTGGTTTCAGTCCTTACCTAATCGACTGAATTCACTTTGTCTGATGCTTTCTTGTTCATGCTCCTGTTCAAGGCAGAAACTGAGACTCTTTTAATATTTCATATTTTTTAATCATTCTCCCATTATCTATTAGGCAGTCCTTAGTTCTGTGAAGTTAACATGATCTACTGTGGCACAAGAAGAATAACAGAGGACATGTGAGGATAAAAAGCATAGGACTGGTGGCCTGTCCAGGGTTCTTCTTTCTCCTCTTTTCACCCTATTAGTGCTAGCATAGGCTCCAGTACACCCTGTGACCCTGATGAGGATAAGAAGATCAGAAAATGACAGTAAAGACATATACAGGAAGAATTGACACATCTGCATCAGTCATATGCAGAAGGGTTATGCAAAGCTAAACATGTACCACATAAACTGATGTTGCCTTCAGCCAGATTCTGTAAATGGAGAGGTCAAATAAGGACAAACAGAGATCCATATTATTTGTGCAAGTGATTCACACTGCTGGACGTGACACATATTCACTTGGGAGAATTTTGGTGTGTGGGCAGTTAGACAATTTTTCAAATTATTCTTACAAGCCAGACTGTGAAATGTGGATGACTGAGACATCTTTGGTGTCCAGATTTTGCCAGATTTTGGATGACTGAGACATCTTTGGTGTCCAGATGTAGCACTAGGCTAGGGCTGGCAGTCACAAAGTCATTGGTTCCCAAACCCAGTCCCCAGGACCCACATTTTCAGGTATTCTTTGCCTTCAGAATACCTGATCCAACCCATGAAGAGCTTGATAATTAGCTGATAAGGTGTATCAGGTGTGTGGGGGCAGGGAATAGTTGAAACAGGGAATAGTTGTGTGGACAGTGGGTCCCCAGTACTGGGTTTGGGAACCAATGCACAAAGGAACTTGGATCAGATTTCTTTATTTCTGATGACCACCATCTCAAAAAACAGATTCTAGATCAGCACTCCTGCCTCTGAGGAAGTTTGTGAAAAAAGACCTAGACCTAGACCTAGACCTGTCTAAGAAGGCTGCCTGCAGCACTGACTTGCTTTGACATTGCACAGCTTTATAGCTCACAGTATGTTTTTACAACTGCTGAATGTAGTTTGAGTGTGTAAAATTTTGGTGATTTACAAAATTTGGGTGACTACTGACTTTTAATGTTTTGTAAAACATTTGGCTTTGTAACTTTGGTGCTAAATTAAAGGCAATGTTTGTTTTCTGGATATGATCCATGTCTATGTGGGAAGGGTTGGACTTACTCCTATTGGCTCATTATCAGCTAATTTGTGACATACACTGTCTTTCACACTCCAGCACTTTTACCAACAAATAAGGCAAACACTGTCTAGCCAACTCAGTGGCATTTTGCTAACACATATCCCACATTCCTCTGGCCTTTAAAAGCTAATTGTGGGGGCTGTCAAGTGAAAGCCCCTGAAGCATTTTCTCTTACCCACTGCTGGAAAAACTTAAGGATCTCACAATAAGCATGAATTTTGTGGATGTCTAACAGGCCATCCTAGCTAAACTATTGAATTGGGTAAAGTTGCAATTGAGTTCTAGAATGTAGAATCTTATGTATGTAAAACTTATACAAATACTTCCACTTCCAGATCTATAGGTACTTTTCTTGTTAACCCTTTAAACTGAAGGCTTTTACTATGAAGATTTTCAAGTTGAAGTGAAGATTTAGTTGCTGTGAAAACAAAACCTTGCATCTTCATTTTTGCCAGGTTTCATTTTTAATTTTTTACATAATATATAACTCATACTCGACCAGAATGTTATGATGAGTAGACCACCAAAAATGTTCAAAATTGGAAATATGAGATTTTGTTCTGACAGTGATGATTTGGCATACTATTAAACTAATACTAGGTAGGTTATGAGAGTGAAAAAATTAAGTTTGCAGCCTCATGGGCTACATTGTAACTTCAATTTTACCTAACTCCTCTGATGAGATGTGCCTTTTATCTCTGTTTTTTCTATTCAGGACTTAGAATTATCTCCACATTGATCCAGAGTTTTATGTCCTCTATGAAGATCTATTTTACTCAGTCATCAATAGACACCAACATTTTTTGCCTTGAAATGAATGGATAGATAAAACTAGAAAAGCTAGAAAATGTCACTGGAGTGAGTAGTGCTTAACACACACTATTTATTTTGAAATCCTTTCAGGTGATGATAATGGGGCCTCTTTTTCAATACTTTCAAGTCAGTCTGTCAAAAGAGGTTCCAGAAAAGCTTCCTGTCTCCTGAGGGTTGTTCCAGATGTTTCACCACAGGAAAAAACAGTGGTGGGCTTCAAAGCATTAACTTAATGATACTGCTATATTGTTGTGTTAAATTAATGCATAGCTGAGGCTCTAGGCTAAGGGAAGCCCAGTTTTAGTTTTGGAGGGCCAGCATTTAGGAGTTTGCAGATTTCTTTACTCAAATACACCTAGTTCAGCTGACCTGTAAAATGCCAGATTTAGTGAGTTTGTTGAAGGACAGGGACTACCAATCTGAGGTGGACATTAGCCCTCAATGACCAGTGGACACCCCTGTTCATGCATATGAGATTTCAAACATTTGCAATAATATTATTAATGATTAATGATTTACAACAAATATAAAGACTCTCTGTGACTTAGAAGAAATGTGCTACCCCATCATTTGCAGGGCTGTCTATGGCACAAACAAAATTATGTGTGAAGGTACCAGTGATGCAAGGCTTTGGGATTTTAGAGAGGCATATACTGCCATCAAGATGACGTCTTTACCTAAGAAGTCTATGGTTATTTCAGGAAAACAATACCAGACCTGTATGGCACATGATAGCGAGGAGGATCAAAAAACAGTGACTGTTTAGGATCTGACGTATCATGCAAGAACGGGCAAAAACTAAATTTGCAAAACTGCAACATTAAGTCTCCTTAGTTCCCAAATGATGAAAGGGAGTCGTTAAAAGGAAAGGTGATGTGACACAGTTTAAACATGACTCTGTCCCAGTTTTTGACTGTGTTGTAGGCATCAAATTTTGAATTTGTTTATATTTACAAAATATATTTAAGTTGGTCTGTGAAAACCCTGGAAGTATTGGTACGTTTTGTCAGCTGAATAAAGATTCGAAAGAATAAACAAATCACAGATTATTGTTATGACAAATTCTTTAAAAAATGTCACAATCACGCGCCCGTGTATATATGTATGTGTAACTGGTGCATATTATAAATTATAAAAAGGAAGAGCAAGCTCACCTGCCAGTCATGAGCTGACTCCTGGAAGGGCTGCACAGAGGTTGTACATAGTAGTTCTCCAGCTTGACCCCCGTTGCAGCGAGCCAGTCCAGTGTCGGGGTCTTTATTTCGGACCCATGATAGCCCACGTCCCGGAAGCCTTGGTCGTCGACCATGATAAAAACGATGTGTGGCTGGGAGGCGGCTTTGTCCACTTCATTACTGCGACTCGCAGAATTCGCGTGAAAGTTGTTTGCCCATCTCCCATAAGTGCAGTTCGCCACGCTGCAGAGACACAACCCGGTCAAAACTCCAAAGACCAGCATGGTAGCCTTTGGAACGTTGAACCGCTCAGACCATTTGCTGTCAGCCTGCTGCACAAAAATAAAGCACAGCTAAAAACTGCTGATGAAAGCGTGAGCACTGCCGCTTCCCCACACCGTGTGTGTGGCTGCCATGGCAGGAGCGCGAGCTCTCTCAGCTCGAGGAGGTGGCGCGCGCGCGCCGCGAGCGGGTGGAGCAGAAGCGCTTGGCAATCAGGTTCGCCTCGTGTTGCCGTTCTCAAAGACAAGGGCAGGTTTGAGGCGACTTTTGGACAGTTAGGTATTAAAACGCACCGACCGGACGTTTGTCTACTTCCTTAGACTCAGCGGGTCTGGACTGTTCAAACTCCCGTCAGGGTTTTCACCACCATCACTCCTACTCCTGCATGCTTAACTCAGAAATTACAGGTAAAACGTGTCATTGCGCCTGCATTATGTGTCATCTTTTGCACGAAGTTTCTATTCTAAATGGTCCACTTGATCTTTCTTTAGCCTGCCTCTCTGAGTCCCTGCCCACACGAAGGACAACCACATTTCCAACTGGGGAATAGAGCTTCAGTTATACAGCTGCTTATCCCAGCCGCCCTACCAAGACTCCTCCCTGACACAGGCGTAAAGGGGGGTGGGATGGGTAGATAGGGGGTCTGTTCATTTCTCTCTTACTCAAAATTCACGATTCCGTTCAAAAGATACGTCAAAAAATACACTTCATCATAATAACAGCCGGGAAATCTGTGTATCTTTCTTAGACAGCATGACAGAAAGCTAAATATGACATATTGCAATTCAAACAGGCAGTCTATAAAAAACTTTTAGGTTAGATGCTAGTGGCTGGAGTGGCGTGCCTTGAGGGCATCAACCTGAGAGCCTAACAATAGTGTGCAAACTTGAAAATTACATTTTTAGACAAGCAAAGTCATTTAAAGTTACTTTTTTCATTGTGAACAAGCTCAGTCACAGACAGTACCTTGTTCAAGGGTACCGCAGTGGTACCCTGGTCCAGACTTGAACCTGCGATTTTCTGTTCAAGGTCCTAACCACTAGGCCACCACTGCCCACCACTTTTTATATAGGGGGCCCATTAGTGTGTACTACCTCATTAGTTCATAAGCTACATAAGTGATATTAGTTATGTACTACATCTGATATCACATCAGTTGGTCATCACTGTATAACTTTCTCATAATGTGTCTTTAAAGCATGCCACTCTATCTAAATAAGCCATGTCACTGGATCCCAGTATTATGTAACTTTAGAAAAAAACACACCTGTCTGTCTGTCTGTCTGTCTGTCTGTCTGTCTGTCTGTCTATCTATCTATCTATCTATCTATCTATCTATCTATCTATCTATCTATCTATCTATCTATCTATCTATCTGTCTTTTAAATCCTTTTTGCACTGCTACCCAATCCTAGTTACGCCAAAGTTTTTTGGTGTTCTCCCTGATCACACAAAACCTACTCCACCTCAGGACTTTTTATAACAAACATAACACGTCAAACATGCTATTTCTTTTCCAGGGTGTGCAGCACTCTACAGAGCCTCTAATATAAATCATCTTCTTGCTTTTTCTTGTCTACCTCCTAGCCTACACAAAAGACAAATACAAAGGGCTCAATTACCCACTGTAGGCTGAAGGTGTGGATACTGTGTATGTAAATACATTGGTTTTGTGATATCACAAATTCATTATTTTTAGCATAGTTGTCATACAACCCCATTTTCAAAAATGTTAAGATGCTGTGTAAAATGTAAAAATGAAAATAAAAACAGAATGCAATGATTTGCATATCTTGTAAGCCCACATTTACCTGAAAAAAGAGTCTTGCTGAAATAAGCAAGGCCTCCTCTGTAAAAGACGTCTTCTTGATGGCAGTATATGCTGCTCCAAAACTTATATATATTCAGACATCCCAACCTGCAAAAACTCCTTTCAGGGAGGTGTCCCCCCACCCCACCCCTCGCTCTGTCCTCCCCTCAAATCAATTTCTGAATGAACATTCAGACCCCCTTCAATTTTTCACTCTTTGTCATATTGCAGCCATTTGCTAAAATCATTTAAATTATTTTTTCCCC
>JBBPDA010000013.1:5131524-5147420 GCA_037974385.1 Arnoldichthys spilopterus
TATAACTAATTAAATCCCTACCAGGTTCTCTAGGGTTCTAGGTCTCTTTTTCATCTCACCTTAACAGGTTTTCAGTGTCTACGTTGGGCGCAGTGACGTACGCAGCGTTGCGCCGGTTGTTTTGATGGTGCGCATGCGCGAAACTTCAAACGCGGTCTGAATTCAAACTGCGCGGCGGGTAAAACAGGGAGAGCACCGAGCAGCGGAACATACACAAATACGACAAAATGTCTAAGACACTACAGGGAATTACGCTGAAGGGTAGCGCTGAGCTCGTTGCGGAGTTCTTCTGTAAGTAAAAACATTGTTTACTGCTATTTTCTGAGAAATGGGCCAAGCGCGTCGTGGCGTGCGTGAGATTTTGCAAGCCGTGTCTCTCGCAACAACGCTGCATGAATGCGCGTGACCTTTTTTTTTTTTTTACTGCATTTAAATCAAATTGTAGGCCGTGAATTGTCGTATGCATGTGAAATACTTTGAAAGAAATCGTTTTAACCGCTGTGAGCCTGTTCGGGTAGTTACACCACTAACTTTGCTTCTGGTGCACATGTGCTAGCTGTGCTAGCTAACGTAGCATATTGAGTACAACGGCTCGGTTTTAAGACGACCTTAATTTGTCATCGGCTGTGCATTTCAGTAGCATGGCCACGTGTCTAGGCTGGTGGTAAGATTTGATGTTTACCGTTGATGATAAGTGAACTCGTTAATTCCGCTTTCTCTGTCCTCTAATGTTACGCCAAACTTAACGCGTTCCTCTGGCAGAGATCTTCCCTATAGTACAGGATGTGATCAACAGTGAACTTCTTGTATTTTGAGAAAACCGTCGTGTTTCTGTGCAATTGGTATTTCTTTTGGTCTTTTTTTTTTTTACATTTTAACAAGGTGTTTATATAACGTGAAGGTTGCCAATATAGCAAATATCATACACAGTGGGCATCAAGATAATGCTTATTGTGTTTTGGAGCTGTTCAAACCGGGGCCAAGTTTAAAACCAGCAGTGGAAATCAGATCTACTACACAAGTGTTAATTTGTAAACGAGATATATTTTATCTTTATCACAATATGGATAATAGTGCCATATTTCCCATGTATTTGTTTGTTTGCAGCATTTGGGATCAACAGTATCTTGTACCAGCGAGGGATTTATCCTGCAGAGACTTTTACCAGAGTTACTCAGTATGATATGAGTCTTCAGCTCACCACAGATCCCAAACTGAAGAACTACCTCACCAACGTTGTGACACAACTCAAAGGTAGGCATGTGAAAACACACAGCTGGGTCATTAACAAAAATCTGATGCTTTTTTTTATGTAGATCTCAGTGTGGCTTTCCATCATTTAGGCCATAGTTGGAGTACTATTTCTTCTTTGTCCTTTTTTTGTTCAGAATGAGATTTTAACATATGAATTAGGTAAAAGGATTTGCCTAAAAGTAAATTTAGTATAGAAAATGTGTTCTTCTGCTGAGCTGTTAACTGTTGGTCCACCCTCCCAGAGTGGCTGTTTGACTGCACAGTGCAGAAGCTAGTGGTCGTGATCACATGCCTTGAAACAAATGAGGTCCTGGAGCGGTGGCAGTTTGACATCGAGTGTGACAAAACAGCCAAGGAGAGCAGGTATTCTCATACTGTAAATGAGTGTTATAGACAGCTTATGATCAAATTAACTTGGGGGCGGCTGACCAAAAAAGTGGGTCAATATGTACAAGACTTGATCTTATGAATTGCTCTGTTTTGCATGTTCTAGTGCTCCCAGGGAGAAATCTATGAAAGCCATTCAGGAAGAAATCCGGTCGGTTATCAGGCAAATCACAGCCACAGTCACGTTCTTGCCTTTACTGGAAACAGCCTGTAAGTACATTAAAAATTCACATTTGTATAAAAATGTATTTACTAACAGTTACAAGGTTCTTAGAAATGTGCTCTGCTGTTTATTTTCTTTATAATAACAGATGAAAAGGCTCTGTTCATGAAAACCAAATCAGTGATTAGCAGTGTACTTGTGTTTTCTCAGGTTCGACTAATCAGTAGGAGTGTCTGATTGGTCAGTTTTTGTGTTTTGGATTTTTATTTTGGGTAATCCGTGATGCAATGATTTTGATATGAACAAGTGAGTGAGTGGCATTTTGAACACAGTGCACCACAAAGAAATGTGACTTTTACATTTGACCCCATGGAGTAGTGCTTGGTCAGTACCTTGCCCATGGGCACCTCAGTGGTGCTTGTACCAGTTATGCATTTTAAATGGCGACCTTCTGGTCACAGGGTCTACTCCTCATTGCCCCAAGAGATACATTCCTGTTCTAATATACCCTAACATATAATGTTTAACATTATTATTATTATTATTGTATTTGTTTATTTTAATGGAGCTAGGTAAAACGCAATATACACAGTAAACACATACAACATACAATTAAGTGTTATTGTGTTATGTATCTTATGCAGTATACAAATCCACTGTGTAGTCTTGGTGAGAAACACTGTAAATGCTGTGAAATTTAACTTGCATAAGGTGTGACCTTGTACATTTTAACAAGAGAAAGTATGAACTGTGTTTGTGTGTTATAATAAAATGAGGAGCTTGTTATAGTCTGGCACTTCTAAGGGCTAGATACAGTTATTGATTTATCAATAGTTATTGATTGCAGCCAACATTTTCTTTCCACAAAATACATGAGCAATGTTGAGTTCTGATAGGAATGAATGTGTTGGTTTTAAAGAGCCCATTCTGATATAAAGTTATTCTTTCTACCCTCTGTTTTTATCTTCTATATGCATCTCTTGTCTTTGTTTAAAGTAAGAAAATGACACCTTGACATATAATGTACACAAATGTGATCATCAAAATTACTGTTCTCATTTAAAAAGTTTGACAGAGTTGGTACTGTTTCCGAGCTTTCAAGTTTGAACACTTTTCCTGCTAATAAATCTGGAAGGAACGCATTGCTGTCACTCTGGTTGAATAAGCCAAAGTTTCTTCAAGTTGATGGGACTGACACACATCTTCCTGAATTAAATACAGCCAAGGGTTCCTTACATTAACATAATTTTGCGTTTCAGGGTACTGTTGAGGAAACCGTTGCATAGTCACATTTTTCAATGATATTTGATCAATAGGAACATTATTGGTATAATGAAAATACTTGTGGCCTCTTCTGTTTTCTTAATATTCAACCTTTTCTTTTGATGTGGCACAGGTGCATTCGACCTTCTGATCTACACAGACAAGGATCTGGAGGTTCCTGAGCAGTGGGAGGAATCTGGGCCTCAACTTATTGACCAATCAGAGGAAGTGCGGCTTCGATCTTTCACCACATCGATCCACAAAGTCAACAGTATGGTGGCCTACAAAAGGACAAACTCCATGTAACTGTTTCTGACTCACTTTCTGTTTCTGTACATAGTTGTGGCGTTTCTCTGTTCTCAAGCAAACCCTTCGTTTGATGAGGTTTTTTATGTGTAAAATCCCTGAAAACAAAATAAATGTCCTGTTTTCACACAGATAAATTCCTTGGTTGTCTTTTAGCTTTTCATATTTTTAGGCGATATGTGATGACTCTAGATGGTCACTAGGTGGCAACAGAGTCTTGGTAGGGGACCAGAAAAATCCACCAATAAAAATGTTCTGAGATTTGAAAATAAAATGCATTCTATTGGTATCTGTTTTTAAAAACAGTAAATTTAGTAATATAATGAAAATATTATAATTTTGAGAAAAATCTTTTACATGTTAATCAAACAGGCAATTACTAATGTGATGCGCTAATAAATTACTTGCTATGAGAGTGAAAAGCTTGTTTTGTTGGCAGAGGTAGGTATGATAATCCATTGATTCTATTTCATTCCTGGGTTTCTGCCAAGTCTTAAAAGTCCATCCATCCATTTTCCAACCGCTTCTTCCGTTTCCTGGTCACCTAAGGCGGGGTACACCCAGGACAGGAGGCCAACCCATCGCAGGGCAACACACAGACAGACAACCATTCATACACACATATGGGCAATTTTTCCAATCCAATCAACCTACTGCAATCCTTTGGACAGTGGGAGGAAACCGGAGCACCCAAAGGAAACCCACGCAAACCGCTTGCAAACTCCACACAGAAAGGCACCTGTGGCCAACCCGGGGATTGAACCCAGGACCTTCTCACTGTGAGGCGACTGTGCTTACCACCGTGCCACCCCGTCTTAAAAGTCAAAAATTAAAAAATCTGAATTTAAAATATTTTAACATTCAGAATTTCTGCACTAGTTCTTAAAAAGGTGATTTTAGTTCTTAAATGTGAACTTTTGAGCATTTTAATGCTAGTTTTTTTTTTTGGATAGCTTAAAATTATATGACGGTGCATATTGCTTCTGTGTTGTGCTTCTTTCTTTCAACAGTCCGGGTGTAGCACACTGTACTAAGACTAAACACGAGACCAGGGCAGGACTGATCGCTGATATAAACTGCCACCTGCTCTGAATTTATCTCCATAGATTCAAATGAATAGTTTGTGAAGTAATGTGGCATTTCACAAGGTTTTCTAAGGCCCATTTGTTTGACTTTACATAGTGTATATGGGTGAGTGCACGTTTAACCTTCTGGCTCAAGAACAGTGCAAATGTTCAGCTAAAATCAGTTAAAAACAAGGTGAAGCCCACTGCATGTTGTGCAAAAAAAGACGCTAAAGTTGTGCAGCTTGACGTAAAGGCACTGAAGTCCTATGAGAAATAAAATAAAAAAATCAGCAAAAATTCTCCAGAAAACACAGACCTTTCCAGTTTTAAGGTTATCCAGGATTTGGTCTACATGCAACATAAATGTCAGATTTTCTTTATCCTTTCTACTTTTTTTTACCAGTCTGGACATGAAATTGGTCTTAAATTTAATTCAGAATGATCTCAAAAAGGTCTTACAAAGTCTTAAATTTAACTTGTTGAAACCTGCAGAAACCCTGCATTCATTTGCTCTAACACTGGTGTGTTTGCTTCATGTTTTGTTTCAGTTATGGTGATTGTTCAAGTGTGCTTCCATTGAAAGCTTGCTTGCATGTTCCTCTTTGACCTGGTCATTCTGTAAACATTAAACACTCCACATGTGAGACACCTGCTGGACTCATTGATATGACAAGAGGTTGGCAACTATGCTGGACTAATGGACGTACTGATTTTTATATAGGGCTTGGGTGATTCAGCAAAAATAAATTGTCCCAGTGCTTTTAAGATTTCCAGGAAGCCCAATGTTTGTTTTCTGCCATTTGATAGTCATACATATATATATATATACCAAAATGATTTTCAACACACTTTAGATTATTACAGTTAAAGATTCACCAGTGCATGGATTAAGCATTAAAAAAGTGTAAAAAGCACTGAGATAATACTGAGGTGTAAGTTTGTTCCTAGCTGTATCAGGATTCTAAGACAGTGAGACAGTGTGTATGAACACGGTGCTAATTTTATTGATATAATTTGCAAGGTTGAATGAAAAAGGTGTAATGATATTCCTAAAAGTTTGCACACAGGGAAGATGAGTTAGTTGGATGGCAGCAGACAAGAAAGACCTGTAGCACTCCTTGCTGCAGTGTGGTTGTTTCAGTCTGGAGTTAGGTGCTCTGCTGTGTGAACAGGCTTTTATGTAGTGGATAAACACTTTAAATTTGGTAGAAAATGTGTAGCATCTAGCTCCAGATGTTGAAGAAGTAGTCTGCTTAGCCCCTTTCTGTTTACTGCCTGTTCTTTTACTATGTTGCATGATTATTGTGCAGATACATCCCTAGGTATCTGTAGCTATCTATCACCTCCACCTCATTCCCTGGGAAAGAGACCTGGAACTTCAAAAGTTTACCACCAGTTTCTTTATCTTAGCCACGTTCTGAAGGTGTTGATTAAACGCCTCGGACTCCTGCTATTCACCAACACAGCCCACAACAGCAGAGTAATCTGAGAATCTTTGTAGAGAGCAAATCTCTAAGTTGTTCTTATAATCAGATGTGTATATGGAAGAAGTGGTTTGGAAAATGAATGAACTAATATATAGGGACCTTACGGATTTTTTCTCCGACTATAATTTAACATCACCTTGTGCGTGTGAACCATTACGAAAAATCAAGGAAGCAATGTCGGGACACATTTGTGATTAATTAAATATATAATTTTTATTGAACAGTTTTATGCAAGTTTTTCATGTAGACATAAGAAAGCAAATTTTCACCACGTAAAACAAACTCGATAAAAAGTTAATAAATATACAAAAGACGTGAAAATAGTAACACAAAGTGACAAAATCATTATTAAGACATCCTTTGGAGTTGTGTATGTTAGCTTAGCACTAAGGTGCACTGCAGTAGGAAACGAATTATGTTCTTTGTGCATCTACTTGTTTCTTTCGTTCAGTGAGCTACAGAAAACCCAAAGCTGGGACTAAAGTAATAAATATAGCTATAGCAATGCCCTCGCATAGAGGCCATGCAGAGTTTGGAGTAACTCAAAGACTCTATATTCCTTACTTGCTCTCTTTCGTCAGGTCCCTTAATGCAAGCACTGATTTATAACACCTGGAAAGGTCAAAGCAAGTAATGACTACCCTGCTTTTACACACACAGACTTCGAGTGATCATTGCTGTTGAAAGGAAGCAGTTTTGTGTACTATGCTGTTCATTGTTCACTGAACGAGTCTGTATCCCATGCCCTTGATCCTTCTTAGGATATTTTCAGTGACTAGACAGAAAAATTCATTTCAAAGGCTGATAGCATCAAGTCCCACCAAGCTGAGCTTAGAATGAATAATGCACAGACATAACTTTGATCTCTATATATATTTGAACCTACTGCTTCAGTGTCCCCACCCACACTACATATCATTAGTTCTGATTCAGTTGTGTCCCAGACAGGTCCCAGAGTCCGCAAGAAACACTCAGCAGAATTGGTGACTTTGGATTGATCAAGCGCTTAAACCTTAAGCATCATTTGTGAAGGAAGGGCCTTGTTGAAGGAGTTGATGATGTCTTGTGATTGTTGGAACGAACCATGCCTGGCCACCGGCGAGTTTAGAATCCTCCATTCAGCATGTCTGCCTCCTCACCCTGCTCAGCTAAGATTTTCCAACTCTGCCTGTTCTTCCTACAGCCCTCCAGCAGGGGGGAGCAGGAATCTGACATACTGGTCAATGTCTGGAACAGAAAAGCAGGTAGATTTTGAATAGGAAAGAATAAACATTCATTCACAGCTTATGAACATAGTACTTATAACAAAGGACACTGACAGACGCATATGTACAGCTTTCTGCATAATGATACACATGATACGGCAGCACACATACTAAAACCAGAACTGTACAGAGTTTTTTAGGGCAGTAGTGGCCTAGTGGTTAGGACATTGCCCTTATGAATAGAAGGTTCAGCCTGAGACATTGTTATAGGTCAGTTCTAAAATAAGGTTTTGTCCTAATCTGATTGGCTCAGTATGGCAACAGCACACCTCCGACTGTGGTTTGATTTCCTTATCCAGCCGAACACACCACCACCAGACTATGGAATGACCTAATCAAAGCCCAGATATGAACCCTGATTGATATGTGGAAAGATTTGATAAGGGAGGTACATTGAAAAAACCCTCAAACATCCTAAACTCAAATAAAAGACATCTGCATAGAAGAGTGGCCAAACATTTCAGTAAGCCGATGTCAGACTAGACATCTAGACTGGTGGACAATTATGCACAACACTAGTTTCTCAGGCCCAGGATTACATTCTTCACAGAACAAGATTAAATCTGTTGATGACTGAAAAAGCTACTTTTCCTGGTGATTCTGTTTATCACCTTTATCTGAAGGCACTGCATTAAAAAGGGAGAAATGTTTGCTTGTTCAAATATATTGAAAAAGTTAATTTCAATGGTGTGTATCTATATCACATGACTATATATTTTTTCCTTTGATATGTGGGGCATTGGTAGATAAAATAGCTCCAAAGAAAAACTTTTTTCTTTTTCAGATATACCTCTGTTTTACTATATAAACATTGCTATTTATCATTGCACTCAAAAACTCAGAAGAGATGTGTAGGTCATGTCAGGTAAACTGTTTGAATAAATCAGTAAATAAAGTCACTATAGTTGAGTTTTAGATTTTCCAATCAATACCACTATGTGAACATCTGAGTCAGTAAGTTTCTCTGCAGTTAACCATTTCTCATAAAACAACTCTGAGTGACTCGCATCTCGTTTGAGTTTTGAAGTTGAATTCCCTTCAAGGACTTCTAAACAAGCTTTACCTCATATAACTGTGTGCAAATGGCATCGATGAAAGACACCTGCATGCTGGGAATCTTATCCCGTTTCTCTCTGTTCATTAGATCCTGAAAAAGTGAGAGAGATGCACTTTAAATAGGTGATATGTCATATCTGACACTGTTATTGACAACTGTTCAAACAGTATAATGATAAGCAGGCAGGAAGAAACTTACAATAGGTTCAATGTTCAGTTCTCTCCTTTCTTTGTCTCCTTGCTCAAAGAATTCTGTGGCTACAAGCTCGGCTATCTGAGAAGATATAAGGGTTTAGAAGAAGATTACAAAAACGTAGAAGTTATGGGAAATCCTCACCTTCTTGCTTCTATTTTCTCCCTCTTGTAGCAATCTATCAAAGTGTTATTTCACCGCATCTCAGACTTTTATGGCTCTTTCTTTCCCTTCACTAAGTTTCCCTTCTACTAATGCTGCTCAGCCCTGACAGCTTTGCACTTCCTGCACTTTTGTGGATGGCATTCATCACCATGCCATTAGAGTATTACTCATCTCTTTCCTTGCTGGTTTCTCGGTACAGGCAGAGATTGCCCTGTCTCTATTGTTTAAAACAGTAAGAGGGTCAGTCCAATTTGCATGACTAGACAGTGATCTTCAGTCCAAGTTGCATGATCATGAACAGCATCTCTATCAAAATAACAAATTCAGTTTCCTAAAACCAATATAAAATAATGTCATTGCACCTTCATATTAAAATGTTTAGAAAATAAATGTTTAAATACAGTAGCAGACTTCATGTGTACTTTGCCTTGTCACTATTATCCAAAAAAAGGCAAACAGTTCAACAATCCTTCATGTTTTGATGTTTTGTACCTGAAAACACCACTAAGTTTGAAGCAGAATGCAATTAGACAAGCTTTATTAAAAACTGCCATCTGCGTCATGTGTTGATTAGGCAGTTATAATCAAGAAAGACGACCCCAAAGGGAGCTTGACTCAAGTGTTTGTCGATGTGTGTGCGTGTGTGTGTGTGTGCGCACACTTGCAAGTGTGGAATTTGGGTAAAGTTCTATCTTAGACTTTTTGGGTGGTCACGCCTTGTTTTTCATATACTGATGCATTCTATACATTTTGACGTATTCTGTGCATTTGTGAGTAACTGTAAGTTACTTTCTGCTGTGACATTAAAACTCTTCTGTGTGCCTGTCTGGCCAACCTGGCCTTCACATTTATGCGCTGCTTCTGCAGACCGAGAGGCAGACAGAACACACAGGGGAAGTATCAACATCTTTTTCCTCTGCTCTTTCGTCTCAATAAGCTTGCATGGAAAACGTATGCAACGCCTCATCATTTGACTCCGAAAAGAACCTGAGATTTGATCAGGACAAATCTATCACAAGGGAGAAAGAATATTATAAATGGCTTTTTTCTAGACCGATGCATGTTGTGTTGTATTTACATAAATGTTTAGTTGCTACACAGCTTTGTGCCAAAAAGAGCTTGCCAAAACTTATATTATTCTTGTTGTACCTGTCTGTAAGTCTATGGGCAGTTCCAAACTAAGGGCCTAAAACATGAAAAATTTTTTTGAAAAGAGAAAATTTGATGTACTATGTTTATTCAGCCTACATCAGTTTAGCCCCACCCATTCAGACTGGAAGTTTAGCCTACACTGATTTTGCACTGGGGCACAATACAGAGCTGCCAGATCTTTTACAAACCCCATTTTCAGAAAGATGTGCTATAAAAAACAAGTGTGATTTTTTGACTCTCTTAAACGTTTATTTAACTGGAAAAAAATCTAAGATTTCTAATGTTTTTACTCATTAACTTACATTTATTTAGTAAATTTTAACAAATCTAGAATTTGACGCCTGCAACACACACGTGGGATGGAGGCATGTTTACCACTGTGTTACACCACCTTTATTTTTAATTACACTTATTTTGTCATTTGGGAACTGTGGAGCACACCTGTTGCAGTTTTGCAAGTGCTCATTCTTGCTTTATACAAGACTTCAGCTTCTCAACTGTTTGTGGGCACTGCCTGATTCTCCTCTTCATAAAGCTGCATACATTTTCATTCAATAGAAGACAGATCTGAACTGCTAGCAGGCCAGTGAAGCACACTCACTGAAAGGCACAATTTCTTGCTGTAAAAAACATAGAATTTCTAGGAAAAGACACTGCCTTGATGACAGAATATGTCTCTCTAAAATCCCAAAATATGTCTCAGTGTCAATGGGACCTTGCCCATGCCGTGGACACTCAGCACCCCCCCTCTCCCCAAAACTATGATAGATGTTGTACCTTTTCCTTATAACAGTCTGGATGGTTCATTTCATCTTTGGTCCAGAAAACTCCATACTCCAAAGTCCTTTTTTTTCAAAAACAAACTAAAATGTGATCTTATCTGACCATAACACATCTGTTTCTGTATAGAAATTTGGCTTTCATCTTGTGTAATAGAATTACATTATTTCTTGATGCTACGGCAGACTGTGTTCAGTGACACCAGTGTTTCCAATGTCCTCCCGAGCCCAAGTGGCAATAATTATAACTAATTCATAATTCGTAACCTTGAGCAAGGTATTATCCCGCTACACTCCTCCTCAGCCACAGTTGTCAAGTTCTAAATTTATATTTACAAAATACATTTAAGTTGAACACATTGGAAATCGTTTCTTTGAATTTTTATCAGTTAAATAAAAGTTGAAGAAAGTAAATAAATCACACATTCTTGTTTTTATTGTATTTTATGAAAAATCCCATCTTTCATCTTAAAGATACAGTAGCAAAACAGCTTGTTTAATTGTAGGGGAATTCACCAAATGAACTGGTCATACAAAAAAAAGACACTTCTTGCTTTATTAAATCATGCCAATGTCAGTATCGAAGCTTAGTGCAAGAATACAAGAAAAGTGCAGGATATGGGCCTTAAGGTCAAGAAATTGAGCAGGCCTTGTTGAAGGTGAGTGTGTATTCGTGCATGTGACATAAATAAATCTGACAGGAGCACAGCTGTGCCTTCACCTACTTCTAATTAGGAACCCTGCCTGCTCATTGCTAAATTGAGGGCACAGACAAAGAAAGAGCAAGATGTCTGAGACAAAGCTGAAAAGAGGCACAATATGACTGACAGGTGAAGGTGTAAAGATGTAAAGAGATTACAAACATTTAAAAATTAAAAAAAAAAAAGTCAGAATAACGACAATCATTTTAGAGTACTGTTTTTACATCTAAAGAGTCACATAATGAGTGGCATTGACTTTAAAATGTTCTTACCCTCTTTTGTACAGGCCAGGGCTTCGTAATAGCAGAAATATCACATGCAGTCATCAGCATAGACCTGCAGTGTAGAAATGTTGTCAGCAAAACAGATAACACAATGTTACACAATCTTTGTTCCTGGCTTCAGGTGTTATTATTTACCTGCTTATGTCTAAATCCTATGTAAAAACAGCTCTGTTCATCACAAACTTTGATTTTATGATCACAGGCCACAAAATGTTTTTATTTGCAATGGCAAAACAGGCTAATGTTTATCTTTTCTGGACAGTCCCAGAATGTTCTAGAAAGTTCTAAAAGATTTCAGAAAGTTCTAGATAATTCTGGACAATTCTAGAAACTTCTGGACAGTTTTTCTAGCATTTAAAGTAAATAGAGAATTTTCTTAAAAACATACATTTCAAAATGTCATTGCCCTGAGCACAGGGCACACACACACACTAATAATTGTAGGCATAGGGAAACACACACTTTTTACCCAAGGTAAACAAAGATACAACAAAGATAAAATAAAACTGTGTTATGTAGCGTAAAAATCACATGTTTATTTTCAAAATAAGGCATCTAAGGTGTGTTGTATAGGCTGTATATGGAAATGACTGTTTTAACCCCACTCACTTCAGCAAGTCTCTGTGGCAGTCATCCTCCCAGACAAACTTACTGTTCTTTGTCAGCTCAAAGAACTCTGTTCTTCTCCTGCAGTAATGGGTTACGAAAAGTAAAAAAAAAATTAGTAGTGGTCCACAGTCTACTCACACCTGCTACTGCTTCATACAGTAGAATAACAGTAAGAGAAAAACATCAGAGAAGAACACTGGCTTCAAGTATAATAACTTCCATAACCTTATAAAGCAAGACTTAACATGAGATTACCAGTGTAATACAGATCCAGGAGTTTAACAGCTAAATAAAAATATGAGTTTCAGTCATTTTTGGCCTTTTATAGTCCAAAAATCCTGAAGCAACTTAATTTGACACTGTCTTGCTAAAGTTTATTTTTACAATTTCTGAAGAAAGTAAATACATAAATGACCTGAACGTAGGCACAAACATTCATATAGTAAGTCGATGTTGTTTTCCGAAAAGGTTGATTTCCAAAAACAAGCTCTGATGATTATTATCTTAGCTGAGACCCCCGGTACCTACTTCATGTAGACGGCCAGGTCAGTGGCCAAAATGGCCTTTTCAATCATCTTCAGGGTGGTTTTATACTCATCCAGAGAAAGACCACTTAGAATCTGACTGCCCTAAGCAAACAGAATGAAGAAATATTCAAATGTATCAGTCTTGTAAGAAGAGGAACTTACATAATACCTTCTTTTCCAAACTGAAATCAAAGCAGCCACAAAACTATTTAAGCCAGCAGTGTACTCCAGATGAAAACAATGTTTAAAACAAAATGTGTTTTTGGCCAAATGACACGGTGGTTTGAGACTGTTCTGGGCAGTGAGTGTCGGGGGCTAAACAGAACTCCATGTTGGGGCTAAACAGAACACCCCCCCACACACACACACACACACACACACACACACATACACACACCCGCTTGTTACTGGTCCATACGGCACGTCTGCCTGCGTCCCTGAAGGGTGCAGGACTCTAGGGGTGCTATAAAATACACAATTCTTTTTAAAGTACACTTTTAAAAATAAACATGCCCGAAAATGTTATTTTTGGTAATGCCATAAAATAATCATGTTTGGTTCCCTTTTAGTGGATGGTCCTAAAAAGAACCCTTTTGTAATAGTGTGAAAAACCTTTTTAAGGTTTAAAGAACATCCATATAATGTAAAAGTTTTTCAAAGAACCATTAAATTGGTCAATAATGCTTGCATTATGTGACGGTTCTTACAGTTAAAAGGTTCCTCACACTTACACAATTACAAAAATGGTTCTTTTTGGACCTGTTGCTTAAAGAACCCTTTGTGGCACCAGTGCCACCCTTTTCTTTTTTGGAATAGGGTTTTTTTTTTTTTTAATATACATTCTTTTAATCGTTTGAAGTATACTGCAGTCTTTACGTCAGTAACAAGTTGCAGCCTGTTGAATTGAAACAGTGTATAAAATGGACACAAGCCATTAGAAATGAGATATTTGGTCTGCAAATATATCTACCAACTCTTCAGGTGAAGGTTTTCCACATAGAAAGTGAAGGCAAATGTTTGCCATGCCACTTTCTGAGTGTTGTAAATAAATGAAGTACTGCTTACTGGACTGTTGAGGATCATGAGGCACTGGTCAAAGTGGTGATGCTCCATAATGGAGTGGCAGTAAAGCTGGGCCAGAGGGTGGTCACTCCTGTTCAAACAATGGACTGTTAGATATGTTTGATTATTCTCACTTTCCATCTAGCAACTTACAACAAATTTTTTTTGTTATGCATGTTGACTTCATCTTTGTCACAGTGAGTAGCAACAAAAATAATAATACAAACAAACCTCTTGATGAATGAGTTGTTGACGCCTCTGTGATCCAAATCATGACTCAATGTTGCAATCATTAAGGCCAATATCTCCAAATCGCTTAAATTATTCTGTAGATTAAAACATAAGTTTTTTACTTTCAGTAATTTATTAGCAATTTCCTAGTCTAGTTATGCTCATGGTCAGTTGAGTTATAATTGCTATTTCATTTCTTCAGTGTTTATGGGACAAAAATGCCATTTTAATACTTGGTATTTCTATGTTTCTGCCCTTTTAATGTGCTTTTATGTGCAATCCTAATTAAGATTAAGATTAAATTAGTAAAGAATTATGAAAGTTGGCATTTAGCTCAAATGTCATGTAACTGACATACAAGTTCTTGCTGGTAGTGAGGGGTTTCAAAATGCATAACTGATTTTAAACTTGCCCACTGTCCAACTTTCCACTCCTGCTGAGATACTTTAGTTCCATTAGCAGTATGTTTCGGGGTTATTGTCTTGTTTGTGATTTCAGAAAGTTGTTTATGTCTCCAGACTGATTTTTTGAGCTCCAACTAGTTTTCATCAACCGATGAAATGAGGCAAGGGGAGCAGGATCTGTTTTTAAATTATGTCTATATCTATTAATAAATTGAGTGTTTTTTTTCAATGATGAATTATGGTTCTAGTTGAACCATTTTTCTTTTGCACTGCTGCAGAGCTCTTTAACAATACAATATGGATGGATGGAAAGAGATACATTTGGAAAGAGAAAAGATGTGAAGTAGACCAAAGCACCTTTGACAATCAATTCAACCAAATTTGTCAAAATGTATTAAATGGCCCCTCACCTTGCAGCAGGACAGTGACCTGAAATATACTACTAGAGCAACTGTTTTTAGAGTTTTTAGAACTCAATTATGTGTGATTTAGGGTTTGTTAAATACAAGTAATTTTCATACTTGCATTCAAAATAAAATTGCAATTTTCTATTGTTATTTTAAATCAGTTTTCTTCAAATTTGGGTTCCGATCAGCTAACAGAACATGCAGGAAATGTTAGGAATAGAAATGCACATTTTTATATATCTACATTAGGACTTCCAACCAACAATTAAACTTGATTTAAGTTGATTTTTCATCTCCCATGAATTATATTAAATTTCTGATGCCTGCGAAATCCCAACATAAAGTTACCCCCCCTCCCCCTCATCCTCTCTCACAGCTAATGACATTGCATGTTTCTTTCAGGAAAAAGTGGCTACGATCAGTCAACAGTTCACATCATGCACAGATGTCCAGCATCCACCTCTACAATATGAGACCTTCTCCACATTCAGCCTGCTTCCTGAAACCGAGGTCTCCAAGCTTCTTCTATCAAGCCACCCAACTACCTGCCCACTCGACCCCATTCTTTTCCACCTTCTCCAGGCGATCTCACCTACAATCATCCCATCACTGACCCAGCTTATGAACTCATCACTGGCATCTGGAATATTCCCAGCAACATTCAAGAAGGCCAAGATATCACCATTACTGAAGAAGCACAACATGGACCCCTCCCAGACAGCTAACTACAGACTGATATCTCTTCTACCATTCATGTCCAAAATCCTTGCACGTGCTGTTTATAACCAACTCTCCACTTTTCTTTTACAGAACAACCTTCTTGACCAAAACCAGTCAGGCTTTAAGAGGGACCACTCCACTGAAACAGCCTTGTTAAGTATGGTGAACTCCCTACAGATGGCGAGAGCTACCAATGTTGTGGAATTTTCTTGTCTTTGCACCTGAAATTCACAACACATAATACACACAAGAAATTCTGAAAGTATTAGACTGTTTTAATGATCTGAAACAGCGGAGAGAGTCTGCAAAATATTTCTCTCGTTCGGTCCTTTCAGCTTGTTTTTAAGCAGAGCTATTTACAAATATAGCACATGTTTTACCATCATATAAGGGCATGCATGCTTCCAGCTTGTT
>JBBPDA010000013.1:5147520-5174091 GCA_037974385.1 Arnoldichthys spilopterus
CCACTTCTTCGCTCCCTGCACTGGCTCCCCATCTCCGCTCGAATCAAATTCAAGTCCTTGGTGCTCACCTACAAGATAATCGATGGAGCATCCCCTGGCTACATGAGATCACTCATCCAGACATACACACCCACCAGCGAGTGAACTCCGACTGCAGATTCCATCCCCTCGTGGAATCAAACACCACAACAGACTCTTCACCTTCATTGTTCCTCAATGGTGGAATGAGCTGCCCAGAGATATAAGATCAGCTGAGTCTCTCTCAACATTCAAGAAGCGACTCAAGACTCTGTTCCGCACCCACCTCAGCACATAAACCTAGCGGTCACACACAAACTACTGCTCTCAGATAACCAACCAGACGTCATCCAGGAAATAGTTTTTAGTTTTTATTGTAACTTTTACCTTAGCACTTGTCAATTGTTCTACTGTAGTAGTTTTTGTAAGCACCTGGCACATGTATCTATTCATGTAATAGCTCTCTGTAGCTAGTGTAAGCATCTGGCATATGTATGTAGGTATTGTAGTTGCTCTCTGTAGTAGTATAAGAACTTGGCATAAGTATGTATCGAAGTTCCTCTCGGTGGTAGTTTAAGATGTTGCCGTGTTTATTTATTGCAGTAGTTGCCTTCGGTAGTTGTATAAGCACTTGGCGTGCGAATGTATGTACTACAGTAATTACGTCTGTTATTTATTTTATAACTACGAGCAATGCGTTGGTCTTCCGTGTAGCACCACTCTCAGTATTACTCTATGCAATGCGATCGCTTGATTGTTTCCTCGGTCCTGGAAGTTGCTTTGGATAAACGTGTCAGCCAAATAAATAAATGTAAATGTAAATGTAAATGGAGATGCAAATACTCTCCACATAAAGACTTTGCACGCTGATAGTCACTGTTTCTTTTTTAAATTCAATGTGTTCAACTATAGAGCCAAAAGAACAATACAATTACAGACTTTACTCTATACTTCACCTAAGACTAACAAACAGATACAAGGGGTATTTTGCCCTCTTCAACATCAAAGTAACATCTCTAGATGAGTGATTAAGTATTTACCAGTGACAAGAAATAAAGGATTTTGAGTTTTCATATTTGAAAAAAATGGCATTTAAAAATCACACTGGTAGCTGCAAAGTAAACATGAACGAAAAAGGTCTGAAACATCTTACCAAAATCTTTTCTACCAAATGCAAATTCTTAATGAAAATAATTTTTCTAATTAAGATATTTAATTAAAGAGGTAAAACCAAAATAAATATTCCTATATATACTTCTTTATAAATATTTCTATTTGTTCTTACAAGGCTTACATTTTTTGAATGAATGGATTAAAAAAAGAAAAAAAAATCTTTAAACTGTTGAAAGAAGTATTAACAGGAGGCTGCTCATAACCATTTTATGTAGTTTTATTAGACATCTTTAAAGGCACTAAACACTCTGGATATTCGATTCCTATCACCACTGATGTGAAAAAATTGTCTCTATTACAGAGACATGTCTCTGTTACTAATGTGCATTTCACATCATCCCACACTAAATGACTCTGTACACATGAAACATTTTAAAAGCAAAAACCAGTGGTATTACCATGGAACAGGCATGTCTTAGTTACTTTTTAGTGACAAAACTAACACACATTGCTATAATAGCTGTCAGACATAAACACTGAAATGCTAGACTGAACTTTGGTGGCACTGGAAAGCAGACACATCTCTAGTGCTTGGTTTATTAATATGCTGCACTGACCTGTAACTTGCCAGATCTGAGTATAGCAAACATGCATTGGGATGTATTGAAGGCATGCCGCCAGTTATGGTAGGCCACATTCTTCCTGTAGTTCTTCTTCACACTCAAGATCCACTGACACAGGCTCTAGAAACAGTTAAAAGTGACAGACAGGAACCAGCTAAAAACATGCAGAATACAAATAACAAAGACGGTGACAACAAATCCTACATCATCTGAACATCCTTGACAGAAAAAGGTCAATTTAATTTGCAAGCTCTTAGAATTGAATTGTAAACCAAGAAATTGATAATCAAATTTTTTACATTTATCCAGCCTCTGTTATTCTTATCTCTCGAGGACAGTGTGGGTAAGCTAGCCAAAAATACTATCTCCAACAGCAGCGCTGCCATTCATACTGTACGAAGTAAACTGTTCATTTCCAAAGCAATTTAGACAATAAATAATAATAAACATAACATTTACTTATACAGAGTTAATGGGACAATATACATATGTCAGGAATTCAGAGCTGGCTGGCTTCTGCTATTAGAGCAACTCAAGTCCATAGGATGAACTCACCTATAAACAGTTACTAACAAAAAGCCTGAATCCTTGTTTAGAAAAAATCATTAAAATGGTGGTGATTTATGAACAGGAACTAAGGTTGTTAAGGCCTCATGTGGCTTTTTTTTTTAAAGAACAACCTACTCAGATTTAAACACCAACTGTGAAAGAATGCCATATTTGGTTTCTCCCCCTTTCACAGTTTTCTGAACATTATGTTATGTCTAAATTAAAATTAAGCTCTGGTTACAAGTGGCGCAAAGAATGACCTACCACACTAGCTTCAGACTAGGACACAGAAGTTTACATTGAGTGGTGCTTATTTTTGTGTCTCTGTGTTTCTTTTGGCATTTACCCTGTTTAAAAGTCCCCTCTTCAATACGAGAGGCATTTAACTTTTAACCACTTTTAACTCAACGTGTGCGAAACAGTAGAACAGACACAAAAAAGACAAAAATAACTAATCATATACAAAACAGGCAGAATAGATATGTGGCTCGCTACAAATGTCAGCAACCCAGTGAAGTGTCAGAGTGTCAGAAGGAAGTCAAGTTTGCGGGTCATTTGACGTGTCTACAACATTGCAACCTTAGCTTGGCTCTCAGCGGGTGGTCAGTCATTGGTGGCCGAGCTGTGTGTGACTGATCTGAACGCTATGCCAGGGTGGTCAGAGAGTACCTGCTTTCACTCACACAGCCTGTAGTAAGTGCTGCCTAAGAAATCAATAAAAGCCTGTCTTTGTGCCCCATCTGTGGGCTGTCTCTCCTGGCATCAAGGGCCATAAAAGGAGCTTGTTCAAGGGAGCCAAGCAAACACTGAACTGCAACGGTTTTCACTACAACCATAGTGAGATGGTCTGAACCATGGACTTCTTAACCAAATTATGGGGTAAATAAAAGAAAAAAGTGAAGGACTCTCCTTTTTGACTGAGCAAGCATATAGTATTATTAGCAGCACCAACATTTAGTAATAAAAATAAACACATGTTTATGTTTATGCCTGGCATTCACAACTATAAATTCAGTTTTACCCAAGTTAGTTATTACTATCTCAATTTAGATATGTGCTGTTGATATGTGCTATAATGTACATTTTTGTTCATAGCTTCTAAGTGTTATATTTCAACTGCTTATGTGTAAAGTCTCTGTAATAACAGCACTATTCATCACAAACTTTGATTTTATGACCACAGCCCACAAATGTTTGTATTTATAGTGCCAAAACAGGTGAATTTTTACCTTTTCTGGACAGTCCCAGAAAGTTCTAAAAGATTCCAGAAAGTTCTAGAAAATTCTGATCAAATCTAGAAACTTCTGGACAATTTTACAGTTCTAGAATATTCTAGAAATCTACTTAGCCTTTAAAGTGAATGGAGAATGTTCTTGAAAACAAATACATTTCAAAATGTCATTGTCCTGACCACAGAAGCGACATTGTTGTGGAATAAAAGCCGTTTTCTATTTATTTTAGATGTAAGGGATTGGAAAAACACACTTTGTACCCAAAATAAAACAAAACTCTGTTACGTGGTGTAATCATCCATGCTCCATCCACAAATGCTTTCTGTCAGAGCAAATGCTGCTAGGTGGGACAAGCTTTACAAAACACTTCTCCATTTCAACTTCCTGAGAAACAGAGGAATATTTTGTTTACAGTCCCTACATAAACATGAGCTTCCAAATAATATCTGATCTATAAAATATGCATATTTAACATGCATACACAATAAATATCTTTTTTAATTATCCATGCCCTCTATATAATAACATATCACAAAAAAATATCTGAGCTGTTCACTTCAGCATGTCACTGCTTATTCAACCTAGCAACAGTTGTTAGGAAAAACACATTTTTGGGTGGAGCATGGATAGGTCAGCTATTAGAGCAGTATTTGGCATTACTCCAATTTCCAATTCTGTAAACGATTCTTCTTCAAGCGTTTCAGTTTTGTGGCGTCTCGCTTTCTGTTCACTTATCTTTTACTTTTCAGTTTATAATGAAAGGCTCCTGACTGAACAAAGTAAACATGTACCTTGTACTTCATTTGGAAGTTCTGCACAAGTTTGAGGTCCACAAACATGCGGATAGTGGCCTGGGTGGTCTCAGCATCTGTTAGGTCAAAGTCACTGAAGCTGAAGTCTTGTAGTCTCAGAGACTGAGCTGACGGAACAGTGGCTGCCTATTAACAAAGAGAATGGTTTTAGGATTAAAACCCAATGATTTTAAGATTAATACATATGTATGTTTTTAGCAACGAGGCAATTTCACCAGCAACAATAGATTTGGATTTGTGATTCAACCACAACACAAAACTCATGTGAGATTTGCGTTTGTTTTTCACCCTCACCCACCCAATCAGCTCCTAACACCAGGGATCTCTCTCTGTCAGGCATTAATAATCAATGAGCTGTGATCAGCATAGTTTGAGGTGCACAGGGTGAGCATTTAGCTGTGCTCGGCTTGTCTCTCAAGCTGAAAGCAGGGGCAATAAATCCTGTCTGTGCTGCACTCTATGTCTCTCTAGTTCTCTTTCTCTCAAAGCTTATTTTCCTGCTCAGGAGAAAAGGCCTCAGACTACACAATATGCAGATGAACATGCAGAACCTTGACTGTTATTCGCTACCAGTTCTTTAACTTTCCTGTATTAGAGAAGAATTCCCCTTAAGCTTAATTATAATTCCTTTGAAGAAGGATACTCTTGCCTTATTGATATTGATATGAGTGACAGTTTATTCAGTCTAGATTTGCTGTTTGCACCAATAAGAAATTCACTTAATCAATGTACTCTCCTGCCCCTGAATGACATTTAGAAAACAAGAGAGACTGAGCCTGATTTTGATCTCTCGGTTCTGATCTGAAAAACATGGCACAAGTGCAGACTGGCACAGTGGCACAGGCCTCTCAACTGCCTGATTACTCACATTAATCAGAGCCTTCCAGAGCATAGAGAACTGGATCTGAACAGATTGTGACCTACAGGTCAATGTCATTATCAGAAAGCAATGAGACTTTTGTTTAAAAAAAAAGAGAAAATCTTACAGTTTAAAGCATGTCTGTCTGTAAAAGCAGACTAACTCCATTGTTGTGTTATTTTCAGAGTATTTTGTGAAGTATTATTGCTGACCTTTGTCTGAATGTGAGGCAGAATGGGATAAAGGAATAAACTGTAATTTACCGCAGTTACCTGGAGCGCCCGCGTCTCCTCCTCCGCAGCGGAGGCGTGATAAGAGAGAACCTGAAGAACACACCCACAAATACACGGAGGCAACACATGAAAAGATGCATGTTCCTCTTTAACCGATTTTGCATTTTATGCATATTAAAAGGATTTTAATGTTTTTAATAAGTAAATAAGTATAATTATAAATTCCCAGATCTCAGAAGATGTTGAGAATTAGCCTTTGAGTTTCTGTTGCCTTAAAATCTTTCACTGGTATAAATGTCTACCTGAAGTTGCGGATCCACATTAACTTAGTGCACACTGTATAATACAATATGTAACTGCACCTGCTGCCTTTTGAGGCACAGCATGATGCCTGACAAGCTCAGGCTTACAAAACAGACATATGTAACCCAGTTTCCACCGCTTGCTGTCCTTTGAGGCTAGCCTTGAATTATTTGCTGTGTCAGGGATCATCAGTAAAACAGAAACACGGTGAGATGAGGGGTGTGAATAAGAAATTCTGACAGAGAGGAAGATGGCTTGAAGTGTGGTGCCGCCATTCTGTCAGCTGCAGAAGAGTGCCTGTCATGGCGGCGCCTCTGACTGTGACAGCTCCAGAATGGAGAGATCAGAGGAAGAGGGAGGGATCTAGTCTGGACTAAGCTATCTTTAAATAGGAGTCAGAGAGTAGAGTTAAATTGGTGCACAGCAGGAGGATTCGGTAACATTTAATTAACCTGGTTTACATTTACGTCATTTCTACATAAAGGGTATATATAGTACATAGTAGACATAAATTATTGCTCCCAGATCAACATTTCTTTTCTTTACATTGTGTGAATTGTCAATTCATGGGGAATAGACCAATAGATGGTCCAAAATGATCTGGAATAACCTGAGGTATAACTTTTATTAAAAGTCAGAAATGTTTTAACTTCCTTTGACAGTGGCAATATTACACCAACCTAATTATTGAAAGACAGTGAAAGACAAAATTCTATTGATGTACTACATTTCAATAAAGTGGCCACAATGTGCACACTGGAATCAGATGCATCACTTTTTTCAGTGTAGTCTTTAAGTCTTCAACACCTGGTTTTAGTATTATATCTGGATAAAGCAAAGCCGAAAAAACAGATTGGCTCCATGCTCTGACAACCAAAAAGTCTCTCTATATTGTTATGTAACTGAGCAATGGTTCATTTTCTATAATCCTTTACATTATTGTGAGTTATAAACCTGTCTTGTTCCCCAAAACATGAATAAATAATTGCACTAACCTCAAGTGTGACTTCCTGCTTGGCCATGGCCCTTTCCACAGTCTCATACATCTGAGTGTTCTGGATACCCAGTCCACAAAAAATGGCAAAGGCCTCTAGAAACTGCTCGTCATTTCGATTAAAGGCCTTTACCTCACCCGTGGCTTCGTCCATCTTGTTGAGCAACTGGCAAACACCTTCTCGAGAAAGGAGAATCAAATAGTTAATGATAACAGTTGTAAAAGTGCTATCTGCAGCTACAAGGCATAGTAAATAAAGTTAAAGAAAATTATTCAGTTGCATACCATGCATAGTATCAAGCATATTATGTAAAACGAAACTGATGTGCTATAAGGCATTTCTTGAACAAACTGTACTCCAGAAAAAGGTAGCATGGGCTCCTCGTAACATAGCACTTTATCAACACCAAACACAGTGATTCCTCTATGCAGTCCATCTTTCACTGCACATCTAAAAACATTCATTATTTGAGCTCAATATAATAATAAGGCACAAAACCCAATATATGGTATCTATGGCTTTGTACCCAAGGAAATGGGATTTCCAAGCAAATGGAAATGATGGGCTAAAATATTCAAATATATTCAGGGCTTTTATAGAAGGCCCTGTACTGCTGTATCCTAACCCTCTATTCTATCAAGACTGAGAGGAAGAGGACATTGGTTTCATTTGACCAGCACTACTATAGATTATACTATCTGTGGAGCCAGCAAATGGTCTCACTTAAAATGCAGGAGACATTATGTGCATCACTAAACGTATTGGTGATCTATCGTCTACATGGAGTGCAAGGTCATGTTCAAGTAATAGAGAACATGAACTTTCAGTGAACGCTACAGGGCTAATTTTTGATTTGTACTTTTTGAGAGGTTTTAGAAAAGGTCAGAGATATCTTGTATTACTGAGTATTACTAGTAAAAATTATCAGTTAGACATGGTATTATTAACAAAATTTAGATAAACCAGTAACCAACCCCATTACATTAAATTATACCTTCAAATTTAGTAAAAAATCACACATACCGATAACTTTATCCTTTTTCCCATTCCTGATTGGTGTGCACAACAAACTCTTCACATGATAGTTCGGAGAGTCTGGGTTCTCACTCTGGGAAGAAAAAAAGAACAGCGATTCAAGTAACGAGGGACAGAAACAGCCATGGTCATAGAGTTCAACTGACTCTGTACCATGTCTATTAATGCTTAAACTAAATTGAACTAAATTACACTATGTAACAGAGCTCTTTTCTATGTTTGTCCCTGGGAACAAAGTGTGTTTTCCAAATCCCTTATGCCTAAAATAAATAGAAAATGCCTGTTGTTCCTCAAAAACTTTGCTTCTGTGCTCAGGACAATGACATTTTGAAAAGTATCTGTTTTCAAGAACATTCTCCATTCACTTTAAATGCTAAGTAGACATCCAGAATATTCTGAACTATGAGAACTGTCCAGATGTTTCTAGAATAGTCCAGAATTTTCTAGAATATTTTAGAACTGGGACTGTACAGAAAAGATAAAAAATGTGCCTGTATAAATACAACATTTTTGTTTTAAATAGAGTTTTCTGATGAATAGAGCTGTTTTACATAGGCTTTAGAAATAAGCAGTTGAAATATAACACTTAGAAGCCAGAAACAAGGATTGTTTAACAGTGTTTAATGAACATTCTCATAATAACAGTAACATATTTTTCTCATGTTATCCCCTTTTCCCCTTGTCGCCCCTAACATACAATTAAAATAAATTTGGTCACTGTGCCTGATTACTGTTCCTCCACTTGTCATTTTTTCAACTGTAATTTATTACTTAACAAAAAATGGATGTGGTAATTTTTTTTGTTTTACTATATGTGTATCTAAATACAGTATGTGTAGTCTGAAATTAAACAAATTAGACATGTGATGTAGAACTGCAGCAAAAACAAGAACCAAGCAGCTGATGTGGCGTCACTTTAAATAAAATGCCAAGATCTAAGCTGAGCTACATAAAAAAATGTTTGCATTATATGTTCTGCAGCATCTCTACAATCATCTTTCTGTAGGTCACCTGGTAATGTGCTAAATCACATACACCTAACAAAAAGACAAGTCATTAAACAAGAAGTGTCCAATCTTATCCAATGGGTCGGTGTGGCTGTAAGTTTACGTTCCAAACATGCAGGAGCTTTTTCATCAATGTTAATTTTTAATCAGTCTTCAAACAGTTGACCAAGTGCTTTGTTGTAATGAAAACCTGCAGAAACCCTTTGCAGAAAAGACATGATTTGTCTACACTAAATCAACCAAATGGTCAACCAATGGTTTTAAATATAATTTATAAACCTCACAGATTCATATATTTAAAGAGAAAAAAGCCACTTCCACCCCCACCCCCTCTGATATTCAATACTGTATGTACATCATTACTGTCTTATCATCTATTTTAGATTATTACTAGAACTAGATTATCATCTATCTGTCCTGCCAGTTGCACACAATAAAAAAGTGTAAAACTTTCCTAATTTTCATTTTTCAATACCAAATACCAGTATTCTTATACAAAAATGATCTGTATGCACAACATGGAGATAAATACAAAGGTATAAATATCTCTGAGAACTCTGTGAGCCTGTGTGAAAATTCTTCATCCCAGAATGGGATTGCCTTTTGGGATGAGGGCTTTAAAGAAGGATTGGTCCTGTGCAAACTCACAGTCCAGGGAAACCGCTGGTCCTTGGTGACATCAGGAATGTTAAGTGGTTCCATGGTGTTCTTCACATATTGAGCGTACATGTAGTTAATCTTGCTCACATCGCCATCTCTGTAGGGTCATAAAGAAAACTTACCATAGACTAAACTCATGTGGAGAACAACTCACATTACAATGGACAGTTCTGAACTCCTGAAGCTATTTATTTATTAAAATGCCTATACTGTTCTTCTAAAAACATATTAAAGCAAACTTCTGACAACCTTTTGTCAGACGTTTTCCCGTAGCTGGTGCATTATGAGCTTTGATTAAAGAAAAACATGCAGACACTACGCTACAGCAGCCAAGTGCAACAAGCTGTATGTTTTCTTGTTATGCTGCTGGAATTCTTAGCAAGTTTCTCTGAAGCATTCCAATCAGAAACACACGCTGTTCTCAAAAAGACGTATGATCTGAAGAAACATACTTTTATAAGATTTGTTCTTTAAACGGGAGCTTCCTTTAAACAAACTTTCACTAAAAGGAAGCAGCATAGAATCCATTCTACGTTCCTTTACTAAATTAAAATGCTTCAGGATTGTATTCCCTGATACACACATGATTGAAGAGGTACTGATGGCTCTTGAATAAGTGATATTTATTACTGACTTTTTCCTCAAACACAGACACTCACTCTTGTAATCCAACCTAACGTTATCAGTTAAAAATGTCCAGCGGTTCCTAAAGTCTTGTTTAACATCCTGAAGTTTGCTATTTTGGCAGATGCCTCTGAGTGCAACAAATTATTGTACTTAAAATTTAAGTGGCTGCATGTACACAAATGAACCAATTTGGCTTACATAAGTATGTAAGCATAATAAAAATGTGTTTAAGTGCAGATAGTCACTGCGTAATGGAACGAGACAAAATGGAAGAAAACAGCAGTGAATGTGTGAGAGAGTCCTCCAAATATCTGAATTCATCTCTCTCTCTCTCTCTCTCTCACTCTTTCTCTCCCTCTCTCCCCCTCTCCTTCAGTCTCTTTCTCGCTTATCCATCTGTTAAGTACTCTGATTCAACAAACAATGAATTTGGTGAAAAATTATAATCCCTGAAGCAAGAATTTTTTCCAAATAAGATTATACTTTTTTATACTGTAAGACCTACTAAGATCCTTACAATGCTTTTCCACATGGTGGATCACTAGCCACATGTGTGAGTAATATAACCATCATAAAACACTTGTGGCTTTAATGGAGTGCCGACAAAAAAAAAAAAAAAGCAGTTTGGGAGCATGTTCCGTGCCACTCTGAAAAGCCTCGGAAGATTTCCAAAAGAAAGAAAATCCCTCCATCCAGGCAGGTTAGCCTAAACAAATTGTGATTAAGCACCTGTCAGAGGCACTTAAGAGCAGCTTGTGGTTCGAGTCAAGGTGTACTTTAACAAGGATATAACCTTCTGTCTGGATACAAAACATTTTCTTTAAATCTTGCACTTCACCACTGTCTGTTTTTGAAAAAAAAAATGGCACATACCAACATCATTAATCTGCTTTACTTGTCACATTAACATTTAAGATATAACAAGATGCGAAGAACATACAAAGGACATAAAAGCCTACCTGTTGGGAAACTCCATGGATCCAGCTAGCTCTTCATATTCCATATGGAACACGCTGGAGAAAGCATTCTGGGAACACAAGCAGAAACAGTGAAAACTTAAATCACAGGCACTATTTGCAGAGGTAAACTCAGGGAAGGTTCCAGGAAGTCAAGGCCAGTGGTTTCTGTGGCTTTTTAATGCTATTAGTGTCCGGTGACTGCCTGTGTAAATTTAACGCAGAACCTCGGCAGTCACATACTTTAATGTGCCTGTGTTAGTATGTTTCTGGAGGGGTTAGAATTTCCCGCTCGCAACAATTAAATCGTTTCAGAACACGGTTGTGGCCAAACGGCATTAGTCAAGCAGGCGAATCGGAAGAACCTGTAACGGCTCTCCACAATAAACAGAGGAGAAATTTAATATACTATGCAACAGTGCTGCCAGAAGTGGAGTTTATTTCAGCATTCCTGGACACACGGTTACCACCTTATAGGGACTTGTCTGCAAACCTGAAGTCCGCTCGCAAAAAGCCTGCCTTTTCCAAATTATAAGAGACCATGAAGAGGAGATAAAACGAACCAGGGTGCCATCCAAATTCAATTTAAAAAAAAAAAAACTTTGACCACTAACTCATTTTCTAACATCTCCGTTTCAACAAACGTTGTTCGTTATTGAAAACATTCCCTGTGACTCTTTGACCAATGAAGAGAACGCATTCATCATCTAAATGTAAGCTGGGCTTTCCTCTTTTAAAGCTTCACAATGGTGCTGCAAATGGTCTACAAAAACTTTGTGTCAAGCTGACATACCCCAGAGGCCTCGCTGGGCCAATGTAGATCAGTCGGATTGGACTAAGTGGGTTTCTTCCCAGGACTCGGCCTCCAGAACAACTAAGACACATTTCTCTCAGCAAGTGGGTTGAAACTGCATGTGACCACAGTAGAGGAAAATAGACCTCCCACATAGGGTTGAAAATGTCAGCTTTCATCAGAAATCACTCTAGAAACAGCTCTCCATGCCACTTTGACTTTCATGGTTTCATAAACATTTGGACATTTCCTTGTAAGCAAATAATAACAGTAAATCATCCCTCAGTATTAAAAACTGTTGAATCTAGTAAAAGTTCAAATATGTTCTGTTTGACCCTCAGAACGTCTCTCCAGGAAAGCTTGAGTGGCAGGGATGTTAGGGGATACTAAACAGCATGTGCAGATAAAATCATAAAATCATCACTTCTGTCATCACCAGTCTAGGAATTCAGCCTTCCAGAGAGTTTGACTTTTACTTGCTTTTAATTATTTCTTCTGGAAATGTCACAATAATTCTCCAAAATGGAGTGTGCTCATCAGCAGTTATTAAATTATATCATGCTTACTAAAGTCTTGAATATGTAGCTCTAAGGAAATACTGGAATTAAAGTGATTAGTAACAAGATCTGTGATTTCATTTTAGTATAAATCTGCAACATCCACAGCTTTTACAGCTCTGGCGGTAATAATTCTTGAGTGAATAAACTTTTATTGTGGGCTAAACTGGCAGCTTGCTCAGTAGTAGTCCTGTTTGAATTGATATAATGGTAAAATTATAAACCTATCCACAGACATGACTGTGTGCTATGTTGTTATTCTTATTGAGTGCAGCACCTGTCACGCAACACTGAGATGTGCAATCAAGCTATCTGTGGTAATTTGCACAGATTTACACAGTGGAAAATTACTCCCAGTGTTTCTGCTAGATTTTTATGTAGGCCAGGTGGTGGAGCATTCTTTGAAGCTATCAGTGCCATCAAATGAGTGCACGGCCAGAGTCATCACACAGAATTATACCTAAAAATTCTGTGAATTCAGTAAAGTTTATAGTCAGCTAAATTCTAAGTAATTTGTGTATGACTGAATGCCTTACACTTCTTTCTTGAGGTGAGAAAAATGGTAAACACTTTAAGACATTTTTAAAAAACACAAATTGTCATAATATTTGATTTATACGATATCTGATAAGTAAGAGAAACTAAAAAGAACCAGTGGTGGCATATACAAAAATAGTTTAAAAATGACGAATAGCCTTTGACTTTTGACACAGAACTAGTGATTATGTTCTCTTTATAATTAAAAACCCAGTTGCCCAGTGCTAAAGGAAGTTGCTTATTAATGTACACAAAAGTCCAGAAGGGGGAGATTTTGCTGGGTTTCTCTTGATAAAATGGCAAAAAGGAAGCACCACACTTTAACGTCTTTTATCATGTCTTGTTTAGTGGTAAGAAACCAAATTTTTAATAAACTACAAAAAAATAGTATTTCAGTTTGCTTAAAAATTGCAAAAGACCTATTGTCAGTAGATGCTAGAAAACTTTTATAAAGATAGATGAAATGTCTTTCTTTTTAATAAAACAATATATAAAAATAATTTTATATACATACTACATGACCAAGCCATAGGAAACGTTAGTCTGCTGTTTTACTTCCAGTCTATTTAATGGTGGGGGAAACACTGACACAGATACATAAAATATCAAATCAGTCAGACTTGTTCAACTTTTGATGAACTTTTAAAGCCATTTTATGTATAAAGCAAAATATTATTTGTATTACAGTGCAGTAAACAGCAAACAAAGGCTGAACCTGGGGAAATGCACTTTCCTTAAGTGCATCAGACCAAGAAAGAGGTTTTAAGAGTATTAAATAAATTGCTTTTGTCCTTGTTTTGTGCATTTTGCACAAAGCCCTAAATGTCCTAGTGGTTAGGACATTACCCTTAGGAACTAAAGGTCGCAGGTTCAAGTGCCAGCCCTGGCACCATTAAGGTACACTTGAGAAAAGTACCGTCCCGCTACTGTACATTGCTCCCTGGGAGCTGTTGATAGCCGCCCGCTGCTGTACGTGTGCACGTGTGATAAGTTAAATGCAGAGGTCACATTTCGTTGTGGTGCTTGAGTGTTTTCACAATGACAAATTGTGACTTTTACTACTCAAAATGATGTTTTTTTTTATTTTTGGAATCTTGCTTTTTACAAGGTTTTAGTGTAATATATGGCAGCTAACTAGCTGCACTTTGACATCACAAGCTTATAGCTGGAGAGTCCTCTCTGCTTCTTAAAAATAAATCATACTCTTTTAGGTGCTGATATTTTTGAAAATATATCTCTACTCCTCATATGTTTTTGAATACCTACACCTGGTTTGTGTCTTTGTGTGTGTGTGGTGTGTGTGCACATGTGTGTTGTGTGTGTGTATCTGTTGTAATTGCTTCTTTGGCAGTGTAGAATAAGAGAGTAATTCAGAGTATGTTTTGCTTGTGGTTCTGCTATAAATGAAAGCAGTGTTGTCTATAAGCTGCTGATTGGTCTACTACCCTACCACTCAGCCAAGCACACCAAAATACCTAGCACTGCCTCTCTTCAGGAAACGGAGTTGCTCAACATTTCTCAATTCAAACTCAATTCTCTTTCATTTTTTCTTCAAATGCTCTACTTTAGATGACTATTGTAGTATTACTACATGCAAACAGGTTGAACACTTAATAGAAAACACTTTCATCACTTGCAGTGGGAAGCGTTTTAATGAAAACAAGCTCTTGCCAGGCACTAAGGACCCTTACACATCTTAATGTCCTAATTTAACTATAATCAAGAATTTCCAAAAGATGGTACGTGTTTCTTTTTTTACAGTAAAAAAATACCATTTACAGTTATAATGATTCCAGATTAAGGTTATGTTTCTTTGAGATGATCAAAGAAAGACCCTCCCAAACTTTTTTTAAAAAACTTTTTGCATGCTTGTTTATTATGCTTACTTCCTATATACTTGAGCTATTGTAATTTCAAAGTGTAAGGCCTTGCGTTTGGTTTTACTTTTGATCTCATATGTTGTATTGTGTATATTTTGTTGCAAATAGTAACAATGAACTGGACTGGCAATGCTGAGAGGCAGGTATTTTGCTCAAGGCTATATCCTTTAGAAAGCACAGAACTTTAAAAGCATGTTGTTGCCTGTTCATTGTACAAAACTAAATAAGAAACAAGATCCATACAGCACCTTCTGGAGAATTGTTGTGTAATCTTAGTTGATTTATTTGTGAGATGATGTAATTTCTTAATACTCATAGCTAAACTCTAGCTGTAGCAAGTCCCCTTGACATTTCTGCAAATGAAGAATTAAGAATTTTGGGCTTACCATCGTTTCACCATCAGAAATGAATACAGTGCATTCCTGAGCCTGCATGAACGACAAGATGGTGGCCGCAATCTTCCTTAGTAGGACTTCCAGTGACTGCTGCTCTTCGAATATAAGACTGGCCAAGTCCAACAACACCTAATCCATAAGAGGAAATGATAAAGACATTAGAGAACATGAGACATAAAGCTAATCTTTTTTGTCAAGAGTTTAAAGGAAACAGTACCTGATTCCTTCTGTTTTCAAGCTGTGATGTCTCATAAAGTTGTGCGTTGTGTAGAACAATACCAGAGAAAGCCAAGTAAGAGGAAAAGTCCTGTGCACAAAAAAAGCATGGTTCACAATACACAGCTGTACATTGCATCTACAGAATGCAACATTTACGACTGCAATAGTCTCTGAGTCCTAAGCTTCCTAAATATGTTAGAGCACTGAGTAAATAACCAAAAGTACTCTTTACCTCTGACACACCTATAAAGAAAGGTGCAATATTTTTTTCTTCACCTTCTCATCTTGTTCCGTGAAGGTGCTGTTCTCCCCACACCGTTTATTGATTGCTTGTGCCACACCGACAACCTTTGGAAAGACAATGAAAAAAACATACTATATTTTTCACAACTTAAAGAGCAAGAACTCCTCAAAACGTTAAACACTGCAATATCATCATTTTGCTTGTTTGTTTATAGTCTCTCACCTCATCTCTGTGGTTTTTTATGGGCATACATAAGATGCTCTGTGTCTTATAGCCTGTGATCTGGTCCACCTCTGCGTTAAATCGAGGATCCTACAGAAATAGAATAATTTCTCAATGTTTTTGGCACAACCAGAGTGGCAAATTTTAAAACACACCTCAGAAGTGTTTGGCTTAGACGTTCTTTGTATTTAAGCCTAAGAAACAAACCCTTAGAAATAATTTCCATTATGCTATAATCCTCAATGTGCTACATAACGTTTATTAGAAATTACAAAATAAAGTATGATTGCATTCTTAGGTTATAACCTACAGTGTAAAGTATAATTATGTGTTACACACATTTACTCTGTAGATTTACAAAATAAGTTCCATAATGAATTATATTTCATTTCCATTCTGTGTCAAGACTTGACAAAACATGCCACAAATGTAAAAGATTTTTTCTTCAGCCAAAACAATACAGTGCAATCATATTACTACTGTTCATACTGAAACACACCATGCTTTGTTATATCTAAAAATAACTTCTAAGAATTAAATTTTTTTAGTAAGAATTTCAATGTGTTTAATGGATCCAATCCAAAGCAGCTCCCTTTGACATTTATTGCAGAATTTAAGGGCCTTATTTTCAAAGCTTATGTGGTTACAGATATTCGTCTTTTATGCATTTTCATATTGGCATCTACTGTAAAAACAGTACATTGCATAACCACAATATCTTCGGTATGTTCTGTAATGCTCTGGGATATTTGGAGCTTTCCTGCCAATCCATAGCATTACCTTCCATCTGTGAAACAAAAGTGATCTGTGCTTCCATGCTAAAATGCCTGAGGACAAAATAACTCTCTGATTAACATTAGTAATGAGACCAATACATACTCTTGTCCTTGTCTCTCTCTCTCTCTCTCTCTCTCTCCCTCCCTCCCTCTCCCCCTCTCCTTTTCTTCCCCCTAGACTTGTTGGGAGAACTACAATTAATCTAAATTGAGAATGGCTAAAAATACCAGCTACCGTAATTCAAACTGTTGGCTAGCAACTGAACGGCACAACTACCTATACATACAATAAACAAGACAGATATTGCTTTTATTATTTCAAGACCATGGCATGTCATCTGTCTCACTATTATTGTGTGTGTTTGCTGTAAAAATGATACAAGAATGCCTATGAAACAGCTGAAGTATGAGTCCATATTGCAATTCTAAACTGCGTTTGCTGCTCTTTATTGTTGTATGCTTGTGAACCTAAAATCTACTTTACATCGACTTTACAAGGGTCAAAGGTTAAAGTGGAGCAGGAGGCAATATAAACTAATGGTCAACAAAGCCTATCAACAGATACCAGAATTAACTATTGGCTAAAGCAGCAGCTCTCACTGACATACAATAAATCAAAATAAAAGACAGACTGAATCTGTTTTTGGCACTGCCAAGTCAATGCACTCACACAGTGTTTACTCATGAGGTTTTTCAAGCACTAGCTAAAGCTCTAACCATAACAGCAGGGATATACATAAGAGCCAAAATCACAATATGAACATTCAGAACTAAACACTGAAATACTCTGTACTCTCACAAAGGTGGTCCAATAATGTATGCATGGTTAAATGAGAACAATGCCTGAATCAGCCTAAAATTAACTCTGTGGCTCAGTGGTAAGCACATTTAACCTGTTCGGGCAGTGGTGGCCTTGTGGTTAGGACCTTGTAAACAGAAGTCCCAACCTGGGTACCACAATGTGTGTTTTCACTAAGAAACATAAGTCACTTTCACTTCACTAATTGCTTACAAAAGCATTGACCAGCGACATGTTCAGATTTGAAAGTTAGATTTAATTTGAAGATTGTATTCCAGAAAAGAAGACTGCTTTAGGAACACTGGGATACTGTGCTGAAATGTCTACATTTTTATTAATGTTCTGTATTATAACCCCAAATTAATAAATGTAGACAATATACAACAGATTCTAACATCTACATTTTACAAATGGTTATGCACCTGTATTGACATTAGTAGCCTAGTAAATGAAAAATAGCCAATCAGCAGCAACCCACAGTTTCCATATGGGGAAATAACTAAGTAAGCAAGTAAATAAGTAAGTAAGAAGGTAAACAAATGAATAAGTTAATTAATGTATGTAAGTATTTATGTGTCAAAGTAAAAGCAAAATTGTGTGATTTGTTTACTGTACTGAACTTTTATATATTAAAATTTTAAATGAAATTTCAAAGACAATGTTTTCATTGATCAATGGAAAAGTGTTTAGTAAACAAATTTAGAACTTGATGCCTACAACACATCAAAAAAAAATGGGATTGAGCAAAATAAGAGTGAAAAGTTTATAGATTTTAAGTTATGCCATTTTGAAACATTCCACAACAAGCATGTGAGCTGGAAACAGGTGAGGAAACCATGACTGGCTATGAATGGATCATCCACCAAAGCCTTGGTCTCTGCAAGTCAAGATGGGTCATGGCTTACCACTTTGTGCCAAACTGGACGAGAGAATCGTCCATTCAAAAAGAACATTTCTCAACACAAGATTACAAAGAACGGAGGTCTTTCATTATCTACAGTACACAATATTGTGAGAAGATTCAGGGAATTCAGTCTGTGCAGGGCAAGGCTGGAAACCACTTGAATGTGCGCGACTATTGAGCCCTCAGAAGGCACTGCATGAGAAACCATCTTGCCACCATTACACAAAGAGAAACTTCAGTTCTATACAGAAACACTACTTAACTACTATGGACCTGAGCTTATCTCAGATGCACCAAAAGAAAGTGGAAACTGTGGTCTGAGGAGTCCAAGTATTAGCTTGTTTTAGGAAACTTGCCAAAGATGTAATGGACCATTAACAGTGTTTTCAGTGAAAGGTGCAAAAGCCAACATTTGTCATGGTTAGAGGGGGGCATCAGTGCCCACAGCATGGGTGTTAGAGTCCCATTGATATGGACATATTCTACCCTCAAGGTCATGTATTTTGCCAGGAAGCCTAATTTTTTCAGCAAGAAAATGCCAGGCCTCATTCTGAACACGTTACAACAGTGTGGCTTCGTAGACACAGAGTGAGTGTGCTTGGCTAACCTGCCAGCAGTCCATATCTATTTAAAATGTATGGAGCTTCATGAAGGGGAGAATCAGACAACAGCCACTGTATACTGTTGAGCAGCTGCAGTCTTGTATCAAGCAATAATGGACAACAATTCCATGAGTAGAACTGCAACAGTTAGTCTCCTCAGTTCCCAAATGATTAAACAGTGTAATTAAAAGAAAAGTTGATGTAAAATAGTGGTAAACACACTTCTGTCCTATCATTTTTGAATGTGTTGCACGCATTAAGTTCTAAATTTGTTTATACTTACAATATACATTTAAGCCGATCACTAAAAAAAACATGGAAAAATTTTTTTTGCTTTTAAGAGAGTAAACAATCACACAAAAAATAGAGAATATCCCAAAAATCCCAACTATTCTGGAAATGGGGTTTGTAGAACAATACTATATGCACAGAACAAGAAGAGAAAAAAGGTAAAGACTGCACAACACTCTCACCTCATATGCATTCTTGATGTTGAGAGGCTGGCCAGTAGCTGCCACGTGGCCAACTATACCTTTGTTCCACTCCAGGCGGATGCCGCTGTTGGAGGCCTCCTCAAGAGTGGATCCCTCAGCGACATCAAAAAGGCGGCTGACCAGGAACTTTTTGTTGGAGCTGTCCTCACAGACCAGAAATAACGAGTACCGATCTGCTGCGATTAACTCATGTGTGTGTAAAAAGATCCTGTGGCAGAGAGCAGTCAGGTCCAGGTGGCTTGAGACGTCTCGTACGAGCTCCAGCAGACGGGCACAGCGGTCACCCCCTTTACCTCCACCCTTGTCTGGACCTTCTCCTGAGCTGAGCTTCTGTGAGGTCGGAGGTGGCATCTGCACCCTCTCTGTGTCGCTGAGGAAGGTGAGGGAGCCCTCCGCGTCTTTCACCACAATGGGCCGCAAAGGGCGATCAAACTCAGAGGCAGAGATCTTACGGGTCGGGGTGGATGGAGCTGGGCTGTGGGAAGGAGCCTCAGTGAGGCCTGTAGTGGGAAGGGTGCTGAGGGGTTCTGGGAGAACTTTGGACCCCTCTCTTGAGGGCTGGATGGTGTGAACACGCTCAGCAAACCAGGCGTTGACCATTTCCCTGAAAATGACAAAAAAAAGACGACAATAAAAACGATGGAGAGGTCCAGATAACTTTTAGAAGGAGCTGTCTAAAGGTATTTTGAACCTGCATTCACTTACAGTAGTGCGGTAAACAGTGAGAAAGCTTTGGTGGTTCTGCAGCTAGTAATTTAAGTGTTTTTAAACCATGTCATTATGGAGGTCATTGCTTCTAAAATTTGAACACAATTGTCTTCATTAGACACTGAACTGTCAAAACTTCAGGGGCAGGCAGATCCCTGTGCTTCAAGAGGGTTTAAGCATTTCAAACCTTTTTCATAAACACAGTACAATTTCAGTACACACAGACTAAATGTAATAATTAGCACATGAAATTACATAACTGTAATTAGACTGCTGCTCTCAGACTATACCTAGTTTATTGGAACCTTACAGTGGAATAAACGTATGACAGCAATATCCATACAATTACGCATTCAAAGTCCAACTTTCAAGTACCTTCACTTTCACACATACCTGAATGAGCTGCTGAACTTTGAGCTCAGCAGCTCGACTGTAAAAAGAAACCCCAGAGGCTATAAAACTCCTTGCTGTGAAATTTGCTGGCAGATTACATTTTCTTATTCTGGCGAAACAGAACTATACTAGCTTCCTTTACAATCAAATGACTGCATGAGCAGAGTCTATGATAAAAGCAAGGCACAAGAGAGAGAGATCTTCGGACCAATCTTCAGAGGAATCCATAAACTCAAACTTAAGTATCCTCAGTCTGCACAGCTAAATCAATAGCACTCACTCTGAAGAGCACTAGTGGTCCCCTCTGTACAGAAAACATCTTGAGTCACTATTGCCATTCAGGCATACATACATTCTTGGTGGAGATCCAACATTTTGCTTTTTAGCATCGTCCATATGTGAGGATTAAATGCAATGTTTCTTATTCAGAGCGATGGGAACATGAGCCATGATTGCACCCTTTGGCTTAAAAGAAGGTATCCTAAGAACATTTATAGATAAGACGTAATAGAACTAGTACAGTGACCTGGTGTAACTACTTGATGTACAATGTGAACCAGTTTAACACAGTGCTGCTCACTGTACCATGACAACTGTCCTGTGTATTGGACACTAACATTTCCTGACCAGTCACTGTTTATGTCCACAGCCAGGCTGTGGTGTTGTAGGTTGAACAGGCTATACAGGTTTATCCTGACTATGAAAACAGAAACAGGCTGCAGGTCACTGGGCAGCATGAGAGTAAATGGTATATGGAATGGTAAAGAGGGCTGCACGACATGGACAATATAGTAGTATTGTGATTATACTGCTACACACTGCCTTTACAGTGCCTTTGTACATCAACACTACAGCTGGCCTTTACACTTGTGTGATACGTTCCTGATGAACAGACCAACAGAAATGCTTTAAAATCACTTGATCTTAAAATGTTCGATCATTAACTCACATTAGAACTAAGGATCTTTTTTTGCCTTCTCCTGAAAAGTTACAATATTGGAGATACTTGCTTTTTTCAACAATATGAAAACTAAGCAAGTCCTCGTTTTTGTGATGTCACAAAACCAACACATTAACATACATCGTATGTAGCATACAGCAGTTTAGCCCCACCCTTTCAAACTGAAGCTCTAAGAAGTTCTGTAAATTGTAAAGGAAAAATAGCATTTTGCAGCCTTCTGCAATATCAGCATCGCAAAGACCAATATCGCGATGATTAACAGACGATATACTGCGCACAGTAATTCTAGTGAAACAGTGACGAGATGTGGACAATGGCTTGTCAACAGAGAGCAGCACTCGAATAAAGCATTCTAACCGCCTTAAACCAAGATCAAATAAGCCCGCACAAGCCCTGGGCTTAGTGTGTTTATAAGGAAAAGTTGTCGTTCACTGGCGGAGCTCGTGGCTGCGGCGACGCTAAGCCCCATAATCAGTGCACCCCGCGCGCCTCTCGGAGGGGTGGACAATGTTATCTGTCGCGCGGCTCCGCAGCAGCAGATAAGTTGGCGACCTGACCAAACAATTTCCCTGTCCGTTTCCTCACACATTTCCTATTTCTCTAGGCTATTTTGACCGAGCACATAAAGTAAAAATAATTACAAAATGGACCGTATGCGGCCGCTCCGCTCCCACAGCTCACCGGCTCGCCTTGCGCACAAAGTAGGAGTGAGCGAAGTCCACATTGTCGTCGAGCCAAGCCTCCATCCTCTCGCTCTCGGGAGGCAGACCCTCCATATCGCCACCAAACATTCAGCCCCCAGACGGCATTAGCGCGGACTCTGCGGGTCCGAGGAGTGACGAGAAGAAAGGAAGGAATGGCGTGAAGGTTAACCATGCACAGATAAAAAAAACGCGACGAGCAAAGCCATGGCACTTGTCAACATCGCGTGCGCGATACTGACCTCTGCACGCGGCTCTCTCTCTCTCTCTCTCTCTCTCTCTCTCTCTCTCTGCTCTCTCTAATCTTTGTACAGCCTGCCAAGCGCCTCTCGCTTTAGCAACAGAGTGAGTAAATAGTAACTGGTTAAAAAAAGAGAGATTATTTCTAAATCTAAATAAGAGTTTAAACCTAAATGAGAATAAATAATCCTACAACAATTAGAATAAGGATAAAAATCCTATAAAAAGTACAAATCCTTCAAAACGCTACTGTAATACAATTAAAACTAGCCCCCAGTTCTGTAGGCCAGGCTTTATCTACATGTTAATAACTCCAGTACATGGAAAATCCCTGCAGTTCTTTTCCTAGAGGCTGAAGCAGTTGAGGCCTGCCAGCTTTTGTAAGAGTCCTTGTGATTGTCACTTCATCTCAGTCAGTCACTGTTAGTTGTCACATAGGCCTTACTGGCCACTTATATAGATAACAAGGAAGTATTAGATTATTACCAGGCATGGATCTCATAATTAAAAGAATACTGGCCAGTAACAGACACAGTGATCCCAGAGAGTCACATTTAAAACCTATCACTGTTCAATACAACCCCCACCCCAGCACATCCTGCTAACGTCAGTACAGAAGGGTGTAGCCTTACTAGCAGATGGTGCATCGTTTTCTCCAGAGAAGAGGGGACACTTTGGAGACATATGTGGTCTCTTGGGCACAAATGTGATTCCACCTATGGAGGAAGCTAATGAGGCCCCTTTGGGCATATACGGACTCAGACAATATGTAATGAAAGCAATCAGATTGGTGGAATAATGCTCTGTTAGTCATATTTATTTGTGTTATGAATGTTCAAATCACTCAGACTACTGTTATTAGCAGTAAAGAACCAGAATAGGATATGATGGGGATAAAGAAGCGTTACTCTCCATCTCTGTCTATCTATCTGTCTCTCTGTCTTTCTGTCTGTCTGTCTGACAGGCGGTTAGATAGATAGACAGACAGACAGAAAGACAGACAGAAAAGTGTGCAAGAACAAGAACAAACTAGCTCATGAAATATCATCTACTTCTTACTGTTTAGAAAAATGACTTTAAACTATTAGTATAAGTGGCTTAATTTTTGTACAATACCGCTCTCTCTATATATATCTTCCCCCCTTGCTCCCCTTCCATTCGTCTCGCCACCAGGCTTGATGGGCACCACATTCATGCTACATCTGTCAATGTGTCACCTGATACATTTGTATGCACACACAAGCACACACAAGTCATGGTACTCAAATGGAACACTGTCCAGATGTAGTCACTCATTTTACTCAGAGCTAAACTACCCGGTTTGCCTTTCAGTCACAAGTCAAACAACACTCTATTCCGTTGTATAATTCCTTGGACTACATTAAACAGTTCAACCTCTATTGTAAACCCTGTCTTGAGGCGTAGCCATGGAAGATAACTGTGAAGGAGGATAAGGCCCCGCACACAATTCCACAATGGAAAAAATCTTGAGAACTCGAGAGTGTGCAGCGGTGTGCATCATTCAGCAAGGTTATCTTACTGGAGAAACAATTTATGGGAATTCAGCTTAGGTTGGACAAGGGATGAAAGGAATGAGCATAATGGATTTATACATAGTAAAAATGTTGAAAGTCACTATAAAAGTGGACATAGTGACAAAGGACCACCCTGATCTTAGAAAAGGTTTGTCTCCTGCAAACTAGTTGGACTGGTTGAGACAGAGGCCTTTAACGCTTTAGGCAGTAGGCGTCTTCCAGCCCACCATCATAAACATGAGGGTAGTTTGGGAACACTTTTCACTGTGCACTTCTCCAGTTAAAGAAAGATCTACACAGTTCATATTTCCACTTAAAATAAATAGAATTATAACAAAGAGCTGATAGAAAATAAAATGCATTGAGAGTAGATGACATCACTAATAAATGCATCAGTGTGATACACACATTTCCACGTTTACGTCACATCTGCTTTAGTGGTTACACTCCAACTTCATAGCCTCTCCCCTCACTTCCGAAACCAAAAGTACACCCTTGCTCATGCTGTATGGCATCTGCTCATGCTGCTTGAATGGTGAATGTTTTTCAGGGCAGACTAGCCTTCTGTTACACCCTCACTCAGGCCCTCTGCCCTGCAGCCCTTTTCCGAAAGGAAGCCTTCAGTAAACATGTAGAGCTACGGAGGGAGACTTGCTATTTTTAAAACTGCTGGAAGACCTCCTTAGGCACTGCAAGCATATACATAATCAAATCTTGTGTGTTTATGCACAGTTAGCATTAAAGATGGCATATAACCTAACCTTCACTACGACTGGGTCTTTTTTCGAAGATCTTGATGAATCCAATGTACCAAAATTGTCCAGGCTTGTCTATATTATTTTCTGTAGTGAAGATGCTGCTTATGGGTTCTGTTACAAGAAAACAATTGTTTTGATTATGTTAAATATTCCATCATAAATAATCATATAATTCATCAAGAAAAAATGAATTAGGATTCACCCTCACAAATATTTAACTTATTATTCGGTTCATTCTCATAATATCTTAAAAGTAATAATACAGTAAGTAATATGAATACTATGAATTGCTCAGTAACTATTATGAATTACTCAGTAGCTTTTATGAACTACTTTGTAACTATTAGGAATTATTCAGTGCCTGCTATGAATTACTTAATCACTTAAATTGATTAATAAATAGCTACACTCAGGAACCGCTATGAATTTTTCAGTAACCACTACAATTTACTTAGTAACCACTATGCATTATGCAATAAATACTATAAATTGTTCAGTAACCACTATGTCTTACTTAATATTCACTATGAATTTCTCTGTAAGTACTATGACTCATTCAATAACCACTGTGAATTACTCAGTAACAAGCCTAAATTACTCTGTATGAACTATGGCTTATTCATTTACCTCTATGAATGTAACACTTAAGAAATGCTCTGTAACTACAAAGAAACTAATATAAGGTATGAAGTTGTAAATAAGCCATGGAACTGGAACTGCTGATTGGTCAAACTGAGCTTCAGTGGTTAACTATGGAAGACCCTTACTCTCAGACAATGTAAAAGCTAATAAGGACAAAAGTGGCAAAAAGCACTGACCCGCATACATGCACTTATTTCTGCCCAAGCATGACATACACATACCAAGCTCAAGCATGCTGTTTAGGTAGCATTACCTCCAGCACCAGGCACCACATTGTCCTTAACATCATTGCAGCACCTCTGGAATGATGGTATGGGGTCGAAAGCGTTGTAAGCTGAAGAAAATTGTGCATGCAGCCCGAAAATGTTCTGTGCGAGCAGCTCTGAGCGCCAGTGTATTTGATAGACTGTGGTGTTTGGAGGTAGAGAAGTAGAGGAGGGTGTGTGGGGATAACAAACACTCTCACCCTTTCCCTTTCTCTCTCTCTCTCTTTCTCTCTCTCTCTCTCTCTCTCACTCTCTCTCTCTTTCACTCTCTCTCTCTCTCTGAGCTTGAGAAAACACAGAGCCATCCCTGTTGAGCATCAGAAGGTCCGGCATGATTTGGAATAAATACAAACTGAAAGCTGGGGGAAGGACTCTGCTGTGTTCATACTGCTGTACACAATGAAACAGTGGCCGGAGGAAACTAGCTTTGAGTCAGAAGGAGGCTTTCTTGGCTTCTTTCAAAGGGCCTGCACTGCGACGTCATAAACCTGCCTTGAGTGCACTGTGCTTTGTTTACCTTGTAAAACCTGAGGGTCAATATGGCTGGGCAGGTGGACGAGTAGTAACTGTCCTATTTAAAGCACAATCTCATTTCACATGGTAACTTGGAACCTCCTGGAGATGTTACCATTGCCAGTTGATCAAGCAGTGTTAGTATTTGAACATTTTCAGACCAACATAATACTCCTGAGCTTGTAAAATGTGTAATTAATTAATTTTTTTTAAATTAAAAGTTAACAACACTGTGCCCTGCTGAATTAACCTTAAAATGTTTAAGGGTAAAAAAAATTGCCCATAGGTGTGAATGTGTGTATGAATGGGTGTCTGTCTGTGTGTTGCCCTGCTATGGGTTGGCCTCCTGTCCTGGGTGTACCCCGCCTTAGGCCCGCAGTCAGCTGGGATTAGCTCCAGCTTCCCCGTGA
>JBBPDA010000013.1:5174191-5188040 GCA_037974385.1 Arnoldichthys spilopterus
TATACATATATGCCTACTTACAGACATATGGCAATGTGTTATAAGTGTACTGGGAGTATATACAGCTGTATTCAAAAGTCTGGACACCTGGTCAAATGATGCTTTGTTGATTTTCTGAGTCAAAATATAGACATTGTTTATAGTGCATACGCTCCTGTGAACCTTAATACACAGTTACTCTTTGCTGAATTTAACATAGTGGGAAAAAATACAGCATAAAATGTGGCATGTGCAAACATTATGGCACATTTTGTTTGTTTTTTATTTGCCGAAAATATGTGAAATATGTATATAATATCTAAAGATGATGTATAGATTCAAGATTTAAAATGTTGATTTGTCACATACACAGTTATACTAATGCAACGTGTAGTAATAATGTATAGAGGATATGTTAACTTATTTCCACTTAGAAAATTAAAAAAAACTATGTTTGGGGGTATACAAACTAATCTGGTACGCAACTGTATGTCATCATGTAATCTCTTCAGACTTTGTTTCATTCAGGTATGCTAAACGATTCTCTTGCAGTCCTATTTTGTTCCAACTCACCCCATGATGAAGATTCATATCAGCTCTGCCACTTCAGATAACAGCACCGTTTCTTCAATCAGAAAAAAGAAAACAGTTTCTCTGCGTCTCTCTTTCTTTCCTTCTCTCTCTCCTCTTTAAGCTTTCCTTCTCTGACAGAGGCTCCTGCTAGGCTGGGCTTTTATTTATGTCCTTTTTTGGGATTAGAGGAGATGGAGTTTGTAGAATTACTCTCAGGCTATTACGGAGAAGAAAACTCCCCCAGTTTAAGCCCACTGGGAGGGCTTTTGAACTATCTCTCCACTGAGGCATCAGTGAGTATGTTACTGTGTGATTTCATTTGGCTATTAACATTTCTTAAAGTATATAGTACATCTGCATGTCAGCTTATTTATTCCACTGCAATCCTTTTTCATCTTTTTCCCTTTCTTTCTTCTTTTTTTGTGAGCAACCAAAGGATCTGCAGCATACTGTCATGCAGCTGTCAGTAAATTGACTCTGGAGTGGGTTGGCTGGCCGCTGGGATCCAGCATGGAAAAACTCCTTGTTCCCTTTTGTCTGCAGCACCTTAAGGTAACTAGACTCTAGGGTCCAGCACATGTAAACATGTAGAGGAAAAACAACGCTAGACCTTGAGCTCAAGAGAGTTGCTATCTAATCAGGATGAGTTAGCTAGGGCATGTACATAATAGAATGAGCCTTATACACTGATCAGCCATAACATTAACACCACTGACAGGTAAAGTGAATAACATTGACTGCCTAGTTATTTGATTACATTGGCACCTGTCAGGGAGGTGGGATGTATATTACTCAGCAATTGAACAGTCAGTTCTTGAAGTTATGCTAAAGGCAGAAAAAATGTGTAAGTGTAAGGATGTGAGCCACTACGCCATCTGGTCTGTTCCCACAGAAGAGCTACAAAGTGAACGCTGTTTCTGATAGAAAGAGGTCAGAACACACAGTGCACCACAGTCAGAGCTGTTTCTGCAGCATTAGGGACCTACTCAGTATTAGGCAGGTGGTGCTGATGTTATGACTAATTGGTTTATAGCAATTCTACCAGTTTCTTTTACAAAAATATCACATGACAATTTAGCTTTCTATATAGAGATCTTCTGTCACACTTAACAACTCCAGGGGCAAAGGTCAGCAGAGGCCTCCACTGATCTTGCTTCTTGCCACCAGTGATGGTACGAGACAGGAAAAAATTATGCGTTTCCAAGTCCAAATAAATGTAACTCTTTTTATAGTGCCTTCTATTTCTACATTTATGCCTGTGGCCATCTAATAGCACAATAATCTTTCTCACCTTTATACAATCTTAACACAAAACAACACACTGTAAAATTGTAAGAACTGTTGTGAATGGTCATGTCACTGCAGACTGATGTTGTCTTTCTGTCTGTAAGTTCTAGTCTGACTCCTTTCACAACTGTACAAAGCAATATCACAGGCACTGCTACAATTTTCAGTGCAGGAGCACATGGATGACATTCATTCAGTTCATGTGAATCACTGAACCATTGAAATGGAATGTTCTATTCAGTGAAACAATTTGAGATCCCTCCAATAAACTGAACTGGACTGAATTGCCTAGAATTGCCAGATTTCTTCACTATATTTTCAAATATATCAATATACTACTCAGCACTAATTCTCTAATTCTGTAATTAAACAGTAGCAAGTGAGGAAAGAGCATTATAATAATGACATATTGGCTAGTGGAACCCCTAATGAACTGGATGCAGCAAATTCTCTATAAACTTGGCAAGTCAAGTGCAGTGCACAGTGAGCCAAATCCATAAACAGCTGTGTAAAACATGGCATGGAGGAAAGTCTTTAAATTAAGTAACTTTTTGAAAGATAAGATTAAGGTGGCACACAAAACACTAGTCTCTCCAGGCACTGGGTACTGTATACATCACTATCTAGAGCCTAGATTCTTTTCTGAAGTCCAAAATATATCCAGTAGGAAGTAGTTTATTAGTCTTCAGCCTAGCTGCTCACGAACCCTGGGCTTTGAATATTTAATTCAGTGCATAAAGCGCAAGGTGCAACTCACATTTATGGGCATGTCCAAACCCATTTTGCTATTTTGACAGTGTAAAAATCAGACTTTGTGCCAAAACAAAGCGCAAATCATGAAAAAGTTGTCCTAACACTCTTGATTAATTAGATGCATGTTTTGGCTGTAACCTGCAATAAAACATTTAGAATGGCATAACACCTAACCTTTTAAAGGCAGCGGTGCACAAGCAGGTTAAAAAGTAGGTTAAAAGCACAACGTCATTTCACTGCTTTAAAATAGCAACATAACGACAATTAGCCCAGCCACACCGCATTTAAAGGAGTGGGAAACATGCAAAACCATTTGTAATTTTGAAAATGTGACATGAACTAAAGGAAAGTGCTGGTATGAAACTTATGAAACCACTTTGCATCGTGCTGTCTGCTGGGCCCTTATGTTGCTAAAGTTAACACAATTGTAGCCCTTTGCTCAAACACAGGTTTTATGAGTCACATATACAGTTACGATTTAAAAATATCACAAAGAGAGGTTTTAGTTTTACTTTGTTATAAATAGTTTTTATTTATTTTATCAAGTTGTTTCATTTGGCTTATTCTCTGTTTTTTTTTATAATGGAGTGTGGCAATGAGGGCAACAGACAGGCTGAGCTGAGCTCAGTTATAGGAGCACAAAGCTGAGTGTAGGACTAAGCAGCCTGTGAGCTAAAGTATATCTGAACATGAGAAGGACCACCCTGGAAGCAGGGACAAAACTGACATTCAGTACTCCTGTCCTCAACCACTGCCAAAAGTCACCACAACAAACAAATTTGAATTGTAGGGATAAATAATGTGCTGTCACATGTGATTTCACAGGCATCTGCTAAGCTTTTAATTGCAAAAAAGTTTTTAGTTCTAATATATATATATATATATATATATATACACACACACACACACACACACACACACACACACACACACACACACACACACACACACACACAATACATATGTTTCAGAATAATAAATCATGTAACTGATACCCAAGCACTGAAATTATTATATGCTTTATATAAAATATAACACTAACCTTATGCACAAATGAACAACTTTACTCTTTGGTCTTTAGTAAGAAGACTGCAGTACAGTATTTCCTGCAAACTCTGCATGCATGCAAATTACAGGGATATCATTTTCCTTGGAGGCTAGAGGATGTAGAACCCACTCCAGTGCCAAAGAAAACAGTGATGGCAGTGAAACAAAGTCATCTGTCTTCAAAATAAATATATCTAGGATAAATGAAAAAAAAGAAAGAAAACAAAAGAAGAAGATAATTATAATGAGAGCACAGTAATGTGACTGTGTGTATGTGAAAAAGACAGAGATGTTGATATCTGATCAGTCACAGGCTGAAATGTGTGTGTGTGCATATGTTTCTTGTGAATTGACCGCTGTATGTGGCTACCAGCTTGGAGGTATCTGGTACTTTTATCTCCTGGTGAATATGCCTCTGATCTCTTTGCTCCCTCTGTATGGGGTAAAACAGATTTTGAGGGAGACGTATTAGTCTCACATTGCATTCACCAGAAGAGTCGAATGTGCAGAATCACTGTTTTCCTTAAGATAATCTCTCGATGTTCCTCTTCTGCCTTTAATTTCCAATTCATGAAAGGTTGGAGAGATGAAAACAGCACTATTGGCTGGGCATTTGAAATGCAGGTCTTTGTTATGAAGCTTTGTTTAACCTCAAATACCCCTTTCCCCTATTCTCTCTCTCGTTTGCCAAGGATCAAGTTGAGTAAGGTGACAGTGGGAATTAGGGAATTAAGTGTACTAGCTCTCTATTCTACAGCATGGCATTCATCAATATGTCATAAAACACTTTTGTGATGGATTTTATAAAACTGCAAACAGGAAGCTCCTGTAAAGACAGTCTGGTCTGAGTAAGGAAGGCTCAAATTGATCCACACTGAAAAAGTACAGTATGCTACAGATGATGAATCATTTATATTTATACAAAGAAAACTGGGTCTTTTTTGGTGAGTGTTATGTAAATAGAGATATTATTACTGTTAAAATACAATTCTACATTTAAAAAGTCTCATCCCAAAATCTCATATTTTAAATAAAATAATATAATCCCTTTTTTTTTTTTTATTGTTTTTTATACACCCGAGATGAGACATGTTGTAAAATGCAATAAAATCTGAAATCTGTATTTGATATGTTCTCCTGAACTTTTATTTAATTGACAAAATTAAAAATAAATGACATTTACATTTTTTTTCCAACTCGATAATATTTTCTGAAAATATGTATTTTTTCATTTAATGCCTGCAAAACTCTCAGAAAAGTTAGGACTGTGTCACCTAACACAGTCGACCATTGCTTTAAGAAATGCAACCTGAAACTCTGAAATCCAGCCACCGAGTTCTGTGGGCCCGATCTTATCTCACATAGACTGAAAGATTGAGTGCTGTCAGATGAGTGTCAGCTTGGGAAAATCTGATGTCATGTTCTCTGTGTCAAAATGAAAATAAACATATCACAGATTATTTTTTAATCGCATTTTACAATGTTTGCCAACTTTCAGGAAATGGGATTTGTGTACATATATTCTCTCTCTTATCTTTAAACACAGAAATATCATGTTTGAGTTTATAGTCACTATTGCCAGGTGGAATATACCTGAATGAACCTATAAGTTCTTCTGGGAGGACAGAGATAGTAGCGTAGTAAGTATAAATTAATAATTAATGTAAAAGGTACACTTTAATGTTCTTCCATGCAAAAGGAATTAATAAATAATTAACAAAAACATTCCAAGATGAAAACTTATTTACACTAACTAGATATATAATAACTTACAACCCCAAATCAAAAAAAGTTGGGACAAAATGGAAAACGCAAATAGAAAAAGAAAGGAGTGATTTCTAAATTTACTTTGACTTGTATTTCACTGCAGACAAATTGAACACAAAATATTTCATGTTCTGTCTGATCAACTTCATTTCATTTGTAAATAAACATCCTTTCCTGTCATTCAGACCGGCAACACATTCCAAAAAATGTTGTGACATGAGTAATTTAGGGCTAGTAATGAGGTATATTGGTTAAATAATGATGTAATTTAAAACAAGTGATGTTAACAGGTGATTGTAATTATGATTTGGTACAAAAGTAGCATCCAAGAAAGTTCTAGTCCTTTAGGAGCAAAGATGGGCTGAGGATCACCAGTTTGATAACAAATATGTGAGAAATGTATTGAAATGTTTAAAAACAATGTTCCTCAAAGAAAGATAGGAAGAGATTTTGATATTTCACCTTCAACAGTGCGTAAATATAATAATTATAAGATTTAAGGAATCTGGAGGAATTTCAGTGTGTAAGGACAAGTGCACAAGCCTAAGCTGAACAACCATGATCTACGATCCCTCAGGCGGCATTGCATCAAGAATTCATCTATAAACGATATCACCACATGGGCTCAGGACTACTTTGGGAAACTTTTGTCAAGTACCACAATACATAGTTACATCCCCAAATGGCAGTTAAAACTGTACTGTGCCAAAATGAAGACTTATGTTAACAGTGTCCAGAAGCGCTGTCGACTGGGAGAAATGGATGCAGTGTGCTCCAGACCAAAGAAGAAAAAGATCATCCAGACTATTACCAGCAACAAGTCCAAAATCCAGGTGCTGTCATGGTGTGGGGTTGTCAGTGCCCTTGGCAAAAGTAACTTGCACTTCTGTGATGGCACCATTAATGCTAAAAAGTACATAGAGATTTTGGAGCACAATATACTACCTTTTCCAGGGGCACTCATGCATATTTCAACAAGACAATGCAAAACCACATTCTGCACACATTACAAAGTCCTGGCTGCGGAGGAAGAGGGTACGGGCACTTGATTGGGCTGACTGCATTCCCAACCTGTCTCCTATATAGAGAATGTGTGGGGCATTTTGAAGCGCAAAATGCGACAACAAAGACCCCCATACTGTTGCCCACCTTAAGACATGTTTGCAGGAAGAATGGGACACAATAACACATAAAACACTTCGTCACTTGGTGTCTTCAGTCCCTAAACGTCTTTTTACTGTTGTGAACAGGAATGGCAACATTACAAAGTGGTAAATGCTTTACTGTCCTAACTTTTTTTTTTGGAATGTGTTGCAGGTCTGAATGACAGGAAAGGGTGTATATTTACAAATGAAATGAAGTTGACCAGACAAAACATGACATATTTTGTCTTCATATTGTCTGCAATGAAATACAAGTCAAAGTAAATTTAGAAATCACTACTTTCTTTTTTTATTTGCGTTTTCCATACATATATATATTCACTAAACAAGTGGACACCAGGCTCTGACAACATTTGGCAACCAGTGTTTAGAAGAAAAAGTGGAAGCTATTTTTTAGCACAACATGCCACCTGCTGGTGGTGTGACAGTAAAGCAGTTTCTGTTCACATAAAATTAATAAAAACCACTTGAATGAAAACAACCTGTTGTATGTTCACCTTGCAGGCAGGGCCATAGGAAGCGGGCTGAAAGGGAGTTGCAATTCACTGGACTCACAAACTCTTCAGTAATTTGACGAATTGAATGAATCAATTTTCAATGAAAAGCATGCTTCAATGATACTTATTTTATTTAACATATGATGCAGTAAAAACAACAAACACAAAAGGCATGCAAAATTAATGAGGATAATAAAATTATTGCATGACCCCCTTAAATGTTTCGTACCACCTCTGCTGCACCTGGACGTCCTGTAGCTGTACCGTGGGTACAGGAAAATGTCTCTGGCAGTGTCCCTATTAAAATAGACAAGAAAAGGGGGATGGAAGATAGAAGCAGTTCATGGTTGCAGGCAATAACATCTGCTTTTTGAGGAAGCAAAGCAAGTAAGCTAAATCATTATTTGGCTAGCACGCTATTCAAAAAGAAGGAGCTGCTAGTGGGTTCCTAGCTAAATTAGCCCACTAAAATACGAAAATACTGGGAAAGTTTCAGTTCACAGTTTGTTTCCAATTAGCCTAAATATGTACACGGATTATTAAGGGGAAGGCAGACCGTCCACATGATCATTGTCTGAGTACTAACAACCTGGAGCATGTTCATACAGCTAAATGTGAGCTATTGTGTGTTTTACAGGTACACAAATATTTTCACAGTGTGATATAACTAGGGGTCGGAATCGCCACCTGCTCTACAACATATCCCAATATATTTAATTATATTGAGATTTAAAGATTTGGTAAATTTAAGGTATAAAATTGTAAAGACAGTTTTCAAATTATTCACATCAACATATTATTTAGCCAAAAATGTGTACATATTTAGCTGGTACTTTTATTTTGAAATAGCAATGGCAAAGGGTTAAATCCCCCAGTCAAATGATTTATTAAGTCGATTTTCTAAGTAAAAAGCCCATACCACAGAAGACACCTTACGTTATTAAAAAAAAATTATTTAATTATTTAAAAATTGTAAGGTTCATTATTTAGTCTTTACAATCCATATAAGAAAACTAATCAGCAAAAACATACTTTCAGAGATATAACAGAGATAATTTACAATGGTGTTAAAGGCACAGTAACAAAATCAGCCTGTTTGGAAGTGAACATGTAAAAATGATTTATTATTATTTTGATTTATGTGATATAAAACCACATAAATGTCAACAGTGAGCAAAAAAATTAAATCCAACAAAAACATAGGGTATAAATCATTTAACACTTTCTTTATGGAGAACAAACTGTTACATTATTCTGCAAATTGTAGTGCATTGCTGCAATTTTCATAAATGCAATATAATACACCATAAAATGTTGTACAATATACAACATGTGTATACAATACACATAAACAATATACAAATAAATAGTTAACGTCTATTAAAATGTGCCTTGCCCAGTGACTCTTATTGGTATACTACAGTGGTGTATCTGATTTCTGCCTGAAATGGGGATAAACTCTGTTCTGTAATGAATTAAGATAGAACTACATTTTGGTCATGTTTTAGTCTCACAGTGTGCTAATGCACATTAAAATATTCATGATTAAATTATACATTTTCAATGCTTGGGAATTTTAAACCTACTGTTATATGATAATGTATCAATTCTTTCCATCCCATTATTTAATAAATACATTTCCATGCATGTAAATACTTTGTATCTCAAATTTCAGTGGTTACAGCAAGTGTACACCTGTATATGGAGCTACCAAGGTTGAGGACAAACACAGGTAGGTGTTTCTGTTACTTAATGTATATGTAAGAGGCAGCTTAACTTTCTTAAACTGGTTCTAAAACAGCGTGTCTGTGTGGGAGGTGTATTTTACAGAGCTCTATGAATAGAAACTGTGCACTTTGCAAGTTTGATGGCTTGCCCTCTGCACTGAGTTATAACTCCTCTTGGTGTCTCACAGCTCCATATATGACAGTAGAGTGTATATTGGTCCTCTTATGTGCAGTTGTCCTCTGCTTATGTTGAAAGGTTATAGAAGCATAGTTTACTTCATTTGTTTTCTGTGTAAAAAAGAAAATAACTGCAATTATTTTTTCATAGATTTGAGATTTTAAATGTTGAATTCATCAGTCCACACTTTACCAACACCTACATTGTCATCAGCACCAATGATTTCACCTTTAGCATCTGTAAAAACATACACACATATAATGCACTCTAAACTGGATGTATGATCAAGATTACTGGCATCATATTTCAGTCGTATTTACAATAAAAAAAATAATTGTAACTCATAATGAAGTGCTTTTTATACCAAAGTGATAAATGTGGAGTGTTGCACAGGCTTCAAAATTGTATTAATGCAGATAAATCTGACATGCTGACTGGGTTTGTCTATAGCGGCATATTGACATACCTGATCTTTTCTTCTTTAGGTGATAAAGGATGAGAAAAAAGATAAACAGTATTGACATCACATTGCTTGCTGCTAAAATCGGCACTAGGTATTCATACGGTAACATTTTTCCTAGAATTACAAGAGAAGTTGGTTTTAACTGAAGCATTCATATCCATTTTGCAAACTAAACTCTAATAAATATGTATTTTATCAATCATATAAATAAAATATGACGTATTCAACCACGCCCTGGAAATTACAGTTTTAGTAAAAGTAAAGTAGCTATGGAGCAAAACACATTTAATCTTATGAAAGAGTTAAAGAACAAGACAAGCCCACCGTCTTTCTCGTCATTGACTTTGGTTATCATGTTTGGTGTAATTACTGTAAAACAAAATACACTTTATTCATTAGTGATATGTAAAGAAATCTTACTTATATATAAATAAGTAAACTTTTAATGTTATATTTTCATCTGAGCATGTTTATTTATTTATTTATGAAATTAATAAAATAAAAGAAATATATGTATAATAATAACAGCTTCACTGTAAAATACTGTGTCCTGCTTTAAAAGGTTTAGTCAGTAAAAAAGAAAATAAAACACAGCCATTTGTTCTATTAAGATCAAGAGTGACAGTCCAGAAATGAACTGTCACAACACCAAATTTCTTTTATACAGAGTATAAAATGGTAAAAGTTAACTGATTTAGTTTTTTTTATTCTAAAAATGTTTTTAAAAAGTTTTAATTTCACACTCACCATCAGTGTCTTCATTAAGAATCAGCTTGCTCACATTTCCAAAGAAAAACTTTTCATATGCAAACAGCCCACACATGTATGTGTTTTGTATGTCTGATTGTTCCACTGATGAAAATGACAAATTCAAGATCTTTTTGTCCCATGTGACATTGATTCTGGAATGATTTTCAAATTGTTCACACATCGCAACATTTGCTGATGATTTCATTGTGACTATACATACTGGAGCTTTGTCAAGAGGAAATTTGATCCAGAATAAATAAAAGTGCCCTTTTAGCTTAACATCACACTTGAGACTGGCGGAGTGTCCAGGCTGGACCCTCACTGTCGACTCTGGCTGTGAGATATAACCTCCAGCAGAACGTCCACCTTGAAATGACAGAAGGTTGAAATGCATTGATGGTCCAGTGAAGTGAAGATTGTATCATAATATACTAAATGAAACTTCCTAACTTTGTAAACTTAAACTCTACATCTGTTTGTTTCCATGTTGTTACTGGTTAAAAAAGCTTTTCTAGTAATAGATTTAACAAGTGGTAAAGGGGAATACTCACACTGCAACATGACTAGAAGAGTTACATATAGTAATCCAGACATGTTAAGACTGGGTTAAAGAAGATCTTCCTCTGCCCATCTAAAATTCAAGCTCTGTAAGATAAAAGCTATAGCGTGGGGTGGGGCATTAGCATTTTTACATGCAACTAACTGATTGGCCAGTTTGGATACACATACATTCATTGACAGCTGGTGGTGGTACAGTATTTGGAGGGATGGAGGAAACAGCACTTACCATTACTGTAGCATTAAATTTGAGAGCCATCTTTCCAGCTACAGCAATAAAATAATAAAATGAGCTGTCTAACTGTCTACTGGTTTCAGTAGTGGTACTGAAGTACTGGTGTGTAAATGTGTGTACCACTGCCTAACAGCAATATCTTGCCTTAATGTCTTTTAGAAGCAGTTATAAGCTTCAAATGTAAATTTTACAATATTCAAATGTTCATATACATCTACTATATCACTACCTTATCACTACTGCTAGCTTGTTGCTAAAAATGCAACAAAATGCTTAAGGGTGCTAAAAGAAAGTTTTTGCAGTCATGGAAATCAGAAATATAACAGGCAGTGCAATGTAGTGACATTCACAGTTTGTATCAGACGCAAAATTAGCCCAAAAGGAAAGTTCATGTAGTGGGCAATGTCACAATATGTAGTTCTTCACAGCATATTTGACAGATTGTGACTCTACAGATTGGGCTAGAGGTGAATCAGCCACCTTAGCCAGTTCTAATTATTTCTTCTAACTTGTTGGTGCTGCTAGTGTTCATAGGAGTCCAAAACATTCATACTATCAACTTTATATAGTGTGGCTTTGTAGACACAGTGTGTGTGCTTAACTGGCCTGCTGCCAGTACATATCTATCCTATTGAAGATGAATGGTGCATCATGAAGAGTAGAGTTAGATAATGGCAACCATGGAGTGCTAAGCAGCGGAAGTCTTAAATTAAGCAAGAATGGACAACATTTCCAATTGTGAAACTATGACAATTAGTTTCCTCAGTTCCAAAATGATTAAAAGGCAGATATAACTGTCATGTTTAGGTTGTTCTGACAGCAAGTGCAGGAAGCATTGTAGAATATAAATGTGGATTTATTAAAGAAAAGACACAAAGCATGAACACTGAGCAGACTGACGTATACAAAACCTATGGAACAGAATTACGACAGGTACAACAGACAAACCACAACACTAAACCAAACCGAGGACACTAAATAGGCACAGCTAACAGACAACACCTGACTAACTAATTACACACATGGGACACAGCTGGGGGGCGTGGCTACACATGAACACAATGACAAGACACGTGGCAAAAACCAAAACAACATTGATACGTGGAACATGAGGGCAAGATCGTTACAATAACACAATGGCAAACATGCCTCTGTCCCAATGTTTGTTGAGGGTGTTGCAGTCATTATATTCTCCATTTGTGTATATTTACAAAATACAGTTAAGTTGGTCAGTAAAACTATTGAAAATCTTTTCTTTGTGAATCCTATGTGAATCCTCTTTTTATTTATCCTTTCAAAAGGTTCACATGTATTAACATATTACACATTTTTGTTTTTATGCATTTTGGAAAATATCCCAACTTTTTTCTGAAAGTTACAATGACAATGCAATGTGGAATACATCCATTAAAATGTGGGTCTTTTCAACAAACTTTTCAAATGGTAATTAGACAGGGTATCTGAATATCTAAGAGCACTGTATATTTCAGTTTGCCAACTTAAGTGTTCACATATACGTACATTTGGAAGACTATAGAAAAGATGAAATCTGTACAACATCTTCTGGTGGTATTATAATGAAGCAGCTAACATATAGTGGGCCAAGGTTGCTTAATTCTAGTATTAGAGGTAGAATTCAGCAAATTTAGATCATTTTCCCTGATGCAGTTCATATGTTAAAGGTTGAAAAAATGCTGACCAGATCAACCTGTGCTTGATTTTGGGCCCCCAGTACTGGAGTTGATGACTGAATTCATAAGTCCACACTTTACCAACACCTACATTGTCATCACCACCACCAATGACGATTCATTGATTGGTCGGTTTCTGACCCTCTTGGGTGGATTGGGTTTTTTCACTGGTGGACCACTGTGGACTAACAGTGATGCTGACATGTTCAAACTATAGCAACCTGGTACCATGACAAATGATTAGGCAAAGAAAATGTAGGAAGGGGTGAGTGTGTAAAGAACTAAGAAGAAGATGCTGAGGCGGAGCCTGACAACGTCTCTGACATCCGGGGGGAGCCAGGAGGCACCCGCGATATCTGGGCAGAGCCAGGAGGCACCCACGACATCCAGGGCAAACAGGGTGGAGCCATTGATGTCCGGGCTGAGCTAGGCGTAGATGAAGACGTCTGGGCGGAGCTGGGCAGTGACGGTGATGTCAGGGCGAACCTAGGCGGTGACAGCGACATCAGGGCGGAGCTAGGCAGTGACTGCGACATCAGGGCAGAGCTAGGCGGTGACGCCAACAACTGGGCAGAGCTAGGCAGTGACGCCGATGTCAGGGTGAAGCTAAGCAGTGACGCCAACATCAGGGCAGAGCTAGGCAGTGACAGAGACATCGACGCAGCACTCACAGTGTCCAGAGTCGTATAGAGAGAGAGTTGTGTCAACTCCGTTCACTCCAATGGACCATTTTTTTACAGCAATAGGGGACGCTGTAGCCTCTCGATAGTTCCCGAGAGTTGGTAGTAAACAGTAGTAGCACTGCACAGCTGAAGCAGAAGAGAGCGTTTGTGATACTGTTTTAAAAGGTAAGAAGAAGATTATATATTTACAGCGAGTCTGAATTAAATTAATTTTTGATTTAAAGTATGTTAGTGATTTTTTTTGGGCTAAATGGGCAGATTTAGAGCATGTTAACAGGTAAGGCTAGGCTAGGCTAGGCTAGTGCATAAAGTTAATATACAAAATACAAATATACAATAACGCAACGAGCAGCTGCTAAACTCTCTCTACATTCAGTTTTATCCAACGTTGTGGGATTAGAGGGAGAGTTTTTTTGTGGGATTGATGCTAAATTTGAGTTAAATATACAGTAACATTTGGGGTTGAGAGTGGTAAATTGAGGAGACCCATGTTGAGTA
>JBBPDA010000013.1:5188140-5211853 GCA_037974385.1 Arnoldichthys spilopterus
CAGAAAAATATAAAATGTAAAATAGAAAAATACACAAAATACAAATAACTGTACTATACAGAATATAGAAAACTATATAACTACAAGTTATAAAACTTTAAACTATCAGACCTTAATAATTACATTATATAAATATTCCTAAAATTCACTAACAATGTAAAGTAAAGGTACAATTTGTATTAATGGTAATAGTGCAGGTAATAGTAATAATAAAGTGATTTGTGGTGCAATTGTGTAAGATAAGATGACCTGAGAAGATGTAGTGCAAAACTGATTGTACTGTAAAGTTTGAGCCCCTGAGGTCATAGTGGAGATGAGAAGTATCATCAGGCCTGGAGTTCCTCTCTCCCACGCCCCTGATGGGAGGAGTTAAAGAGTCTAATGTCTCTGGGGACAAATGATCTTCTGAATCTGTCTGTATTGCAGTTCTGTGAGAGCAGCCTACCGCTAAACACACTTCTCTTTTTGGTTATGGTGGAGTGCAGTGGGAGGTGCTCATTGTCCATGATACACAGCATCTTGCTGTGTGGTGGTTCTCTCTGCCACAGTGACCACAGAGTCCATTTTTGTACCAATCACAGAACCTGCTCATCTGATCAGTTTGTCGATGCAATCAGCATCTCTCTTCTTTAGCCTACCACCCCAACACACCACAGCATAGAAGAGAGTGCTGGCAAGCACCGACTGGTAGAACATCCACAGGAGTTTATTACATATGTTAAAGGAGCCCAGCCTTCTCAGAAAGTAGAGTCGGCTTTGCCCTTTCTTGTACAGAGCCATTGTGTTCTCAGACCAGTCCAGCCTGTCATCCAACTGCACTCCCAGGTATTTATAGGTCCTGACTCTCTCCACATCCACCCCATCAATGCAGATTGGGATCAGTGGTGGTCCAGGCCTACGGAGGTCCACAACCATCTCCTTGGTTTTGGAGATGTTTAACATCAGTTGGTTTGACTGGCACACAAAGTCCTTCACCAGTCCTCTATACTCATCCTCCTGCTCACCACGGACACACCCCACAAAGTGTCATCAGAGAACTTCTGCATGTGACATGTCTCAGAGGGGTGCAATCTCCTGAGTTCCCCTCTGACCTGGTCAGTTGTGATGTTGAGAGTGACTGGAGAAGGGGAAGCAGCAGGTCTGTCAGCACCGTCTGATGGACTGCCACGATGGTGAGAGAGGTGGCCTGCATGGTCTGAGCTGGCTGCTTGAGGTGGTGATGGATGAGCAGTTGAGAGGGAGAGAGTGGTGGCTCGTGGGTTAGGGTCGCCTGTGGTAAAAGAAGATGGAGAGAAGGAAAAGTTTGTGAGGTAAGTAAATGTTAGTCTGAATTATTACTGCTAAAGTATATAAATATATATGTGTGTGAAAAATTCAGAAACAGTAGCTAGCTGTTGAAAACTGCAACGACTTCAGTACAGAAGTTAGCTACTTAAATAACTGACTCAGGCTAGGTTACTAGTTTTAGTGTTAATATTTTTATAGGTATAAAACTAAGATCCAGACTGTGACCTCATCCTCTTGAAGGGTACACATATACAGTAAAACTTGGGTGGTGGAGGAGGTGGTAAACTGAGTATATTCATTTTGGAGTATGAACTAACATTACACAATTGATAAAGAATGGAGCTGTTTTTGACATAGATCACTAACAATATTTATTTATATGCATTTCAGTAAATAAAAATGTAAATTATGGGTGTATTTAGGCTTCAGGAGAAAACAAGTTATGTTTAAAACAGGCAAACAGTTACCCTAAATACTACTCCTTTTATACTACTGAATTGTAGTAAAAGTTATTTTACTAAACATGTATTATATATTTTAGTAACAGCAGTTATGTTGTTAATATAGATTAGTAATCTATTGTAGAACTAATGATTTTGCATAGTTTAAGTTCTCTATCAAGACTTTTTTTCACCTTACGTTCTAGCACAGCTTAACACAATTTCCTGTCAGGTATACACTGTATGGCTTTGTCTAACCCTTTCTTTTGTCTTTATCTTACTTTCTTTCAGCATAAGGACAACAAAAGGATTCAATCAAGCCTAAAGACTTCTTGCCGTTAGACCACATCTTCATCCTGCACCAAAGTCTCAACTCTTTGGATTCGCAAGACACTTCCTGTTCCACATTTTTATTAAATTGGACATTGAACTTCCAAATGATGTGCTCTTTGTTTGTGGAAAAGTATAAATGTAGTGTTTGAATATCATAAATTATAGTGATAGTAAGATTGCTCTGGCCATCAGTGGTTTTGATTTTGTTGCTGATCAAGGACAACCCAGAAATAAAGGCACAGACTGCTTGACATGAAATTTTTGTTTTTAAGATTCATGAAAATGTATTAGAGATTGTTTAATTAATTCATGACAGTCATTAATATTGACCTGTTTTATCTGTTTCTGTTTTGTCTAAAAGTCATAAAGATTACATTAGTCTTTAATAGAGTTGGTCTTGTCACAGTCTCAATGGTTTTTGGTCTTGGTCTTGTCTTGGTCTCGAATCCCTCGCTCTTGTCTTGGTCTTGCTGTCTTAGTTCAACATAGTGGTCGGGAGATTTGGAGCCAACAGTATCCATGACACACAGTGTAACGTTTGATAATGCAACATTAGTGATGTGTCATGCGCAAAAGCCCTAAAAGTAGCTTTGTAGTGAATCAGAAGGGCCAACTCCCATTGAGTGAGAGCTGGTTCCCTACTTTTTTTATCCTTTCGCTGCTCAGCTCTCACTCTCAGAGGCTCAGCTCTGCTCCAAACCTCCATATTGTGACCAATCACATGTGAGGATATAGGATAATACCATTATGTGAAAACAGAGAGGGCGAGAGACGCGTCTGTCTGTCCCCTCAGTCAGTGAGTGAGACAGTAGACAGTGGTGTGGTGAGTGTGAGTGCGTCGCAAAACACAACCTGTAAACGAAGCGGCATCTGGCTGCAGTTTAAAAATAATGGGAATAGCAGAGCACCTTCACTGTAAAATTAAAATAACAGTAAGAGCAGGTTCTACCACAAACCTGCACAGACACATCAGTTTCTTTGGCAATTATAAGGCTTCTCATAAAAACACTAAACGCAAAAGGGTTTATTAACACACAAAGCATTCATATTTGCCAAGTTGGGCTAAAATATGAGCCTACAGATGATAAACTAAGAGCCGTTTGGGAGCGGACAGAACCAGCTCTTCTTTGGCCATGCCACAAGAGCCGGCTCTCTGAAAAGAGCCAAACTTCCCATTACTAAGCAACATTATTATTATTTCGCCATTCGTGCCCTTTAAATGCAAACAAACACAATCCATTAGATCCAGCATCACAGTGAGCAGTAAGCCTAGTCAGTTACAGAAATAATGTCAGCGAATTTGTCTGTCATAAAGTTTGGGTTCATAGAACAGCATGTTATTATTAGACACGATTCTATTGTATAAATGACTGTGACTATTATGCGCTCACCTTTTGGTCAAAAAACAAATAACGTTTCACAGTCTGCACAGTGTTGCCTTGAAAATCCTCTCTGTACTTGCCTCTTTTGCCCCAGTAGAGGAGTCTTTCTAATGAGACCCCAGTGCGCATGGCTAGGCTATTAGATGTTGCAATCTTTCATTTTCCTGAAGTGCAATCAACCACTATTTTAAAATGTGAACTGATTTCTCTCCTCTGAAAATATGCTCGTTCTCTCTCTCTCTCTCTCTCTCTCTCTCTCTCTCTCTCTCTCTCTCCCTCTCTCTCTCTCTCTCTCTCTCTCTCTCTCTCTAAGTTTTCATCTAGCTGTAATAGTTTATGAATCTGTTATTTGTTTATTGGTCTGTGTTTTTTATTGTTCTTGCCCTACTGAACAACAGGCTTGATATCATTGGCAGTGTGTTGTAATCGCATGCCACTACAGACATCAAGATGTCAGAATCTTTTTAGCACTTGTCCTTATTCTTATTAAGTTTGTATTGGTATGTAATAATTTTGTTTATAATTTTGTATCTTTAATTTGATGTTACAATTTCATCTACAAATTAAGTATAATTGTGATGTTGGCGAGTGTTGACGTGTCTTCAAGGATGAGTTTAGAATTACACCGTAAGGTATTTTTAAAAGTTTTATTTAACAGAGATAGAGAGATGTCTATCTGGAGATAGGGTCCCCCAAAGATTTGGGATCCCAAGTCAGAGACAGGCAAAGCAGGAAAAGGAAGCAGGCAGCAGTCTCAGGGCCTCAGAGCAAGTCCCCCTGAATCTACTCTGACCAAAATCACAAAAGGACTGACATTTATAGCAGGTATCAAAAAAGTGTACGTGTTTTTATGATGGAGCCAGTTTCAGCCAGTTGTGACCTCAGTAGCAAAAAGTCTGGGTTCTGACGGAAGTGTCCTTGATAGATTAACGTAGAAATAAAGCAAAGTTATGAGCGTTGAGTTAATCACTGTGTGTGCGTGAACCATTTCACTATGTGTGTGTGTGAACCATTTCACTATGTGTGTGTGTTTAACTCACTATGTGTGTGTGTTAACCATTCCAGCCAGCTTGTGCGTCAGAGGGCCTGAGGTGTCAAATAGACTGGCCTTGATTGATGATTAGGCGCAGGAGAGACGTGTAATTTGAAATCATCTCAATTTTGGATTGGTCAAAGAGTTTTAGAAGTTTAAGGGACTTTGGGCCTGGAGTGTCCGAATTCAGGCCGAACTCAACAATTGAAATCAGTTACATATTTCCCATTCTTTAGACAGTTGTTGAAGGTGTTAGCTGTTTTGTCAGATGACTTTGGGACCAGTCAGTACCTGTCATATCAGTCCTCAACAGCACACAAAAGTGAGTCTATGTTTTTTGGTCTTAGTTTCGGTCTTGATCTTGTCTCAACATTGTCTTGGTCTTGGTTCGGTCTGTCTTGGTCTTAGTCTTGGTCTTGTCTTGGTCTCGATTCCCTCTGGTCTTGGTAGTGTCTTGGTCTTGGTTTAGACGGTCTTAACTACAAGTCTAGTCTTTAAATCGGGAACCTTTTTGGCTAAGAAAGCCATGAACGCCACATATTTTAAAATATAATTCCATGAGATCTATACAATATGTTTAAAACTAAATACAAGTAAATGTGTGCATTTTATGTAGTGTGTCACCGACAGCATACCTTGCAGTCGCGCTGACCTAAGGATAATTGGCTTACGTCTGTTGACTCATCCAAAGGGCGAGAAAAGAATAGTGCTGCATGTGTCCTTCACTTGTGTTGCCTCAGTCTGATTCACCATCATGATGGCACGACGCGGAGTTGCTGCTGACTAGCTTGCACTCTGCACAGTAGCTCTTCACATGCTTTCTTCCTGTTGTCCCCCGCAGGATATTGAGGTGCACATGTAGTATGGCCTGTGTCGAAGTGCCGCTTTATATTTGACCGTTTCTTCAATGCAATTTTATCATTGCATATTAGACACACTGCAGAACCTGCTCTCTCCACAAAGGCAAATTTTGTCTCTCTCGACATTCAAGAAGCGACTCAACTGTTCCGCACCCACCTCAGCACATAAGCCTAGTAATCACATATGATCTATTGCTTCCCGATAACCAACCAGATGTCATTCAGAAAATAATGTTCCACTTAGTCTTTACCCCCACCCCCATTGGAGTGCTCATCTCATAGCCTCTATCTGTCCAAGCACGCATTGTCTGCATTCAAAACAAGGATTGCAATTGTTACGCTAATCAACATTTCAGGCAATTTAAAACAGTTTCCCATAAATAAGTGGGATATATAACTGAATAAAATGAAGCAAGTGTTAACTTAACAAGTGTACACTTAACAATCCTTCATAGTTAAAATTCCATTATCACAAGACACTAGACACATTTTATGTTGACACTGTATTGAAAGAGCTCCTTACAAGTAGCTCTGCAGCCATAAAAACGTATGCAGCAACAGGAATAATAACTCCCACTGAGGGTTGACAGACAGTGAAAATATCCTTAAACAAAAGCTTTAACAACACAACTGAGACCTTAATGTAGTTTATTAATTTATTCATTTTCCAAATCACTTCTTCCATTTCTGGTCATGGGGAAGCTGGAGCCAATTCCAGCTGACTACGGGCCCAATACGGGGTACACCCAGGACCGGGGGCCAATCCATTGCAGGGCAAACCAAAGACAGACAACCATTCACACACACATACTCACACCTACGTATAGGCAATTTAGAGTCAACCTGGAGCACCCAGAGAAAATCCACACAAACACGGGGAGAGCTTGCAAACTCCACACAGAAAGGGACTGTGGCCGACCCAGGGATCAAGTACCAGCATTAGGGAGTGATACCACCAGCTAATGTTGGAGTGTTAACCACATATTTACTGACGTAAGAATATTATGAAAATATCATATGTGTATTAATAACACAACAGCATTTTCGTGAATCTGTGAAATCAAATCCATGGTTGACAATGACAGACTGAACTGGAGAGACAAATAGTTAGTACAGGAAAGGCCAGAACAAGATATTCTTTTAGGTCTACCTATCAGTCTAGCTCAGTCCCTGTTGACTGTTAAAAAGAAATGTTTGGATGGGCCTCAGCTACATTTAATCATATTCATGTCCTGCAATAATGAATCAGTGCTCACAGGGCAAACAGTTGACAAACACCCTGGATGGGTCACCATTTCATCTCCGTACTAATATATTTTAATTACCTGAAATGGCAGAAAATGTACGTGACAAAATAAATATGTAACAGAAATTTGAACTTCAGATATTGAGACACCTATTTTTTGTGATACCTTTGGCTAAGGCAGTTTTATAACTCAGAGGTAGTGATTTGCATATTTAGTTCTATTTTTATGTGCACTGAAGTAAGTGGTCTGGGCCTATTTTAACTTCCTGTTATGGGAACCAATCTGCTCACAGCAGAGAATTATAAAGCTGTGGTTGTAGATGTTTTGGCTGCATATTCAGTGTGGAAGAACTGCTGTCACTCCAAAAAATGTAAGTGAGCTCATAGAACAAAATTCATGTTGAAAACATAAAAAACATTAGTTATAATATTTGTTATGTTTATGAGTAACTGAATTTGTTACTGAAAACTAATAATTTTATCTTTTTCTTCAGAAGATACATGGAGAGTTTGACAGTGATTCTATTCTATGTAAATGTTTTGCTTTCAGCAGCATTAGGTATGGCTTAAATGTAGGTTTTCTTTGGTTTTCAACATTAAATTAGTTCATTTTGTGTACATTATGTTAAAAACACATACATGTTAAAAAGTGAAACAGGGCAAACATTTAAGAGACATGATTTGATGTAAAAAATATTTCTTTTGCTTATCTAAACAATAATTTGTCCTTGTTTGTCCAGTTAAAGTGCCTCAACTGACAAAGTATAGATTTCTATTAATTTTTAAAGAGTTTTACTTTCTTTTCTTTTAGGTGGCAATTCACAGATCAACATTCCGTGTCTGGATGAGCTAAAGTATATTTATGAGGGAGAAAATATTACACTGAATTGTCCGTTTGTAACTACTGGTGGGATAATGGCTTTATGGCTCAAACAGTCTCCAAGAGAAAAGCTTCTTCTCATTGCTTCTGCTTTTCGCTCTACAGAAGTTCAATATCACAATGGCTTTGACAAGAGTGGACGTTTTAGCACACTGCGAGAAAAAAGCAGTTTTGCTTTCAGTATTTTGAATTCAGAAACATCTGATTCAGCAACATACTACTGTGCAACTGCTGATTATTCAGGTGTTGCATTATTAGAATTCACTGTTGTAGTCTTTAAAGGCAGGTGGCAGTTTATTGACATTTATGCTAATATTTCTTTTAATATTATACATTTTAAATCATTAGCATTAACATCTATATCTCACTCTTTGTTTATTAAGGTAAACTTTCGCATCATTATGCTGTTCTCCAGTCTCCTGAATCAGATGCTGTTGAACTGGGAGGAAATACAACTTTGCAGTGCACAGTACTCACAGATAGCTCTGCAGACGAACACAGTGTATACTGGTTCAGACATGGATCAGGAGAAGCTCAACCAGGAATCATTTACACTCATGGAAACAGGAGTGATGATTGTAAGAAAAGTTCTGAGACTGATTCCCCTACACACAGCTGTGTCTACAAACTCCCCAAGAGGAACCTCAGCCTCTCTGATGCGGGATATTACTACTGTGCTGTGGACATGTGTGGAGAGATCCTCTTTGGGAATGGAACTAAACTGGGCTTTGCAGGTAAGACCAAATATTTTAATTTCCTTTAATAAGCCTGAAGCCTAGTTCAGGTACCATATCATGTTGCAGATATATGATGCAAATGACCCATGTTACAACTTTTTTCACCTTTTATGGTACACATGTTGATATACAGTCCTGGAACCACATATAGCTATTGAGTTTCAAGATAAAGTGAAATTCATGCTGTTATGATTTTTGTGTTATATGTTCATAATTTTTAGTATCACTTTAGTCAGGAATTTTGATTAAATAATAAAGATCTTTTTCACTTATTATTGCAGAGCACAGAGTTTTGGACCCAGTCAAGATTGCTTTAGCAGTGTTGAACATCATTTCTGTTGTTGTGGTTTTGTTTCTGTGTAGAAAAATATACAGCAGTCATCATAAAGGTGGGGTTAACACATATGAGACATACACATTTTTTTTTAACACTGTCCATGAATTTAAAATTATTTAATTTTTTTCAACTTATTCGCTGAAGATGCTGCTGAAGTTCCTGTGAATCAGGTGATTATTTACCTTTTCTTTTTACATTTCATTAACAGGTTTTTAGTAATGTGTAACTAAAACAAAATGAGAAAAAAATCATTGTTTATTTTTTTAGAACTATCAGAGTTTAAATTGTTTGGTGTAGGAAATGTGAATTAAATTAGACATTGCAATTATCATTATCAAGTGTTATATATGATAGATCTGAAAGTATTGTCTTGGCACTGGATTTATTATGTGTTCTAAATGTTATGATATTCTCTTTACTATGTATAATATACTGTTTATTACATGCATGTGATTGTCTTAGGCTGAAGACACTGATGCCTTGAACTATGCAGCTGTAAGCTTTAATCAGCCTCCCTTCTCAAGCACAAGCAGAACAAAAACCAGCATTGTGTACGCACAAGTAAAAACTCATCAGCAGAAACAAAATCCAACCTGAAAAACTATTGTAATAATAACCATTGTGTAAACAGTGTTCACATCAGAAATATTAATGTTATATTTATTCTGTACATAACACAATTACTCTCAATTTCTTTATTTCTGTATATGCCATTTTCACATGCAAAAACATTTTCTTTTATTTTCACATTTAAATGATTCTTATTATTTTAATTTCTAAAATAAACTTTATTATCACAAAATCTGCTTTATTTTGGATTTTTATGCTGAGGTATATTGTTTTATGCTTTATGTTTATATATTATTGTCTAGCACCCAAAAAAGTACACTGTTTCACTGGCCATGGGAAATAATAACGTACCTTTTTGGGCTTGAGAATGCAAGACATCAGTGAGATATCATCTTCATCATTACCATCATCATTATCTGCCTTCCCATCATCATCATTATCATCATTATCAATCAAGAATCAAGCAATTTGTCACACCCAGTTATACTAGTACAACATGTAGCTAAATGTACCCCTGAACATTACTATGACTGTGCAATTAATTAAATAGCAAGAGCGAAAAAAACAAATTAAAAAGGAAAGACAGAATATATATATATATATATATATATATATACATAGCCTTTCTCAAGTAGAAGCAAAAAAAATGTAAAAAATTATTTCAGCACAGTCATACTGTATGCATTATCATAATATTCAAATCTACCTTTATTCACTGAGTGCAGCTTTAAAATTTTGCATGGTTCACTGGATTAATTTGAATTTTTTGCCTGACATCACAAGACAAAGCCTATAAACCAAATGTAATAATTACTTAATTACCCCAAAGGATTTATTGCATTGCCTCACATGTTACTGCTTTGGCACACAAAATTTATTTCAAATTTTAAAGCTTTTTTCATGTTGGCTTTGGTGATATTAAAAATAATAATAAATAAGGCATTTTTGTAAATTACGATTAAGCAAATACATTTTAATTTGATGGCTGTGTAATGGTTGGGTCATGCAAGGAAGCAAATGCAGTGGTTCTCGAAATAATAAAGATTTAATAAAGATAAAACTAAACACTGAATCCAAAAACAGAACATAAACACACGTAAACACAGGCAGGACAGGACACGATCGCGACGTTTGTACAAGGTACTCACAAGACAACCGACAAGGACTCATGGACAGACAGGAAATTAAATAGGAACACTTATTACTGACAGCTGACTGGGAGTGACGTAAAACACGAAACAGCTGACGGGGGTGTGACTAACTCGAACACAAGGAATCTCAAAACAAACACATGGGAACATGGAGGGGCGTATACGAGACAGAGCCCTCCCCCTAAGCGCAACGTCTCGGTGCGCTAAACTCCCACAACTGGAGCGTTGGCTCAGGAGGACAGCAACACTGAATACAAGAACAGAGACCCAAGACAAGACTAGGAAACCAGAAGGAACTGAGGGAACACAGGTCCGGGCTGGGGAAACACAGGTTACCGTCCTGAATCCCTTGGGCACAGATACGGAGCCAGGGGACGCACGTGATGTCTGGGCTCGAGCCAGGAGACGCACGCGACGTCCAGGGGTAATAAGGCGCAGCCGGCAACGTTCTGGGGAAGAAGCCGGAGACAGTGGCGTGCCCACGACACGTGGCGAAGGTGCTGACATCAGGGCGGAGCTGGGCGGAGACTGTGATGTCTGGGCGGAGCTGAGCGGTGATGGCAAAGACAGGGCAGAGCTGTGCGGTGACGGCGTAGACAGGGCGGAGCTGAGCGGTGACGGCATAGACAGGGCGGAGCTGAGCGGTGACAGCGACGAAGACGCGTCTCTCTCAGGATTCAAGGACTCAGGGGTGGGACACAGCGACTCCAGCGCTGTGAGGGTGGGACCAGTCTGACCTTCTGCTGTAGGCACAGAAACCTGGCCTCTAACATCTGTCGCTCCTTTCGTCGACTCGGGGACTAGGTTCGTCGATTCGGGGACTCAGTTCGTCGACTCGTCAGCGACGTGACGCTTGACGTCAGTGACGTGGAGCAGCGTGGAGCTGGGGTTCCCGAAAGCGAAAGCTGTGATCCTCGGTGAGGAAGTGGGGCTCTCGGGTACGGCGTGCGATGGCGCTTGGGGTAATTCCTCTGACTCAACGGGCTGCGCTGCTTGTACGGATACCTCTTTAGTGACGCACGACGTCATCTGAGTTGAAGATTCAACCATACTGCGCAGCCACGTCTGTGTGGAAACTCCCCTACTAGCTGGCCGTCGCTTCGGAACCGAAGGCAGAGACTGGGGTTGCTGCTCCTCGGTTGCCAGGTGCTGCGTTTCCCCAAGCAGCACACTGCACAACTTGAGCACCCTGGGGGCGGAGACTCGTTGGGGTTCTGCTGACAGTGCCGCCTCGGGGACTCCACCGACCACTGTCTCGCCACAACGCTTTCCCCTGCGCTTGTGGTGCTTCCCTGAAGCTTCGCTAGCAGTCGATGCAGGTTCATACCCCTAGCGATGCTGCCAAATCAGAAAGGCCAACTTGCGTCTCAGCTCTCCCAGTTCATATTCCCCAGATCTCGCCTCGGCCCACTTAATGTCCCTGAGTAGCCGCTCACCTTCCTCCGGGTCTCTTCCGCTCCTCTTCCATGCCTCCACGCCAAACTCAAACACTGCTGCTTCCATATTTTCGATTGGTTGTACTGTAACGGTTGGGTCATGCAAGGAAGCAAATGCAGTGGTTCTCGAAATAATAAAGATTTAATAATGATAAAACAAAACACTGAATCCAAAAACAGAACATAAACACGCGTAAATACAGGCAGGACAGGACACGACCGTGACGTTTGTACAAGGTACACACAAGATAACCGACAAGGACTCATGGACAGACAGGAACTTAAATAGAAACACTAATTAATGACAGCTGACTGGGAGCGACGTAAAACACGAAACAGCTGACGGGGGTGTGACTAACTCGAATCTCAAAACAAACACATGGGAACACAGATGGGCGTATACGAGACAGGCTGCAACAGTAATTTACTTTAGTAATTTTATTAAAGTGGTTTATCATCAGCATCTCAAATAGTAATCACAAAATAACCCCCTTTTTTCTCACTTTACGTATGCCTCTATATAACTGTGCTGTTTTCCAGCCTCCAGTATCAAGTGCTGTTGAGCTGGGAGGAAATCCAATATTGCCATAGTCAGTACTCACAGACAGCTCATCTGATTTTTGTAACAACGCTGGGCATTGAAAATGTACTGGAGTAAAAGTATGCAATTGAGCCAAGAAATGTAAGTACTTTCATTTTCAATTCATCCTGAATTTGATATATTTATATATGTGTGTGTGTGTGTGTGTGTGTGTGTGTGTTTACTGTAAAGCTGTACAGTATTTTGATAAACTACTGTTGCTTCTTCTTAGGGCTCTTTTATTCACTTCAACTTGAAATAAAATTAAAAAAACTATATATAGTATGATATTAGTGTTTCTTCAAAAGTAGCCACTTTGTGATCAGTATGTTTTTATATGACATTCTGTAAAAATTCAGTTTAAATTATTACAGTCTGCCTTTTTGCTTTTTTTAGAGAACTGTGTTAGGGACCCAGTCGTTCTTGTTTTAAAAGCATCGATCATCATTTTCATGGCTGTAGTTTTATATCTGTGCAGGGAAAAACAGTTAACATAAAGATGGGTTTTACATTAGGACTGGTGTAATTTGTGAATTTCTGATGTTAGCAAATTATTTTTCCACATTTTTACTTATTGTGCATTATTAATATAATAAGTTTTTGTATTTTTATAAGGTTTTTTATTTATGTTATATTGTGGTAGGTCACACAGTTAAAAAAAGCCAGGTGATAATAACTTGTTCATTTAGCTTGTATGAACAATTCAAGTTATACATTAGTACTTAAAACTCATATACTGTCTGTTTCTGCAGGTTGCATGTGATGCAGCTTTGGACTTTGCAGCCGGGAGTTTCACCTGACAAGTCACCACAGACAAACAAAAGACACTGAGTTGTACTGAAAGATTTAAAAAAAAAAAGCTTACAAAACTCTTTCTCCTTTGTTGCTAACTCGATTTCTGCTCACTGGAGCCTAAAAACAAACAAATACACACAAAAAAGAAAGTTTAGACTTTCTGAACTAAGATGGTGACAGCCAAGAAACCCACCCATATTCAGTATGCATTCAAATGTACAAATGTACAGTGTTCTTTAACTCACATGTTTCTGTCTCACATGATTCATATTTTTAGTAACATAAAAGGGTTGTCGTTAACTTTGAGTGTTCCAGTTTCCTCTCACTCTCCAAAGGCTTGCAATAGGTCGATTGGATTATTAATTGCCCATAGGTGTAAGGGTGTGTGTGAACGGTTGTATGACTATTTGTTGCTCTGTAATGGGTTGGCCTCCTGTACTTGGTGTAATCTGCCTTGAGCCTGTAGTCGGCTGGGATTGGCTCCAGCTTCCCTGCGACCCGAAATAGAATAAGTAATTTAGGAAATGGATAGATTGATAAAAGATCAGAATCATCTTTCTGGCTCATAAATCCATAAACTAAAAGATTCAACAACAACTGCAACCAAAGAAGTTTTCCAGGCCAAGAATTTGCGGGACTGTCCATTAGTACATTGTATAGACTACTGCTTATTATATAATGTACTTTCATTTTATATGGTATTATATTATATATACTGTATATTGTACATATACTGTTATATATATATATTTGAGACCAGAGGGTTGCAGGTATGAGTCCCAAGCCAGGGCACTACTGAGGTACATTTGAGCAAGGTACCGTCTCACTACACTGCTCCCCGGGCGCTGTTGGTAGCTGCCCACTGCTCCATGTGTGCATGTGTGATAGGTTAAATGCAGAGGTCACATTTGTTGTGGTGTTTGTTTTTTTTAAGTAAGCCCCCAAACTAACCCTAGCAAAAATGAGTAAAAAACGAACATCGCAAGAGAGCTTCTTTGAAAAAGGGGAAAGACCCAGTGAGACAGAATAATCTGAGGCAGAATAAGACTCTTAAGACATCTGACTTAAATTACAAGTTTATTGCAGCAGGTTATTCACATTCTTCAAGCCTCCTCTTTATAAGATGTGGCAACCAACCATGAAACCTTCAAAACTGCTTCGCCACACAGAGGCCAAGCACCCTGCGTTAAAAGACAAGCCTTTGGAGTTTGTTGGAAGAGGAAAACGTGAGCACGTTATATGCATATACGAATATGTACATACAGAGAGAATGACATAACTTGATGCCATGCGCAAATATCCCCCCAAACCGAAGGCCAAGAGTGTTGATTGCTGAGCGGAGGGTGGCACTGAATGTTAAAAAAATTTTGTTCACCACTGATGGATCACTGATCTGCATTAATAAACACCAGTGTATTGCATCCTCTATCGTATGCAAGATAACTGACAGTGTGACAGCATGTGGTGGTAGGTTCTGAGTTCAGTAGCCTGATGCCCCAGTAATAAAAACTGTCCTTTAGCCATGTGGTGCGGGCAGTCATGCTCCTGTAGTATCTGCCAGATGGTAACAGGGAGAACAGACTGCTTGCTGGGTGGCTGTGGTATTTGATGATGCTGCATACTTTTCTTCAGCACAGCTGGTGGAAGATGGTCTTGAATGGCATGGAGGCTGTTACCGGTGATGTGTTCTGCAGTCTCTACAACTCTCTACAGTGTTTTCCGGCAGTGTTGGGCAGTGCTGTTCATCAAGCTCTCAATAGTGCACCTTTAGAAGTTTGTCATGATGCTGGAGATCATGCCAAACTTTATCAGCCTTTATTAGTATAACAAGGTGCTGGCTAGCTTTCTTGCTTTTGCTTAGCTCACAGGGGAGGTAGAAGGGTCAGACTTTAATGGTTAGCAGCTCCAGGGAGCTGTGTGTAGCTAAAACACTCACATCCGTGGCCCACAAAGAGTTAAGCATGAAGCGCACACACCCCCTTCCCTGGACTTGCCTGAGTTTTGCATGCGATTGTGGCGGTAGATGGAGAATCCGTCCAGCAAGATGGCACGGTACGCTGAGTTCCAGCCAGCTCTCGGTGAAGGCCAGTACACAGCAATGTTTAATGTCCCTCTTGTATCTGATCCTCACACAAAGCTTGTCCACCTTGTTGTCAAGCGACTGTACATTTGCTAGCAGGATCGTGGGCAGAGGAGGTTTGTTGCTCCTATGTCGGGTTCTGCCCAGGATCTCGGCACGCTTCTCTCGCTTTGTTCTTCCACGGTGTAGCAAAAAGTGTTTGCCGATCATACTGGACATATGACAGCGTAAACTGTGCAAAAAACGCTAACAATAAAAAGTAAATATAAAAATAGTTTGCTGAGTTTATGCGGAGCTCTCGTCATTGCGGCCATCCTATGGTGCAACCAGAAGTGACACTGTTGTAAGTTGTAATTCTCAGGAGCACTGAGATTACTAGTGTTAGTTCAAGGAAATAGATTGCATACAAAGATAAAGATCTATCACAAGGCACATAAACCTAATTCTTCAAAATTAAAGACAAATATGAATACATCTATAGCTGGCCTTGTGTTCTAATTATTTGAGGTTGTTTTGGAAGCAAGTGCCAATACATATTTTTAGTGGAGAGGCTTGGCGGCTTTCTTGAAGCGGGAGCGGAGTCTCTTTGTGTACCTGACATGGGGGCGGAGCGGCTCGGCGACGTCGGCAGCATAAAGGCGTGGCTCTGTGACGTCTGCGACGTGGAGGTGTGGCTCTGTGATGTGGAGGCGTGGCCTGGCGACGTCGGCAGCGTGGGGGCGCCGTTTCCGGAAGTGGAAGCTGGACTAAGCGATGCGGAGAAGGAGTCCCCAGTGGTCACGTGCGGTGATGTTTGAGTAGTGGTCTCCATGGTGATGCACACCCGCTGCAGTGGCGTTTGTGATGCCATATGCCTCGTGGCACGTACCTGCTTGGATGCCGTCTGGGTGGAGACCTTCACCATGACGCGCCATGACGTCTGGGAGGAGATCCCCCTCACTCTCGCTAGCTTCTGCATGCCTCCCTCAAGCGAACCCGTGTGGAAGCTTGCACGCCAGCTCCTCGAGGCTAAATACTGCCACTGCCAGCCCGAACTCGGAGGGGGCAGTTTCGTTAGGCTGAGAGCTGGGGACGGTGAGCTTAGTGGAAGCCTGGTTGGGGTCCTCGGGTGCTGAGCCGTCGAGCTCAACTACCGACCTGGGAGATCCCTCGATCGCCGGCGGCTCTCGGCATTTGCCCTTGCGCTTTTTGCGCCTCGTGTTCACACACGCACCACCCGCAATCTCGGGAAGGAGGTCAAGCTCATCACTGTCGATGACTACCCGGGCCAGCCCCGGATCCTTCATGCTCACCATATCCCTCAGTCTCTTCAGCCTCGTCTGCTCCTCTCCCTCCGTGAACCTCAAAATAATGCTGAAGTCGCGGACAATGTTCTTTCCCTCCTCTGGGTCGTGTCCATTGTCCAGCCACTTCTCCACCCTCCTTGCTCCCAACGTAAAATAGGTGGCTGCTTGCATACTGGGTGGATTCATCTGTAATGATTTGAGGTTGTTTTGGAAGCAAGTGCCAATACGTATTTTTTAGTGGAGAGGGTTTAATAAGAAAAAGTAACATGAAATACAAAGACCAGGAACGACAGCTAAGAATAGACAGATACAACAGAATATAACAGTGAATCCACACCACAGAACCTAACGCAAGGGTTTATATAATGACAGGACATGGGGAACACCTGAACACGAGACAAGACGCAGCTGGGAGGTGGGGCTAGACATAAATGAACACGAGGCAATGAACACGTGGGAATGTAAACAAGACAGACAGGGAAACACGTGGGAAGAGGACCGTCACAATAAACTTTCCATGATTTGAATTTTTTTTTTTTTACAAAAATCGAAGATTTCAGTTCTTTCATCCTCAAAGGAGGGAAACGTCCAAGAAAGTAGACCTCACTTTCTCATCTGAGGTCCAGGAATTTTTCAGCAGATTCAGGACAAAGGATCCTGTCATGAATATGGGGGTTGGAAGCAAATGCCAATTGGGTTATTTAAGTTAAGAGTTAGAATGAATCAAATACACAGAGATACCTTGAAAGTAATACAGAACCTAAGCATGAACGGAATACAACAGCTGTGCACAACAGAGAGACAACAGCTAGATACAACAGAGAATCGACAAACACTGAACCAAACACGGGGGTTTAAATAATGACATGAAACGAGAAACTCCTGAACACGAGAGACGAGACACAGCCATGAGGCGGGGCTAGGGTGTGGCTAGACAGAACGAACACGAGACAAGTAACACTTGGGAATCTAAACATAAACAGACGAAGGGCACATGGGACGAGTACCGTCAAAGATCCAGCTGCTCCACTTTGCAAAATTGAAAGCTTGACTTTGTTGATGGCTTGTTGCGACATTAATTGGATGTCTAAGCTAACTTTAGCTGAGGTCCTGAACTTGGCTAAAGATGTTTTTTTTTGTTCGTTGTCCAAGACAAAGACATGGTAGGGCCTCTCTTTTAAATCTGACCTGGGCAGTGGCCTTCACCAGAGAGAAGTTGGTAGGGTTGAGCTGACTTTATCACCCTGTATGCTGACTCTGCCCATTCCAGGTAAGGGCTCTGCCCACCTTTTGGCAAAATGTTTACATTTCTGATGGCGCCCCAGCTGGAATGGCATGGTACCTACATGGGCATGATTGTTGTGGTCAGAGGTAGAACCAATGAATCAAGGTGCCTATTAAATACAGTCCATCTGGCAGCAACAGGTAGTCACAGTCATGCAGCCGAGCAGGTAAAGTGCACTATGCAGAAATAAAGTATTGCTAAAAAACTGCTAAAGTAAATGTAAAATATTGTAGTTGTATAAACAGATACAAAGTAGCAAATTACTGTTTGAGAGAGATAACTGGTCATTTTTACAGTGGTGTTAAATAGCACTATTTAGTATATTGATGAACTTGGTAAAGCGCATGGAGAAGAGCTGTGTGCTAAAAAATACATCTGTGCTGTTGTAAGATAATTTATCATTTAAATAAAATTATGCAAGTACTTTTCTTTTATTAGATTTTAATTTTATATTGAATGCAGTGCACTATTATCAAGAGTTTTTTAATTTATGCAACTTCTTTATGGTACATTTCTCACATTATGTTTATTACAGCAAGGATGTCCAGTGGGCCAAGGGTGTTTTCATTTTCATGTGCTGCCATCATGTGCACGTTCTGAAAGTACAGTATATATATCTTCAGTAAAAATAAATAAAATTACTAGCACAATCTGTTTAAATTGTCTATGTTGTAATTTAACATGTTTGTATAAATTGAGTCAGTTAATGTAGTGTGCTTCCTGTGGCCAAACCAGGTTCATGACTCATCAGTTATGATACTAAGTTTTATAATTATGAACAGTGATGTGAGTGGTTGGAACCCAGTTCATCTTCCTGTTATAGGAGCCAATCCAATTTGAGCACGAAAGTATAAAGCTGCTCTTGTAGAAGTTATAGGTAGAAATGCATGTGCATTACTTGTGCATGTGAAGTTTATCATTTGCCCTTCAATAACTGTAAGTAAGAACAAATGTATCTACAGTAACACAGGATTGCATACTACTGTACTTAGGTAGAGTTTGAACTGTGTAACAGGATATGCAACTTATTTAGATTTTTTTTATAAATTTTTTTTTTACAGGTGGTGCATTTCTTGAAGAGTTTGGCAATGATTGGATTTTATGTCATTCTTTTTCTTTTAGCACCATTAGGTAACATGAGAATTATTTATTTATTTTACTGGGAAAATTAACATTTTTGAGTTTTGAGTAACATTTCACTCTTTTATTTATTTGATTTTTATAGGTTGCACATCAAAAGAAGACATTGTTTCTCTAGAAAGGTTGAAGTTCCTTCATGCTGGGGACAATATTACCCTTACTTGTTCTTTTTCATCCATTGATGCATCAGCAGCTGCTTGGTTCAAACAGACTCCGGGAGAAAAGCCTCTTCTGATTGTTTCTACTTTTCGCTCTTCAGCAGTTGCATATCATAATGACTTTGACAAAGATGGACGCATTATTGCATTAAGCAAGAAATGGAGCTTTATTCTGAGTATCTCGAATGCAGAATCATTTGATTCAGCGACATACTACTGTGCAGTTGTTGATTACTCAAACATTGGATTAGGGGCCTGCACAGTTTTAGTCCTTGAAAGTATGTCTTAATCTGTTTCATCACTACATGTGTCCACTTTTCTCTGTACTACAGGATTTATGCTGTCAGTTTTTTTAAACTGCCTGTAGCTTTACATATTGAAAACATTCAAAAATTACATATTAATATTCCTCTCCCCTTTTAGGCACCTTTGCTGTTCTCCAGCTTCCTGTATCAGATGCTGTTGAACTGGGAGGAAATACAACTTTGCAGTGTTCAGTACTCACAGATAGCTCTGCAGGAGAACACAGTGTGTACTGGTTAAGACATGGATCAGGAGAAGCTCATCCAGGAATCATTTACACTCATGGAAACAGGAGTGATGAGTGTAAGAAAAGCTCTGAGACTAGTTCTCCTACACACAGCTGTGTATACAGACTCCCCAAGAGGAACCTCAGCCTCTCTGATGTGGGAACTTACTACTGTGCTGTGGCCAAGTGTGGAGAGATCATTTTTGGAAATGGAACTAAACTGAACATTGTAGGTAAGGTCAATTGTTTAAATACCCACAAAAAAACATAGTACTTTGTTTTAGTGTTATTTTATTTAATAGAATGGTGTTTTTAAAAAAAAGCTATTTACTATTATGTTTTTTTGAAACAAACTTTTTTTTATTTGAATAATTAATGTATTTTTCTCTATTAAATTCATCACCATTTTGATAAAAATAATGCAACATTTGCTTTTCTCTGTTATTATAGAGAAAGGTACTGTGGACCATTCCAAAACCACCATTCTTGTTTTAATAGCATCAAATACCATATCTATGGTTGTGGTTTTATTTATGTGCAGAAAATTACACAACAGTCATCACAGAGGTAGGTTTATTTACCATTTAATGCTTTACTCTGTTCTGCACATTGTACATGGAATATTAAACAGCAATTAAATGGATTTTTGTGAAAGAATGCAAGCAAAACTTGTTTTTTTATGCAACCACAAAAACTTTATTTTTTAATTTGCCCAAATGAACTGAAATATTAAATAATGTAAATACAATAATATTTCACTTTAAAGCAAAAAGTGTCATGCAAATGCCCAAGACAGACTAATTTATCATTCTGACATGTTATATTAACAGGCATTTTAATTGTAAAGACATTTGACCTGATGGTATAACTTTTAAATATTTCAAATATATGTTATTCATATGAAATTATTTAGTGGCACTTATAGGAATACATCATATTTTATTCATTTGTATTAATTAAATATTATGATGATTGCTATTTTTGCACGTTTTTCATTAAAATTCATTATGGGACGAAACAAGCCATAAGTGAATGGCCACAGTAATAATTTAATAATTTATATGTTTATAAATGATATTTTTTTAAGGTGGTGCTGAGGGTCACATAGTCCAGTTAAATCAGGTGACTGTTCCAGTTTCTTAAAACTGTGTGTGTGTGTGTGTGTGTGTGTGTGTGTATAAGCCTAATCTATTACACATTATAAAGTGTTCTGTTGCTCAATTTTATAACACACTACATGTTTGATTGTGGGGTCTGACAGGAGGAAGACACTGATGCCTTGAACTATGCAGCTCTAAGCTTTGCTCGGTCTCCCTCCTCAAGAAAAAGCAGAACAAAGACCAGCAATAATCATCTTGTGTACGAAAAAGTAAAGACTCATCAGTAGAAACAAAATCACTGTCATGACAACTATTCTGTAAACATGGTTAATTCTGTATTAAGTATTAATGTAGTTTCATTATAAATCTATATACCTTTGTAGGTGTCAGTTTCTACATATATATGATATGATATTTGTTTAATTGTGATTTCAAGTTCTGAAGTTTTGCAAGTCCATTCATTTTATTTTATCTTATGTGAAATATCATTAACTTTTGTTCAGTGTACCAACCGATCCTTCTAAACTACATTTACATGTCATTTTGACTGAGCATGTAAAAGTCTACAACCTCCTCATTTAATGCCTAAAGTGGTTTTTGAGATATTGAAATGTGTCCGTTGTAGCAGCTCCTATGGATAACTTAAATTTCCACTGTATAAAATGTGAATAAGATAATGTAATTATGTCCCAACCCATACTTAACTGAAAATAGTAAAGACATAATATCCAAATGATGAAAACTAGAAAACTTAGTACTGTATAAAAAAATATGTTTATTTTGAATTTCAGTTTCTTTTTTTAGAAAAGCTGGAACAGGTTTAACAAAAGACTGGAGAAGTTGTATAATGCTAAAAAAAAAAACTAAGGTTACTAACATTGCTAACAAGATGGGGTAAAAAAGGTCACAGATTCAAATCCCAGACTGGTAAAGGTGCAACGGCAGTACCTGTGAGCAAGGTACCGCCACCTTGCACTGTTCACATCAGCTGTTCGTTGCTCCTGTGTGTTGTGCTATGTTTACAATGACAAATAATCACTCACTTTTGTAAAAATATAATGTGACAATTTATACTTAATGGTTCTGATGTAGTGATTTACTACATCATATGTAGGGCAGTCTGAATATATTCAAAATATTACCTCTCCCTGCTCCAGTCTGTCTGTAGTTCTTGCATGTTTTTCAAGAACAAATCAATTGTGAGCTGTTTCAATGACTATTTGCCAGTAGCAACCACCTCTATTGTCATGAAGTGCTTTGAGCATATGGTTAAAGATCTCATAACATTCCTACTATGTGCTACACAAAACAGGTCCACAGAGGATGCTACAGTATTTGCGCTGTATACTGCCCTCTCCTGCCTCTATGAGAAAAACACATATGTGCAGATACTGTTCATTGATTACAGGTCCACTTTCAACTCCATCTTCCAAGTTGGTTATAAATCCCTTGTAACTAGATCCTGGACTTTACACAAGTGGTAAGGTATGGCAGTGTCACCGCCTGAACACTGACACTTAACACCGGTGTCCTGGATGTGTGCTCAGTCGCCTCTTGCATTCCCATACATGACTGTACGGCCACACAGAGCTCCTGTATTATCATTACATTTGCAGATGGGGACCAGTCTACCTACCGAGCAGAGAAGAGAGCCATGGCATCATGGTATCAAGGCAACAACCTGCTGCTCAATGTCAGTTAGACCAAGGAGCTCAGCTTGGACTACAGGAGATCGCAATGTGGTGGGCATGCCCCCTTTCATACTGCAAGAGATCAATTAAGTCCCAGCTATTAAAGCATTATCAAGTGAATAATAATTATTTTCCATGTAAGCTCCATATGCCCATTTAAAACATGGATGTGTCTAAAACCTGATCTAGTCATTATCAATAACAGAATGGTATATTTAGGTGCTAGATATGTCCTTATAAGGATGTTGTCTCTGAAAGAAAATACTCGGCTCACATTAATGCAAACTTTAGAACATTGGGTAATAGGTTGTAACTTGCTTGTTTTTACACCTGGACCTTTCAAGCATACTGTATATCTATGGAACATTTTAATCCCACAAAATTTGTTGAAGTTTGAAAACTTTGTTATCATGAAACACAATATTCCAAAGAATTTATAAACTTCTTGTTGATGACTATGATGTCTACTCTATCTTTAGGCACCTCGTGTAAACCCCCTGAAATGCTGTGAAGTGGATGCTGGGCAACTTACTTCCATTTTCCTAGCCATTTTGTGCAAGACAGACCAAGTTGCCAGGCATATTAGGTGATTTTGCAAAGAAAACATATTAAACTATGCTGGACAGTTGCCCTTCAGGGTGATAGAATTGCTGATTTAGTGGATTGATGTTATTTTGTCAGCATGCTGCAGAAGGCCATGAGTCAATTGTTAATTTGATAAATTTCCTAGTCTTGGTTTATTTTCTTAGTGTTAGTTTGTTTCTTTAAAATAAAAACCTCAAAAGACTTACAGTTTGCCTATACTTCCTCCAGCCAACCCACAAATGTGAGAGAATAACTGACCAGCTATGGAAGTATGGGAATGGGAATGTATCAGGTGGACGATTGGCAGTGCCGAGGAAGGGACCTAGCTGAGGGGTTTGAAATACCTCAATATTCTGGGGAATTTTGGAAAAGAGTGAACAGAAAAAACTTAAGGAGCTGATTGAACTGATGGAGTGGATCCTGAGGGAGGGTGAGAAAAGCCTCCAGAGGGGAGAATTTCTTAGGAGGGAGTTAGTGGGCCTGGAGCTGGATCAGGAGAGCAGCTCAGACGATAAGCCTCCTTCCTCAGGCTTCTGGCAGCTTTTTGAGAAAGCAAAACATTAAAGGCACAGAGGCAGGCGCAGTGGTAAGCAAGCAGCTGAAGGCAGCTCGGTCGCATATTGGCTCAGTACCCAAGCTTTCCAGTTTGCTGGCACTCGAGCTCCCCGGCAAGCCAGCCGCAGTGGTGGCCTAGTGGTTAGGACACTGCCTTTGTGTCGCAGGTTCGAGTCCCAGCCCAGGCACTACTGAGGTACCCTTGAGCAAGGTACTGTCCCACTACACTGCTCCCCG
>JBBPDA010000013.1:5211953-5230544 GCA_037974385.1 Arnoldichthys spilopterus
ATAAAATACGTCAGTATATGAAAAACAAGGCGTGACCACCCAGAAAGTCTAAAATAGAACTTTACCCAAATTCCACATCTGTTTCTCTGCGTCCGACTGCATCTCATCCTAAGGTGCTGCGACATAAAAATCGACACTCTCTCTCCCAATCACCCTCAATCATCTTCCCTTGTCTTGTCTGCCCTCCCAGACCCAGACCTAATTAGCACATTGGATACTAATGCTACTACTGAAACACTTTGCTCTGCTCTCACCTCTTCTCTTGACAGGCTATGCCCCCTCATTCCCAGACCAGCCAGAGTTACACCACCCAGCCTATGGCTCTCAGACCTTCACAACCAGAGAACTAAACTCAGGGCAGCAGAAAGAAGATGGCACAAACACAAGCCCAAGAATGACCTCATAGACTACCAGAGGCTACTGTCATCCTTCTCCTCAGTGATCACAGCTGCAAAAATATCATACTTCCACAACAACAACAAGCTACTCAACACCATCTCTACCCTTCTTAACCCCCCAACCCAACCCTGCCCCTCAACCCCCACCCACCCTGTCTAACAGCTAATGATCTTGCATGTTTCTTTAAGGAAAAAGTGGCAAATATCAGCCATATGGAACATTCCCAGCAACATTCATGAAAGCAAGGATATCACTGCTACTAAAGAAGCACAACATGGACCCTTCCCAGGTGGTTAGCTACAGGTATCTCTCCTACCATTTCTTTCCAAAATCTTTGAACATGCTGTTTATGTTTAACTGTCTACTTTTCTCTTACAGAACAACCTTTTGGATTTACACCAATCTGGGTTAAAGAGTGGTCACTCCACCAAAACAGCCCTGCTAAGTGTGGTGAACTCCTTATGAATGGTGAGAGCTACCTATAAGTTTTCAGTTCTCATACTGCTAGACTTATCTGCAGCATTCGACACAATCAACCACCAACTGCTCCTCTCCACCTTCTCCAGTCTTGGCATTACAGGAAGGGCACTCGACTGGTTCAGGTCTTACCTCACAGAAAAATCCTACAAGGTATCCTGAAGAGGTGTAGTATCGGCTCCTCTCCTGATGAACACCGGTGTTCCTCAGGGGTCGGTGCTCATCCCCTTCCTCTTTTCACTGTACACTACTTCACTGGGCGAGATCATCAATTCACATTTTTCTTACCATTGTTATGTCGATGACACTAATTTGTACCTCTTTTTCCCACCAGGTGACAACACCATTTCCTCCAGAATCACAGTATTCACAGACATTGCATGCTGGATGAAGGACAGACACCTCCAGCTCAACCTATCCAAGACCGAATTGCTTATCCTACCTGCCAGCCCAACTATACATCACAACATCTCCATCCAGCTTGGCTCATCGGTCATCACTCCGTCTAGAGCTGCAAGGAGTCTTGGAGTGATCATTAACGACCAGCTGACCTTCACGGACTTCATTGCATCAACCTCACGGTCATGCAGATTCACACTCTACAACATCCGCAAGATCAGACCACACCTTCCAAAATATGCCACGCAACTGCCAGTCCAGGCACTGGTGATGTCTCGCCTTGACTACTACAACTTGCTGCTAGCTGGTCTCCCTGCAGCCTCAATCAAGCCACTGCAGAGGATTCAGAATGCAGCAGATCAGCTGATCTTCAACCAGCCAAAATGAGCTTACGTGACGCCACTACTTTGCTCCCTACATTGGCTCCCCATCTCGGCACAAATCAAGTTCAAGTCCTTGATGCTCGCCTACAAGATCATCAATGGATTAGCTCCTGGCTACATGGGAACACTAATCCAGACCTACATACCCACCAGATCACTCAGATAAGCGAGGGACCAGTGGTTGGAAATTACATCCCCACGTGGAATCAAACACCACCCTAGACTCTTCTCCTACATTGTTCCTCAATGGTGTAATGAGCTGCCCAGTGACACTAGATCTGCAGAGCTTCTCTTCACATTTAAGAAGCATCTCAAGACTCAACTGTTCCACACCCACCTCAGCACATAAGCCTATCGGTCACGTATGAACTATTGGTACCTAATAACCAACTAAATGTCCCTCAGATAGTAATGTTCCACTTAGTTTACTGTAGCTCTTGTCATCTGGATTTATTGTAGTAGTTGCTGTCAGTAGTTATTGTAGCACCTGGCACATGTATTTATTGCATTAGTTGCTGTCTGTAGTTATTGTAAGCACTTGGCATGTATATTTATTTGTAGTTGCTGTCTTTTGTTATTGTAAGCACTTGGCATATGTTTTTTGTAGTAGTTGCTGTCTATTGTTATGTACTTTATAATCAAGAAAAATGCGCTTGACTTCCTTGTAGCACTCACTTCAGTGTTGTCCTATGCAGTGCTAATGCTTGATTGTCTCTCTCTTTCTCTTACTCTCTCTCTGTCTCTCTGCAGATGTTTATTGTAATTATGTGTACTGAAGTTTTTATTTAGTGATATCCCACACTGACAAATGTCTGCATTTCTGTTTTTACTGAGGCAACAGTTCTGTGTGAAATGTATTTTCTGCACTCAGCTCTGGGTGGACTTACATACTTATTATAAATATTCAAAATGTATGACTGCATGGAGAGTTAGAATGTGTCTTGTTTATGGAAAAATTATAAACATCCAGCAACTAAATCATTGCATCAGATACTCATAATTATGATAAATAAATAATTACTATAGTTCCCAGGGGTATACAAAATAGTGTGGGAAAGCAATTTTTGCAATTGCTAACTTTTACAAAGATAAACAAGTGCATTTTTACATTAAAACACTTACTATGACTCAAAAATCAAGCATTACTTTTGATGCATATTTCACAAATATGTATTTCACTCATCTTGACAATATTTGTTTTTGCTTATTTAACCTGAAGACAAAAAACTATTCTTACTAATCTGTGTAACCCTGTTTGTTTTATTTATAATATGAATGACTATAAATGTAATATAAAAATATGTGTCATTTTTTGGAGTATATCATGTTTGTCTTGTGATTATATTTAGTATACATTTCTAAAAGATTATATAAAGTGATGTATCTGGAAAGTAGGGCATTCTCTTTCTCTCTTTCTCTCTCTCTCTCTCTCTCTTTCTCTCTCTCCATTTGCACATGTTTATTGTAATGATGTGTACTGAAGTTTTAATGCAGTGAAATTTTTTAACGAGGGATCTATGCATTATTGTTTTTACAGAGGCAACCGTTCTTTTGCAAAAGATTATATTATATCTTGTTATGTTATATATCTGGAGAGTAAGGAACACCATAAATTGAATCATAGAATACATTTTATAGAAAATCAGACTGAAAGTAGAGTTAGTAAGTCTGTTCTTTGAGTCAACTTCTATTGACTGAACTGTGCCAGTGTAGTTCTTCTGCTGCTGTGTGCCTTGGAATTTCATTAGGAATTCAGCAGCCTTCACAGTACACCACTGTTTGATATTTAGCAGGTTTCTCCCAAGAGGCTGAACTCACCGAATCTGTTTCCAAAAACCAAATTGAAAAAGAAGCCTTGAAATGTGTGTGAAAGTTAGAAAAACCTTCACAGATGGGTAGCATCCTGTCTCTCGTGTCATTCATTACAATTCCCAATTGCAGAATGACTCCAATAGCAGCATCTGTTTTCACCATTGAAGGACAGTGCCATAAGCTCAGAGGAGAAACTGAGAACCAAAGAAGAAATGTATACAGGAATACAAGATTTTATCCATTATGAAACATCATCCACCTCAATAAATGATATGTACATGATAGTTTAGACAGAAAGGAAAAGTCCTGCATAGAGTATGTTCAATACTTTAGGTCAGTTTTTTTTTCTTTTTGCCATCAGAACCACATACAAAACATTATAAACTCATTGACTTTTGCTGTGCGGCATCTTTTCTGGTATATATAATTAGTTAGCTGGCAATATGGAACAGGAAAAACAGTTAAATATTAACCCAGTGGTGTCAACGAATGTGCTCATGTATCAAACCAGCATTCCAAAAGTTTTTATAAATATCTCAGTGATAATTCATTGTACAAACTCCATTTCCAGAAAAGTTGTTTTTTTTCTCTTGTCTGTTATTGCTTTCTGGTGTCGACCAGAAGAGGGTGAGTTCCCCTTCTGAGCCTTGGTTCCTCCTGAGGTTTCTTACTACAGCTAGGGAATTTTTTCCTGCCTCTGTCGCCTTTGGCTCTTTGGGGGCCAGTTTCTGTAAAGCGTGACCCCCCCAGATTGTTATCAGTGAATTATTCAAAAGACCTGCATTTGTGATGGTATGGGGGTGCATCAGTGTCCATGGCATCAGTGACCCTGGGGCATATATTAAGATTTTAGAGAGACATATGTTGCCTTCAAGACAACATTTCTTTCACTTGAATTAACATATCAAAGATTTTTGTTTTTATTGAATTTTAGAAAATATCCCAACTGTTCTGGGGTTTGTAGAAATGTGATTCAAACAGGAGTCACAGCTTTCTAATGCATGCTATTGCAAGATTGCAAGTGACTCACAGACAGAGATAACAGGCTATGAACACATGTCGTGTCTTTGTGTGTCTGTCTGCATTTTGTGTGAAACCTACCAGTCAAAACTCAGAAATTTTGTAAAACTTTGTAAATTACAGTTACAGTTACTTACAGTTACAATTACTTACAGTTTTCACCCAGCCAATGTCAGAGACACTGGATCAATGGTGTAGAAGATGCAGAAGTTTGTTAGGTTTGTGAAAAAAAATTGAAAGTTTAATAACACACTTCTACTTAGTAAACAATATTATACGTATAATATTAGTTAAAACCATTTTAAGCACCAAAACAATTTTATATGCATAGCCAAGGATAGTAGAGCCAAGAGGGCACCCCCTCTCTCTTTCTCTCTCTCTCTCTCTCTCTCTCTATCTCTCATCCCTCAATGTATGTAGTGTTAGCCAATGTTAACTGACTTAGCAGAAATGACAGTTGTGTCGTGGCGTGTTCAGCTGTCCAAAGAGGTTCCATTAGTGTCCATTTGAAAAGGTGGTATTTTGTTTAATATGATTTGAACAATAGACTTGGAGAAATCATGTGCTAGACAGGACCCACCCAGCATTGGTGGCTATTATGCGACAAAGTGGAATTGAACATGACAAAATCTAGGAGAAAATCAAGAAAAATGCAAAACAACAAACAAATGATGTGTGAAGGTGGTGCAGTATCCCAAATCTGTGCTCGGCTTCAGATATTTACATGTCCAGCTAAATCCTCTACACTACATTCTTTCTGTTATCAGTGGATAAGTGGTGTTTGCAAATGGCCATCCCATGAACCCCCCCTTACACAGTGTGTCTAATGGAATTTATACAACATGCAAACAGGGTAAAATTACAGGGCTCACCACTACATACAGAAGGTCAAGGGAAAAGTAGGGATGCAAAATGTTAAATATGTATTATTTCAGGCTCATTAATTTTTACATTATGGGAAACTATCAGTGAGGTCCAAAGGCTCAGGCATGCAGTTAGAGGAAAGAAAGAAAGTGAGACAGGAAGCCAACCAGACAGAACAGCACACACAGGCAAGTGGAGAGATACAGAATAATAACACTAATCACATAATAATCACAGAGACGTGCTGACAGAAGGAAAGTAAAGGCATTCTAAAACATTTAAAGACGACAAGAGAAGGAAACACACTCACTAACGACAGTTGAGCAGAGACAAAAACAAAGCTGCTGTCTTTTCTCCAGAGGTGTTTAATGCTCTTATACTTTTTCCTGACTGAGGCAACATAAAGTGTGTTTTTGAAAGCTTGTGGCTCCTCTGGCCACATCTGGTTCTTACATCTTTTGACCTCACGTCTTGCACTGAATCTAAGAATGGCCTCTTCATTGTCAATGCTCTCTGATGGGCTGGAACTAAATAAGCAGAGCCACGAGGGAAAAAAATGACCCATAAAAACTTTGACAGGGGCAGGTGTTCAAATGCCCAAGAAAAATGCCATCATACTGCCATCAATAAATGTTTGGAGCTAATGTTTTTTTTAAGCAATGTGTAAATGTTTCAGCCACTTGAGTAAATTATACCTTTTAATTTAACTATTTAACTGGCCAGTAAGCATGTGATTATTTTGAAAAATACATATCATACAAACAACACATGCCCTTTTATGTGTGAGAATGTGTTTGCCCTATCCTTGTGGCAGCTTGGTATTAATTGTAGTTATCATTTAATACCTGGTAGGCTAATCAATACTTCATCAAGTATCCATTTGCTTAGGGGCCTTTGCACATCACTGTGTGTACCAATGTGCGTCAAAAAAGAAAAATTATGTTCTAGCTTTTTTTCTAGATATTTAAGAGTGTAACAGTGCTACAAGGAATTGGACAAGGTGTTTAGGCATTTAGAGCTGTTAAATTTGCTTGGTCCTTCTATTTAAACCTAATTGTAATTATATATTTAATTACACAAAATTTACATATTATTCTAGCTCTCCTCTTTTAAAGCAGAAATGACAAAAGCGTAAGCGATGCTTTTATTACCAAACAAAGGGTCACACATGCCCAATAACCTCTTCAAATTCAAATCATAACACAATTTTTCATCTTTCACTTACAAACACAATGGAACCTGCATCTCTTAACTTTAATCAGTGTGAAGATCCATACTACAGGGAAACAGGCGAGACTAAAGAAACATGCTCAAATGCAAATGCACACACACACACACACATACACACACACACACACACAAATACTCTGCTATACATCATTTTAATCTGCAAATGCCTTTCTCCATAAGTCTATTACCTTTGTATGCTAAAGGCTCTCTTGAGGGTAATACTACCAACACAAAGAGTTAGCACAAAGCTGACCTGAGCTGTGAAATATCTACAAATCCCAGCTGAAGAGCTGCATTGCCAAGACACCTGCAGGAAATTTAAAGAGTCTCCTCCTGTCCTCCAAAAAATACCTCAGTCCTCCACACCTCACAAAATGAATCATGTATAAAGACCCTTGTATCACTTGCTTTTTTTGGGAAACATAAAATGATCTTTTTACGTGCCTAAGATCATGTGTGTGTTTTGTTCATGCAGTTTTTATAATGCAGCAAAAAACAATCCAAACATTGTCAGGCCTCTTCTTTTATCAGTCAGACAGTGGCACATTACAGAGATGGCAAGCTTGAGGAATTTGAAGGCAGCTACCTCTAAGTTCAGCCCAGGTGGAATGCAACCTTTTACTATTATTATTTTTATTACTGTTCCAACTCTGTCAGGAAAGCATAAAGCACACGTCATAAATTTTATATAAATCATATATCAAAGGTATTGCAGTACCAATATTGTATCACACCCAAAATTTTAACTCTTTCAGTACCCCCCCACACACACACCTTGTGACTGTTTTTGTTTTGTTTTGTTTGTTTTTACTTTTGTATGAAGTTTAAAGCCCTCACACAATGTTTTGTTTGTTTGTTTTCTATTGTACAGAAAAGGACGTCCAATAGATGATGGACCTAAATATGACCTAAAACATGACCTAATAAAGTAAAAGGGTCAGTTCTGATTTATAGATTGACTTTCTGAAATGTAGCTTTCTAAAAGGTTAATATGGAACACCGTATTGAGCATTTAACACACTGATATTTATGGGGTTTTTTACTTTTTTGTAACCAAAGCTTTATTGTTTTAACACTTTTTGTTTCATTTCAGGTAAAGGGAAATTAACCTAAAGCAAGTGAGATATTATGAACCAACAAATATGTAAATAAGAAAATAATAATGCATATCAAGAGAACCATAAGTTATAACCAACTGTCATTAGTTTCCATTTATGACTGTACAACAGTGCTGGGATTGTGCAGATTAATACTCTTTCTGTGGTGGTGAGTAAACAATAACACACCACATCACATTAACTGCAATCACACAGGCAAGTCCCTAACCAGTATGCTGCCCAACACTAGGCTATCACTGCACAGGAGGCTTAAAGAATAAATACTGTATACACAGATTCTAGAGACTATAAGAATATACAAAATAAACCAACATTATCATAAAGTTTTTTGATGTTTTTATCACTAATGTAGCTAAAGATGTGCATAGTACTTAAAGAATGGAAGTATATTGGGAGTCTACTTACCAAACAATGCCTCCAGACTTAATGGACAGTGCTTTACAGCTTTCTAATTGTACAAAACACAGCCAGCGCGTTAAGAGAGTTCTTCAAAGGAAATAAGTGGAAAGTTTTGTACGGGCCAATCTTCCAATTCATATGCAATTAACAGTGAATTTTGCTTGGAGACAAGGGGAATGAAGCCCTCCACCCTGCACCCCAACAAACAAAGCTGAAAAGACTTGGCAAAGGAAGATTGTTGTATATTTTAAACGCTAATGAGTCACAAGCTCAAATGAGAATACAAAGCACATGAAAGCAAATGTGATCATTATTGCTGTTTTAATTTAACTGTTGTAGTTTGCAGAATCTCATCAGATGCCAGTGACATTTCGTTTGGAGGCATGCCAAATATCAGATTTTGTCAAAATAAAATAAAAATTTACAATTTGATTGTGTATTTCCTAAAACGCTAATAAACATTTGTTGAAAGCTTTATTTAATGTTTTATATCATCAGCTGACTCATCTCACAACATGTTATATAGAAATATTTAGCCATTTGTTCTGCTGACGTTGTGATGGTTTGGCCCCCTGTCCTGGGTGTACCCCACCTTAGGCCCTCAGTCAGCTGGGATTGGCTCTATCTTCCCTGTGACCCGAAAACGGAAGAAACGGTTTAGAAAATGGATGGATGGATGTTCTGCTGACTTACAGTGTTTGTGGGTTGCAGGGGGGTAAGAAGAAGGAAAAATACAAGAGCTGAAGTGTCATCTATATTCCCTGAAGGTAATGACTGTCATATAGCTGAATTATCTCAATTAGGTTAAATATGAACAATATAAATAAAGTAAAATAGCTAAATACATAAGTCATTGGCATGATTATGTTTCAACCCAGAGTTTTGGGTCTCAGTTTTAGGTTTTTAGGGGTGCGTGACATTAAAATGCTGCAATCTGGTTTATGTTTGGAATATATCACACAAGTAAAATGTTTGTGAGTTTCTGTTGCACACTTTTCCCAATACATTAATGCTTAACTAATAAGCATAACTAATATAACTAATATCTGATAAACAGAAGAGTCATTATTCCTAAACATCTTTGCACATATATCCTGATAAAATGTCTCATTTCCATCTGTGACAATGTGGCCAGTCCAAAACTTTATAACTGTTTTCTTCCAAGAAGTTTCTAGATGGTTGGTCAATTAGCAAAGCACACTTCATTACTGTATGTTCTTCAATGATTTCAAGAAGAATAAAATTATATTTTTAAGAAATGCATTAAAATTGAACATCAAGACCAAAATATTTCACAATATTTAAATTTCATTTTCAATGAAAATTTAAAATATTTTACAGTAAAACATAATCTTATTGATTTAAGTGACTTACTGTCATAAATATGTACATTTTAAGACGTCCCAAAAATGCCCTCTAAAGTAAGGCTATAGCCTTAAGTATTTTTGCAATTTTGGTCCAAAACTCATGTGTAGATTTATACCTAATTTGGACTGTAATGGCTTCTTTGGACTGTGTTTTGATGTATTTTTTTAAATGATTTAAAAAAAAACCCAAACTTTTCATTCCTAAAAAAAAAAGAATTAAAAATAAACATTGAGACCAAACGTTTTCACAATATTCAAAGTTTGTCTTCAAGATTTAATATTGTACAGTAAAACATTATGTAGAGACATTTTCTTACTGATATAATCAGCTTTTTTTAATTTGTTATTATAATAAATATGTACATTTTAAGATGTCCCGAAAATGCACATAAAGATAATGTATTTTTGCAATTTTGGTACAAAACTCATGTGTAGTTTTATGCCTTATTTGGGCTGTAATGGCTTCTTTGGACTGCATTTTGATGTTCTTCAGTGATTTCAAGAAGAATTAAATTGTATTTTCTGAAAAAAAATGCCTTAAAAATAAACATTGATCAGATTTTTTCACAATATTTAACTTTAATTTTTAATAAAAATGAATTAAATATTCTACAGTAAAACATTATAAAGAGACAATGTCTTTCTAATTTAAGTGTGTTATTGTTATAAATATATCAATTTTAAGACGTCCCAAAAATGCACATGAAGGTAAGGCTATGGCCTAATTTGGACTGTAAAGACTTCTTTGGACTATGTTTTTTTTTACAGTAAATCTAAAAGCATTTTCTGGTACATAGTCCCACAACACACTTCAGTCATTTTTACATGCATTAGGGACAAGCCACTAAAGTGACAAAACCTATTCCATCGTGTTGGTTTATTTTTCTTTCATTGGTCCTTACCTGTTTCACTTTTTCCAGCTTGGAATATGAGATCATTCTGCTGTCACTGTGTATAAAAAAATACATCCTTCCACATTGATACATTTGCTGTAGTTTCCTTTCAAAAAAGTTGCAACAAAAAAGTGGCTTACAGTTGAACAAAATTGTCAGTGCTGAAATATCTATCCATATCTAAAGGACATGAAAGAAGAAAGAAGAGAGTCAGGAAATTATGTAATAACTTTTCCTTCTACAGTTAATGTAGCTAGTGTTAATTATGCCATGCTAAGACTCTCAGTCATACAATTAAACTGACAAGTACCTGAGGAACACAGAGAAGGGAACAAATGAAGTTTGTTGTTTACAGCATGACGGGGTTATGCAAAGGTTTATGGTTATGCAGATGAAACAAACTCAACACACAGCAGTGACCTCTGCATGATGTGTTCATTTTACTCAAACCATCTGAGGACAATTGTCTTTTGTTTTGAAACTTTTTTTTCATTCATATATGTAACGATCTGGGGTGTGTGGCAGCACTAGCAGGCAGGACTGATGTAAACGACGTTTATTGACGAACACACACAAACTCAGGAACTTAGACTAGGGATAACATACAGGAGACTATGGGCTATGGAACCTATGAGTAACACGTACAATGATCATGACAGCAAGAGAAACAAAGACCGACCCAGAAGGGTGGCACACGGGGACTTTTGAATACATTGATAATGACCCACAGCACGAACTCGGCTCAGCTGTGGGGGTGGGGCTATGACGCGGGGGTTCCTGACAATATACTTACTAACACATGCAAGTCTTTTAATTTGACAAAGTGTAGACTGTAAAAAATGTTTGTAATTATGATAAACAGTGAACAGTGAAATATCAATAGTATAAGACCATAAATTCCAAAATGGTATTTCATTTTGTGTGTGTATGCTCATTTCAATTTACAGTATAACACTTTTCACATTTTAGCAAAAACATACCTTAATTTCTACAGAAACAAAATCTTCACATCTTACTTGAGTTTGTCCTGCTTCACAGATAGAGAGCAATGGCTAAACCAGTCCTGATGTCAAAACACTGAGGGGAGGATTAAAGAGGTCAAGAGATTAAAGAGGTTGGTGTGGGAAAGCACTGTACCATGACCTGCACATCTGTACAGCAGCTTGTGAAAGCAAATAAATCACCCCCATAGATGATGTGTACCCTGACCACAAGAACATAAAATAAAAGCTAAGATAGTTATTATTATCCTTTATCCCTCTAAAAAACACAGGAATGCCAAATTAACCTCATTGGAGAGGTGGTTATAGTACAAATACAAATGGAGTGGAGAACAAGGCTAATGCTGGATCAAGTCACTATTTGATGAGAATTCCATGATCTATGAGGGTAATCTTTGGCTTCAGGAGAGAAGACAGACTGTTGGAAAAGAATGTGACTGACTATCCTATATGGATTACAAATGGCTGAATGTTGTTTTAAGGCTTGGGAAGCATTCAGCTTTTACTTATTTAGATTGTACTTACATTTCATGTCAATTACACTAGAAGCAATTTATTCTGTAGCATGTGTAAGGAGCAACAGCCTATAATATAGAAGCAAAACACAAAGCCATTACTAAATGCACATTTGGGTTACACCTGATTTATGCTTTCTGTTGGACAATTGGTTGAAAACATCCAGGACACCCAGATGATAGTGCAAGCATTAATCTGTCAGTGATTCATAATGCATCTTGTAATATTTTGTTAACCCTAAAAAAAGGGAAAAAATATGCTTAGGTTTCAAAGAAAGGTATAAGGTTATTTTTGTCCAAATAATTCTGACCATGTCTGTTGGTCCACTGGGCTAGTTAGTTAGAAAAGTTCACACAATGTAAAAAAACAGCTGGAAAGCGCTAATGATTGTAGGGGTGGGGGGGTGATTTATGGTTTTGATGTGGCAGACTTTGAGGCATGAAATTTTTTTTTTTTCTGAGCAGTTTTCAAAGCTGGTGTGTATGCCATTACTTAACACTAGAGGAGTAAACTCTGTACTAATGAATAGGACCATTGGTGTGAAATTGCATTTTGTTAAAACGAAAAGTGACAGTCGTAAACAAAATTGAGGACTTTTGTTAAATTTGGTGCAGCAGAACAGAAAATTGTCAGGATTCAATGTATCACTGATACAACAGATCACATAAAGCTGTGTGTGATTGACGTGCAGGGTACACACAGCTCAGAGATGAAAACATCCTACATATTAAAAGATTTAAAACATTTAATCACTCCCTGGTAAATATTAATTCTATTGCTCTAAACTACATGGCAGGCAAGAAACAGAATACAGAATTACTCAGGCACATTAAACCAACCTGTACTGATCCTCTGTGTTTGAGAGGAAATGGAAAGGGAGCCTGAACTCAAGAGCCTTTTTTAATGACCCCTATCAGACTGCAGAGAAAAAACAGCGATAAACAACTACAATTGGATCCTATGCCCTAAATGCCATGCCATGTGGATTCCAGTTGTAGTGAATCTAGCACTTTTATAGTTTGACTCTTATTCTCTTATTTGTGGGGGGCTAAATAAAAAAGATGTACTGTTTGAAATGCACACATTTAATTTTGTTTACTCAGCTGCTTCCAATCAGTAATGGGTAAAGCAAAACTGAATTAGGAACCACTGGAGCAAAAGACTTTCAAATATTGCCACAGTGCATGGTAAAGTAGCAATAGAACTTTGCAATGAACTAATATTTGCATTATAATGGTTCTGCTGGCTTCCCTGCAAAGTAATATCTACATACTCACTGTACTGTAACAGAAATGTCACATTTTGCTGAGCCTTCATCTAATTAACATTTTGTAAAGTTTTAGCACATCATCAATACATAAATAGCATTGAAATTGCTCAGGATTTCATAAGCTATATGATTCAAACTAATTGCTAAGATTTTAAACACCCCCACAAAGTACCTGAAGTACAAAAATGTGAATGCAGACATAGCCTGAGATTTGTTAACTGAATTTGGCTTTAAAGATTAGGTTTAGATGTTCTAGATAGCTGCATCAAAAAACAAAAAAAATGTTCAGAGGACACAGATATTTAGAAAATGAATGTAACAAATTTGGATATATACATTCATATACATTCAAGCTGTTTCATTTTATATCATCCTTACATTAGGCAACCATGTTTTTTTTTTAACAAAGGGTTGTGTTCCTGGATGGCCTGGTTCGAGCAGAGTTTGGTGATTTTCCTGCTTAAACTTAAATTGAACTCAAACATTAACTGTCTGGTTTAACAGAAGTGTCAGAACAGGGACAACACCAAATTGTGCTGGACTTTGGCTCTAGTTTCCATTCCATGTTTTAACATATTTGTGGCTGCATTACCTTACAAACATGTCATTTTTGTCATAATAACAATCTTATTTATTACTAATTCTTAATTATTCTTTCCACATAATTTCAACTTGGCAACTGTATACATATTTGCATGTTTATGTGAATGTGTGAAGTGGTTTAAAAGTGTTTACACTTTTTTGATTAGCCACAAACAGAGTAATCACATGTGCTTTAAAAAATAGGGATACCTTTTTTAAGTATCTCTGACCACCCAAAGCTATGTTCTACTAAAAATGTCTTTATTTTCCACAGTACTGGTGATATACTACATCTTTCATGGTGGTAGGAATATCATTTCTCACCAGTGAGTTGAAAGATGTTGGGGTTACGACTTCAACTCTATCAATTATCCACAACACTTTGAGGTGGTGAAAAGCTGTTGGAAGCCTCAGTTGAGTGCCTGTCCATTTTTGTTCTGCTGTGAAAGCCATGTGAGTTCTTTGTAGCAACTAATCACGACCTAACCCCTGTCATGAGGAATAAACAGGAGGAAAGGAGTTTTACATTACAGATAAAATAAGACTTATCCGTGATTGTGTACACTTTTTTACATGGGCATACTAAGAAGACAACGCTGGAATAACAGCTGGAATAACAGCTGGAATAACATAAATTCTTTGTATTATAATTTATATAAACATAAATGCTTTCTTTATACCAACACAGTACTTTTAGCAATGTAAAACATTTTGTCATCTCATGCTTTAATGTTTTGTTGCTGGCAAGGGTTCTTTAGTAAAGACAATGTTTATATATTAAAGAGTAAAATGGTTCTTCACAATGATTGCACACCTATTGTTTATGGTTTTCTAAAGAGCTTTTTGAAAAATGTCACCAAAAATAATTCCATTATAGCTACAAGTCAAAAACATTTTTACTGGTATATAGAACACTTTTTTAAAAAGACTACTCTGCAAACAGTTAATTTGCTCACAATTGTGAAGTTTGCAGGTTTTGCTGAGAACCAGTTGTGGAAGCTGCAAAGGCAACAGCCATCAGCCATCACTCACACAAGAGAGACAAGCTATCAAGTGCCATTCCCAGAACATACTTAAAGTGCTGTTACTGTGCTACATACAATAAAAGGCCATGTGGGGCATGTTAGGAGATATAAATAACATCTAGGAATGTTCAGCTATGATCAAGTTAATAGGCTTTATGTAACTGACAGTTAAAGTTTGGTTTGTGTGTAAGCAAAGTTTATAAGCAATAAGTGTTGTTGTCTATTATTATTATTATTAGTTTGTTTTTTTTACAGCTACATTTGTAGTTCTTTGGCTTAGTTATGCCACATAAGATCCACAAAAAAGTGTGTTTGAACAGCTTTGTGCATGTTGTAGAAAAAAAACACAGTGCATGACTAAAAACATGATTGAGCATTATTAATGAGCCATTCATTCTGCCTTTAATGAAAAAAAATTTAAATGCTCATTTGAACTTCACCACAAGTAAATTCCTGCACACATTTGTTGTCATAATTTGATTCTCTGTGTGTGCATGTCTGTATAAGTTAATGAACCCAAAATGAAACCAAACGAATATGGTCGTATAGTATTGCCACACACTAATAACTGATGCCATAGTGAGTAAGAGTTCATATCAAAATTGTCCATTTCTTGGTAAGAATAATGATAAATAGCTGTGAAACCACACAGTACAGCGCAAGGTCCCCTTCTCGTTAGGTTTATTGGCAGTAAGTCTCGAATGCCAACAAACAATGTGGAACAAAAACAGATTCAACTAAGTCTGGCTCAGAGAATGGAAACAGGCAGTGAAACTTGATATTTACAAAACCAGTGAAGAAATGATATTTCATTTAGGTTAAACCTCTCCAAAAGAACACATGGCCAAAAGAACACTATTCTCATGAAATGCTCCTTTAAAAACGAAAAATAAATATGTAAAAGACTAAAGTGTCTTTTCCCATTAACTTTGGCTTTACAGTTGCCACACTGCAATGGTTATGTTATCATTTCACAGGCAGTGTGTTCAGGGTGAGCAATAGAAGATTTTGTCTCTCATGGTACAGCAGAGAAATAGTGCTAGTGGTCTTCTAATTCCTTCATGTTATACCACTTAAAGGTGTGTACATATCCTCAACAAATAAATGTTCATTGAAGACTGGACTGGCACAAAACAGCTCTTATAGTCTAAATCTCTTTCTGCTGCGAAAGTTCAAAACGTTATGTACATTTTCATCCCCTTGCCCTGGCCCTGGTTATGGTTACACCTTAGTTATGCCACCACCTGCCATATCTGAAGCTGCTTTATCGCCAGCACCAGCAATCCAGTGGTAACAGTCAGTGGCATTCTTGTTCTGTGGCTTAGCAGTACACCGAGTACAGTAGATAATGCCCAGCACTATCATTACCACAGTGAAGATACAGAGAGGTACCAACAATCCGATCAGCAACAAGCTGCTACCCTGAGTCTGCTCACTGTTGCTGCCATCCTTATTAGCTCCATCTATTCCCTGAGTGGCTGGGAGAAGCTGGGTGGAGGCTGGAAACTCTATTTCAGATGTGATTGATGTATAGTCATAATTATCAGTATCAGCTCCAATGTTAGAGTAAGAGTCATATTCTGTACTGATTATGAAGGGGGTTTGCATAGTCCCATCTTCTTCATGCTCCATGGGAGCAGAACTATCCCACAGCCATTTCCAAGCACCACCTGCTATTGTAGTGGTGGGGAATACTGTGGATACTGTGGTACTCTCATCCTCGTAGTAGTCAGGCAGTGGATTTGAAGTAGTAGAAGGTGAAAGGGCTTCAACTGAAACTGTTTGCAGACCCAAGACATCCTGTTCCACGTTAATGATGTCAGTGGTGCTTTTAGCTGGAGGAGTGGCTTCAGTCTGCTCCTGTGGAGGATTAGTAAGCCACAGCAAGTCTGTGGGAACTGTTTCCACATTAGGAGGGTCTGTGAGCCAGTCCAGAGACTCAGTCTCAAGCTCATAGTCAGAGTCAGGCTCCTGGGACCAGGGGTATCCTGGGCCTTGTGGCTCCCACAAAGAGTCAGGAAGATGTGTGATCCTGGGATTTACTGTGGGAGACTGGTTGTCACTAATTGGTCTACATGAAGATTGGTTTTCCTGGAGTTCATAACCCTCTTTACAGTAGCACTCAAAGCCCCCAATGTAATTGATGCACATTTGCTCACAGGTCCCTTCAAACTGACATTCATCAACATCGTAGCAATGACTTGGATCCTCTTGCAGAAGAACAAAGCCAAGGCGGCAGTGGCAAATGTGAGAACCTATTACATTCTCACAAGCATGCTCACATGGAGAGTCTGCACATTCATCAACATCCTCACAAGTGCCTTCCTCATCTGGTCGATATCCATCACGGCAGCGGCACTCAAAAGTGCCAGGTGCATTTATACAGATGTGTTCACAGGGACTCTGCAAACATTCATCCACATCCAGACATCCCCGTTCATCTGGTGCCAACATATAGCCCTCGGGGCAGGCACAGCGATAACTGTCCATCACTGCCAGGCACTCAAATTCACAGGGAGATTCTTGGCAGGGGTCAATTTGAACACAAGTCTTTCCATCTTGGGCCAGGACAAAGCTTTCATTACAGTCACAATAGTAGTGGTCACCTTCCTCTATACAATATTGTTGGCATCCACCTTTGTCCTTGTGGCACCAGCTTGTCTTTGGGCCATCAAAACAGAAAGGTGGATCTCTGTTCCAACTTACAGACCCATCCTCTTGTTGAATACACAGCACTGTCTGGTCATCCTCAGTAAGACAGGGTACAGTTGCTACTGACCCAAATGGAATGTGGGTCAAGAAGGCAGTGACCAGGTGAAATGGGGTAGTATACAGTGTATTCCCCCCTCCTTCACTCTTAATAGCTTGACACATACCAGGGAAAGCATACCTGCACAAGTAGCCATCCACAGGGATTGAGCAAGGCCCATCCTTCCACTTCAAGTTGTTCCGGCTTTCATGTGAAGCAGTAGTATAGCTAATGCCTACGCAGCGGGGAACTGAACAGGTGTTTGGTGAGTCCTCTTGCTCCCAGTTGGTGTACTGGGTGTCCTGTTCTCCGGTGATCCAGGAGAAGCCCCGCATGGGTCGAGTGGTGGCGCACTTGCGGGGCTGTCTCTGCAAACCAATCCACACACGTACACGCTGGTCTTCCCTCAATTCCATATTAGAGAAGAAAGTCTCCACCATGTTTGCATCCTCGGGACTCCTGATCGTGACCAGGTTGCCTCCCTGCTGCTTGCAGCTGCGCCAGGCATCCAGGAAGATCTTACGCTGCCAGTAGAGCACCATACAGTTCTCATCATTGCACAGTGCATCTCGGTCCCTCAAATCCTGAGTCCACACACTAGAGAGATTCAGCAGTACAAAGAATAGAGTCACCCCAGCTAGCACAGCAGAGCCCATTCTTTTCACAATTCTGTCTCTTTTTGTCTGTATTGCTCTCTCTTCTTCTCCTTCGTTCCTCCTTGTTTTACTTCCTCTAGCAAGGAAAGGCTGACAAGCTTCACATTTGAGGACTCGTACTTCATCTAAACTCTTCTGCCAATACTTTCTCTCTCAGCCTCCTCTCTTCTCTCTTTCCTGTCTAATAGAGGTTTAGTGCCTGGATTTGACTTGCAGTTTGTTCCCTAACTTTCCAGAGAGTAGGAGTGGGGTTGGATGGGGAGGGGAGTCAGGGGGGGGTGGTACGAGTGATGGGAAGAGTTGCAAAAAAGAATTGTATGTTTTTAGAGGAGGCAGGGATGGGGGAGGGATGTGTGTGTATGTGTGTGTGTGTGTGTGTGTGTGTGTGTGTGTGTGTGTGTGTGTGTGTGTGTGTGTGCTAGAAAAATGGG
>JBBPDA010000013.1:5230644-5266830 GCA_037974385.1 Arnoldichthys spilopterus
TGTGTGTGTGTGTGTGTGTGTGTGTGTGTGTGTGTGTGTGTGTGTGTGTGTGTGTGTGTGTGTGTGTGTGTTAGAAAACTGGGGGAGGTGTAACAGTCTCCCTTTCTCTCAGAGTGTGCCGTATGGTTCTCATAAGTATGTGTATGGAAATGGTTTGGGACTTTGCCCCCACCCCCACCAACCACCCCCCACCCATACAGCTATCCTCCCCCATAAAGCTCTCAGTGTAGCCCCAGTTGTATTACTTGCAGACAGTTTTTCCCAGCTTACTGCCATTATTAAAAAAGCCAAAGGGTATCCTTGAGAAAAAAACAAAGGACTGTGCTCATGCCAAGAACCCATCTCTTATCCTGAAACCTTCCAGTGTATATTTTAAGTAAAGTTTCTTTGGGTTTTGCAGTTGCTAATTTTTATAACATCTGTAATGCTGACAGTTTGTGAACCTTTAGACTGTGTGGGTGTGTGGGTGTCTTTTTATATTCTTTTATTATAGAGGAACAAACGTTCACGAAATGATGGGAAAACAGGAAAAGTCGAAGTGTTGATCTCTTCTGGGAAAACTTAAAAAAGTTCAAGTCATACCAGCACTTCAGTAATGCACAATTCATTGAAAATCCTTCAGTAAGTAATGGTTGTGTGTTTGCATGAGAACATGCGATGCCTCATATGCCATAAGTCAAGCTGTTCATTGTTAAACACTTGTTTCTTCCAGAATTGCAGAAACATCCTAATGCAAAACTGGACAAGCCTGCCTTTATATAACCTTCTTACATGACAACAGAAAACTGCTGAATGCACAAATGTAACAAATACCATTCACAGGCAACACAGCACTGTTAGATGAGAGGCCAAATGGGTTTTCAATCCTAAGGTTGAAAATGTGGTCCAGATTTGCTAAGAAAAACAAAGGCAGGGGACCACTAAATGTGAGGGCTCCATTTCCAAATGAACCCTTCGTGGAGTGGGGGCTGCAGGGGGTAACTGAGCAGAAGCCTGGAGAGGAAATAGTTGGATCAGTGAAAGCTCATTAAAAATCCCTATTTAGTCACACTGTACAGTATCTGAGGAAGCTGATATAAGACCATCCCACCAGGAGTTGAGATTGTGGCCAGTAAGCTGGGATGTAGGGTGTATAGTGTTATGTGTATGTGTGGTGTACTTCTGGTACTTTTGGTAGCAGAGTAATAAAACCTGAGACCACACTGACCTGCCTATTTGTCCCCTGTTGTGCAGTAATAAAAAACTAAGATTTCACCTTGTGAACTTTTGGGGAAATGTAAAGGGCTAAATGGTCTTTAATGGAGCCCCCCCACACACACACACAAACACACACACTACTACAGACAACACAGAAACCAAATCACAGCATGTACACGTGTAACAGCAAATGGCAGCAGACAGCCACACACACACACACACACACACACACACACACACACACGTGATCTGTCCCCTGACTTTGCATAGCCACACTTATATGTAGACCACCATGCATCAACTGGATCTGAGAGATCCTTAGAGCGAAACATGACTGGGATACTATAGTACTCAATTAACTCTTAAAAGTCAGTTTTATAATGTGTTTCCATATTTATATAATGAGTTATCTATCCAGTGATACATATTTACATTTACATTCTGTGATTTGCTTTTTTTCAGTTTGTTTTAATGTCAAGCAATGACAAAAGGTTTTTCTTTTCACCTTTTCAAAAGAAAAACACTATGTACAACAATAATAACATACAAATCTTAAAACAATAAACAATACATTCTGTTTATGAACACCAATGTGGCATCAACTGAAATTAAAAGTAAAGTAAGATTTTTGTATATATATATATATATATATATATATATTGTTTGTTTTTCTCACTATTACTGGGCCTTCATGTTGGCAAGAACAAAAGAACAATACTTCTGTTTTACCCACTATGCTTTTTCTTTAACAGCTTCATCCAACTTTTCCACAGGTACACAGAGTTTAAACAATCCTTCATCATCTGACTAGCCAGCAGGATTTTCAGGATAATCTTTTAACAATATGCCTTTGTTTTTTGCAGAGATGTCTACCAGTGGTCTGTTAATGACATTCTCTCACCTTCTTGCTCAAAATGGCTCTCGGGTATCGAGCTGCTCTCTGTTATGCCCTTATGTCTGCTGCGTTTGAACTCTCTCACCCTTATTGCTGAAATCAGTGGCTTTCTCTACCTTCCAAGATGCTGATGAACATCTGTTATTTTTGAGAGATGGAAGGGTAATCAGACACGCTTAGATGACAGATCAAAGACATCCCGTGGAGATTGGAATGAGATGTAGTTAGAACTCAAGAAATCGCTGCTCACCTGAAATTGAAATTCATTTTTTTAAATGTTTGTGCAGTGATGTAACAACTGTTCATTCAGATAAATTTACAGCCTATTCTATTTTCCAGGGTAATGTTTAAGATGGATTTAGATGGGATGTATTTCATCTTTACTTCAATGAAGTAAATGTGTGACTTGTTTTTCCTGAGCTTTTATTTAACTGACAAAAATACAAAGAATGAATTTACAATATATTCACTCAATAACTAATGTATTTTGCAAACATATACAAATGTAGAATATGCCTGCAACACACCAAAAGTTGAGAAGGCATGTTTACCACTATTTTAAAGTAGAATTAAAATCATTTAAAAAGTTGACAATTTTTAAAAGTTAAAAATTTTTGCCCACTCTTGCTTAACACAAGATTTTAGCTACTCAGCACTCTTCTGTTTATGAAGAATAGGAGACAAGCTGTTGCAGTATGTACAGAATGAGGCCTGACATTGTCTGGCTAAAAAAAACCAGGGGCATTGCAGGAACAGAACCCCCATTGATGACAGCATATGTCTCTCTAAAATCCCAATATACTGCTGTCAATGGGTTATTTATACATATGCAAGTCGCTCATACTGTGTGGATAGTGTATTGCATCTTTGACACAAAAAACTTGATATTCATTTTTCCCAAAAACAAGCTGAAACTTGAACTTGTCTGACCACATCACACATTTCCACTGTCTTCATGTCTATCTAAAATGAGTTGAGGCCCAGACAACATTTCAACATACATGGACTGTTGGTTTCCTGTTTGCATATTCAAATTTCAGGTTGCATTTCTTGATGAAGCAACAGACTGTGTTAATTGGCAAATGTCTTCCAAAGTACTTCTAAAACCATGTTACTATACTTATCACATTAGGGGGATGATTTCTCACACAATACCTTCATAGGAGTCAAAGATCATGCACATTCAGCAATGGTTTCTGGCCCAAACAACCTACAATTTCTTTAGACTACCTGAATCTTTTCACAATATTATATACTGTAGATGGTGAAAACATTTGACAATTTTGCATTGACAAATGTTCTTTTGAACTAAATGACGTTTGGCATGTAGTAGAGAGCCACAACCCATGATTGCTTGCAACATTATACCCTCACCTGTTACCAGTTCACCTGCTTTTTGTGGACTGTTTTAGAACAGTACAACTTGAATATTATATAATTTTTTTCACTTTTATTTTTCTCTTTTTTGTGTATTGCTAGCATCAAATTCAAAAAGGCATTTTCATTTACAAAATATAATCAAGGTGGTCAGCTAAGCAATTAAAAGTCATTCCTTTGTACATTTGTCTGATAAATAAAAAGTTTAGAAAATTTACAAACTGCAGATTTTTATTTTTATTGCATTTTACAAAATGTCCCAACTTCAAGTTTGTTTTTTAAAGTCTGAATAAATGGTGACAATTATGTCACATTAATGTACAAATAAAGAAAATTGTTACAAATCTATGTGACAACCTGGTCTCCCCACATACATTTCAGTCTAAACAAATCACAAAATAGGCTGTTTGTTTTGAAAGAGGCTTTTCAGAATTCACAGCTTATCCAGCTTGATGAGTTCAAATGATTTTGACAAATGTGTTAGTGTATTTTCTTATCCCTTGAGAGAACACACAAGCAGGGAAGGATGGTTATACAGGCTGAAACATTTAGCTTGCAATCACAGTAACAATGACCCACTCTAAAGCAAAAACCCTATTAGTTGGTTAAGCCTCTTTAAGGATACATTTCTCAAAGGACCTATACCTCTCTTTTGAGAGATTTTAAAGAGAAATGTTTACTGTTTTTCACTATTCCTTAGCAGCAAAAAGGAAATGGAATGGATTAAAAGCTAACTGCAGTGCATTTTAATGCATGAAATACAGAAAATAAGCCTATATCAATACTGTCAGTGTGCAAAAGTTTGATCATGCCTCCAGTCAAATTATGTGTTTTGCTGATGTTGCAAAGTGAAAATAAGTAACACTTCCTGTACAGTGAATACACTTAAATATATACCACGAGCCACTGTATTGCATACAATTTGCAGATGTATTGATGATGTACAGTTTGTGTTAATCATCATCTAGATCTTCATCAGTGAGCAGTTTTTGACCACAGGAATCTGTGTAATATACACTGCAATCACACAAATACCCACAAAGCACACACTACCAAATATAAAGTGCACCTATGGACAATGGAGCTGACTAAATGTTCAATGAGTTTACATTCAAATTAGTTGTGCCTAATGAACTGTGTGTGCCATTTGCCATGGCAACATACTGCATAAAAGGGGGAAATCAGAGGGAAAGCAAGATCAGAATCACAAAAATTAATTTTCTTCATAATGTATATTGCATTCATTTGCCAAGTGAAAAAAATTCTCAAGGGATTTTTGTGGGAAAACTTATATATTTTAAAAAATAATATATTTTGGAAATTAGCGATAACCCCATCTGCCCCATCTGTAAGCTCTCCTCATGCCACCAAAACAGCTCTGACTTTGGTACACTGTGTGTACTGACACCTTTCTATCACAGCCCCCCTACCAATTTTGTCAACACATCAATTTTAAGGACTGTTTATTTGCTGCCTAATATTTCTAATCACTTTACAGGTGTCATTGTTTTGAGATAAAAAGGTAGGAGTTACCCATTGTGCAGCAACTGTACACATTAGGGGTGCTAGACCTGATTGATGCATACACTATTCAGCCAGAACTGCTTTCTGAATGAGGCAGTCAATCAGAACATAGTTCATTAACATTTATCACACACAATAAGAAATCAACCTGTTTCACTCTAATGGATTAAGAGAGGCTGAAAAATGCTCATATAGAAAAAAATTATGGTTGTTTCAGGCACATAACCCCACAGATATAAGTTCAGCTTAGATGGCAAAAAATAGGACATGGATCCAAAGAGTGACCAAACATGTTAAAACTTGTCAAAAATAAGATTTTAAAATAAAGCAAAGAGCATCAGAATGCCAGGGTCGGGAGTCTAGAACCTGACAATGCAATGTGACAATGTGTTTCATGTCACTGAAAACTGACCTTTTGGAACACTGTTGCTAAACTGACCTTTTGGAGACCTCCTTCCAGGGGGAAGAATTTTAGAAACTTAACAAATGAAAATCCCCACTTAAAAAATACTTGTGTATGTGTGGACTTGGCCTAATAGGTGATTCAATTTTAAGGATTTTGCTTCATGCCAGGTAACAACTTTCAGAGCAGCGTAAGACTTTTTGCACCAATTTCAGAATTGGCCATCTTCCCTTGGACGATTAACTTGATTAAAATCACAGGTTGTTCAAAACATTGGGGATGCCTTCTTAATGGAGACAGCTAATCACCCATGGACTTATGGAGTACTGAACCACACAGAACCAGCTCTGAGTTACACCAAATTGGTTTTTCACAGCTGCAAGGTTGAACAAGCTTAAAGAAAAAAGCTTATAAAAGCTTACAACCCAAGAAAGAGAAACTAAAGAGCCTTCATTTGCAGTCACTAGTAGTGTGTCGTTTAAGTAGAACATGACAAATTTACTTACACTCATGAGTTAGCTCATTCATATGAAAATAAATCCAATGTATTTCAACCATGTAGCCTTTCTTACAGATACAACGGCTTTATTTACACTTTTTATGAAGTATGTGTTGTCAATATACACATTGAGACTGTCTCAAGTCTCAAATCTGTAATCAGCTCCAGTATCATTCCCACCTTGTTCCTGGCTCACCATTTGAACTTGTATGTGAATGTAAGCTTACAAAAGTGAATGTTTTTCAGTGACTTGTTGCCTGTGAGGGGCAGTACACAGTTAGCCCACCACACCTGGCTGCAATTTTGACACCTATCTCTCTTTTGACTGTGCTTCAGGTGTGGTTGCATAGCAAAACATGTTACATGCTGTCTTCTCTTTCTTTAAAACCTAAAATGGATGTACTGCAATGAAGCACAGCACAGTCTGTAGATGCCTCATGCTCTGATCTTATGCCACACCAGCCTAAATCAGAAATGTAAATATTGAGAGAGAAAATGAGGTTTGATTAATATGCAGAAGTCCTCAAAAAGTTGTGCATCATTCTGTAGTTGGCATCATGCATATATTAGGATATCAGGGTCAAGGTAAAGTAATAATTAATAACTAGAGTATAAAGAAAAGATTTCCAATAGTTTTACTGACCAATGTAATTGTATTTTGAAAATATACATAAATTTAAAATTAAAAAAATAAAAACTAACACCAGTATATTAGAACATCAGCTACTCATAGTGTAATTATAGTGCTGCCAAACCAACTTAACATTTTTCAAATCTTGCCATGCTGTAAGGGATGTTTTTGTGTTTTTGTGTCAGTTTACCATAAAGCAGTTCTGGCTTGCATATAACAACATTCTTATTTTAACAGATAACTGGTCCATGCAGTCACATTTGGGGAAAGAAATGAATACGCATCTGACATTTGTAACATTTCTGTTCACCACAGGAAGTGGTTATATTCAAAAGCATCACTAATTTTTGCCTTGCAACAGAATAACTGCAGAGATCTGCATAAATCCAACATAGGATTGTTACAAACTGGTGGTAATTAGTCCCAGATTTCACAGTGACACTGGTAAAGAGTGGAAAGCTACATTGATCTTAACAGAACCCCAATCACACAGTGCAAGAACGAAAAGCATAGGATGGGGGTTTTGGTCCCACTGAAACCATCACAATCTCTTATCTGCACCTGGTTAAAAGAGCACAGAGCGAGTTTGATTAGAAAAGGCTAAGGGTGGGGGTGGGGGGTATAGGAGGCTGGAACACTGAAGAATTGTGTGCCCCCCTTAATCTTAACCCATTGGCCAGGGTAGGAAAACAGTCTTATGGGCAGCAGCCAAAACTCATATACACATACACACACACACATACAGTCAACTTCGACCTACCATACAGCTGCCCTGAACAACCATTATTCTACACTTGGAAAGTGCCTGTATTTGAAGCATCAGATAATGCAGAGGTTTCTGGTTCCAGATTAATCCTAGCAATCTAAATTTTATAGCTGATGTATTACTGCTTCAGCTAAGCCCCATAAATTAATGAAAATTACTGGACTCAGACTAAGTCTAATCTGTGTCTGGAGAGCCACTCATATAAGAAGAGAGCCGATGGTGTGTAGTGCATATAAATGCTCCTTATTCATGTGCCTTACAAAACTGCTTGACAAATAAGAACTTAAAGTCTAAGATACAGTTCTGCTTCATGAAAAGTTATTTATTAAATACTAAGTTCTGCAGACTGCAGGTCTGTTCCATAGTAATGCAGAAAAATAAGGTGTTGGAAATGTTTTCTGATGGAAAAGGCTGTGATTTTTCCCATTTAGTGCTGTCATTATTATGAATGTTGGATAAAAAGTGAACAATCTTTATAACTTTATCTCTGATAGACATTTTAAAATGCATGCATTTCCCACGGATAAACTCATGACCTGTCCCAATTCTTGATTACAGTTCAGTGCAATTATGCTGCTTTGTTTGTACTACAAGATGAAAGTATACAGAGCGACTAAGTATAATCAAATTTCACATGAGTGTTTTTCTGTTATCATTAGCATGCACCACTAATACTGTGAAATTAATGATGATTAGCCCTTTCAGATAATTGGTCTAATGGTCTGAGATCTGAGACAGACATTCTTATCTTGGCTAGATTCCTTCCCAATGGTGGTTCTCAGCATTAGGCTGACCTGGTCTGCTAGTGAGGAAAGCATATAACCCATTGCTGTAGTGCCAAAAAACCCACCGTCCATTAAGCCCCACCTTCTCTACTTTTCAACATGACTTCAGAAGAGGGCTTACACCTTTGGTAAGAAAAACATTACATGCTGCTTCTTCAGCAAACCACATGCCTATACACCCGCATGATGCAATCCAAAAAACTCAAGTTGACAGGCTGCTAGATGCTCAAATGTACTGCAGCATAGATATTGTACCTATACTCTTTAAAGTAAAGAAGACAAAAAAGTTCTGTAGAGCAATGCCATAGAAGAGTGACTTTTGGTTCCCTGCAGAGCAGTTTTTAGTTTACTACTTATGAGAGGAATGATTATGAATAATCTTTTGAAAGAAAAAAAAAACAAAATATAGAGAGGCACACAGTGCAAAGAGAATTTAATACAAAAAGCATATTTAAGACAGCAAATGAGAGGTGATGTAAGGAAGACATGCCGTAGCCCCGCCCCTCAGCTGAACCGGAACTCGGGCTCAGCTGGGGGCAATTATCAAAGGAGATAAAGGTTCCTGTGCACGTCCCTTCCTTTGTCGGTCTTTGTTTGTGCTTATGTTACACTGTGATGGTCTTTCGTTGAATATATGTTGTTTAAGTTCTGTTTAATAAACTCCCTTATTCATGTCCGTCCTGCCTGCCTGTGCTGCCAGTACACCCAAGACCGTTACAGGTGAGATTTACTAAAGCACTTCCAATATTACCCCATTGCTGCTGCAAAGTATTATTGTCCACTAAGCAATGGACAAAAAAAGCTGTATTATCTGATAGCTAAGTGTTTTCTAGTGCATTTCTTCATTTACTGTAAACAGCCAGTAGACAAAGAAAGTAGACATGACAGCCAAATATTGCAGACATATACCCAGCTAGGATCTGTCTGAAGCTATTAGCGGGCAAAAGTGATTTGCTTTTTGTGTCAGATTTTCTTAAAATCAGCTGGAGGTTATGACAACAAAGGAAGTCTTGGCCATCTTATGTGTCTTGGCTAACATGCAGATACTCTTCCAAAATGCTTATAATCTTGCTTATTCTGGACTATACAATGGCAGTGAGCACTAGCACAAGGGAAAACTACAAAAAACTCTGAAAAATGATAATTCCTAAATGGTTCTTGGCTTGAGAGTTTGATTCTAGGGGAAAAAAATCTGAATGGTTCTTTAGGGAACTGAAAATGTTTTTTCTATGGCCCCGCTCAAAGAAAGTCTTTTTGGGACATGATCTTTGTTAATGTGTAGTCTTATTGTTTTCTGTGAGTGTGATATCCATATTGTAGTCTGTATTAAAATATGAATAGCATCTATTTAACATAAGATATTATTGGTGTAAGCCATTTTTATAATTTTATAACTTTAGCATTTAAATTTGGCCAGTTGCCTATTTAATCTATTGATTCCTCTAGCTCTTCAAGGAACCTTCATCATATTTTTGCAACAAATTTATTATAAACATATATTTTACTGGTTAATCCTCTATAAAAAAAAAAACAGAATATTTTCGTTTCTGTGTTCTGTAACCTCTTCATATTTCCTAACTACTTTTCCTCCTTATGATCAATTAAAATGTGTTGTAGATCTGAAGCTACAGTACTCAACATTATAAACCCCATTTCCAGAATAGCTAGCATTTTTAATACAGTGCAATAAAAACAGTAATGTGTGATTTGTTTTTGTGAAAAATGGACTTCAAGCTCTCTGTACCAAAGATGAAATTCCCCATTTAGTTTGTTAACAGCGAATAAGGGGGTGTTGGTGGGTGGCCAACAGGAGCTGGAGGGGGATGGTAAGTGGGCCACCAGTGTCAACAGCATTGGTGTGAAGGTCCCACTGAAGCAGATACATTTTTAGTGGTTTTAGTAAGACATTTTCTGCCATCAAGGCAGCTTCTCTTCCCAGGGAATTCATTGATATGTCAGCAAAACAATGCCAGATCTCCTTCTGCATTTTGCAATCAAAGTTCAAGACAGTTAAGAAATCACACATTATTTTTTTATTCCATTGTTCACAGATATTTTGTTATTGTATTTTATGAAAAATGCCAACTTTTCTAAAAATGGGGTTCGTAGCTGAGAATGCTTATAGCAACTGTTAAGTTAGGAAACAAGCTAGCATAAGATTAGTTATAATTATTTTTTTTAGATTTGGTTCTATTGGCTCATAAACAATGCATACAAGTATAAATGTGTGAGCGCATGAAAGCTAGTTTACGTAATGTTAGCCACAGTGATAACTGCATATTTAAATTACTGAACAATTTTTGTCTCCAATAGCTGTGTAATTACACTATAATAAAACCCACAACAATGAGTGCTGACATAGTCACTGTCATACATGGAACACACTACTGCAGCTTATATAATTACACATGTTAATAAGCTTCAAGGATATACTTTAGGATACACTTGTGCAATTACATGAGTAAAAATAGCAGCTCATACATGTATGTAATTGCATAAGTACTACTGTAATCCTCAATACATCAACAATAATAATGTTGATGTTGCATTCTTTGCTAATGTATAATTACACAGTTATTATGAACACTTAATATAAAGTTGGACCAAAAATGTGACCAGTACAGTACAGTGTGTGTGCATATATGTTATATGATGTCTTACCAGTTGCCAGTTGCCAAAATGTATATACTGTATATTATACTCTGTATATGCACTGCATAACAGGGTGTGAATCAATACACTGTAAAAAAAAAAAAAAAAAAAAAAAGGTGACCAGAGTGCCTTAATATGTTATGTTTAGTAAACCATAAATAATTAGTGAAATATTGTGTGGGTGCCTCAAAATATTAAAAGCCCAGTGACTTTTTGTGCTCAGTTCATTAAACGTTAAAATAGTTCTTTTTTTAACAGTGAAGGGAATGACAATTTTATCTAATGGCAATTGGTGAACAAATCTGCACATCTGCACATTTCTGGGACACTAGATTTCAGAGATCTATTGCAACTGAAGCAAAATTCACATAATTAATAAAAATACACACACAAACAAAAAAATGAGCACAATATTTTCTAAACCTCACTCATACAGCAAGCACAGCAATCTTTCTCAAGTGTTTGCTTTTCTTCTGCTTTCTTTCCTCACTTCTTCATGCTCTGTGTCTGGCTTTCAGATCAGGAGGCTTTGTGTGTCTATAACAGTTAACCCCTCCTTATCTTCAGCCCAGAGAGCAGTCAGGCAAAGTGTTATGTGACCTGTCTAATGGTTATAGCGCGTGTGTCTGCTGGTCTTCAGGAGAATACTCCTCCACACAGGAGAACAAAAGCTGTGGATTCAGGCTTTGCATACTTCTGCTTCTACCACTCAAATGAAAGCGAAGATCTTTCAGATGAATCAGTTACTGTATAAGATACTTTACTGTCTGGAGAGGGTAGGTGTAGGTATTCTAAAGCTTGACAGTTCTATGTTATAAGATCCCCTAAGTACTAGATCTTTAAGATATTAAGTTTGTTCTGAGGAAGTCACCAATTCATTTTAAATAAAAATAAACTGGGCTTACATTACAAGTAAAGATTTCCAGTTAACATGTATTAAGAATATGTTACTGTATGAACAATGCTTATTAACATAATTTCTAATCAAAACCTAACCTGTATTAGCAAACCACTAGCTGCATGTGTTCATATAAATAATTAAATGCAAAATAGTATGATGTTTTACACAAATAAAAGTGAAAAACCCAATTACTCCAAGCCATTGCTTACTAAAGTAGCAATGAGCAGCCAATACATTGCAAGCATCTGGCTTTATACAGCTTAATAAGCCTCTTACAATGACATTATTATGCCCCATAATATTAATAAGAAAGTAGGTTAGTAGGGTTTATTTATAAAGCACTTTTCACAGACATGTAGTCACCCAGTGCGGTACAACAAAATTAAAAGGAGTAAATAAAAGAACATTAAAACACAGATACACAGATTGTAATCGTAAACATGTAAAGTTTTAGTCAAGAAGAATATTTGATATATGATTGCCTCTCACATCCTACCCATCAAAGTCTGGAAGTTCTTACTAACTTCACTTTGTTTGAACTAACTCCAATCCCTTTATGGCTTAACCACTTCCCCCAAAAGTAGGGGGGGGAAACATTTGCTATTATAATTCATATCATACCTTCCTTATGATCTCCCTTAAAAGGATCCCATACCTGTTTTTCTTTAACTGTGCAAAAAAAGTCATGCTACAATCTATAGCAAAGATTTACCCTTGATTTATAGTTGCTTGGCAAAGGTACAAATTTGTTGACATGTTGGTCTACGCTGTGTTAAAGTTACTGAGTTACTGTTCCATTGCTCAGTTAGCTAACTTCCTAACTTAAAACTACTTAAATGACTTCAACTTTTATTTGTTACCCTGTAGACTTGTATTATATGGTGTAATTGTTTTTAAACAGCAAAGCCAGCACAAAGCTTTTCCTATAAGTTACTAGATAAAACCAAATTATAGTGTCATGGCACTAAAGCTCTAAAGATAAACTAAGCTCCTATGTTTCCCACAGCTCAGACATCCCTCACCATTGATCTCTGGATTTCTTCAGCAGTAACCTTTGTCCTTTGGCCAAACGTTTGATCAAACAGCCCATAAAAATGGATGGAAAAGCCCCTGAAAGAACATCAGGCCACAAAGAACAGCCAGATCTTTATGAAGAGATAAACATAAACAGTGAGCAAAGGAATGGCCCTGTCTTTATTTGGTTATATTGTTCTTCACAGCCCAGTGAGTGAATTATACTGCCATTAGGATACTGCAAAAGCTACCAGTCCACATGTCCAGACCAAGGCAGTGTGTGGGAACCAGACAAATGACAGCCACTGTCACTTATCAGGAACCATGGCCTTCTGGACTTTGTTATGACTGGAGACTCCATGATGGATTCCAGGGTCACTGTTCATTTGTTCACCCAAAGTTCCAACCATTCATCATCATCTGTTACTCTAGACTAATGGCATCCTTAGTTTGAACAAGAGTTGATCCTTCAAGACCCTTGTCCTCAGTACTACACACTATCATTAAAACCACATTGTGTTATAAGATTAAGTCAGCCAAGTATTGTTGACATAGCTGCGTTTCCATGTAAACATTTCAACTATTCAAAGGCTGAACATCTCATTGAATGTCGTAATCCACCTCTGCAGATGTTTAATCAAAATAAACAAAGGAATCAATGTAGATGTTGTTATAAACAACTGCTCTAAAAAGTGATGCATTGAGTTTGTGCATACATAATTTAAACATAAATAAAATACATATTATTCAGCTACACACTTACATCATAAGGGCAAACCTAGAGAAGTGGAATGTTGGTGGTAGACCAGAATAGACAGGAATTCCATAATGATGCATGAATAACAGGTCATGAAATATTACATCCATTATCAAGTTTATACTATGACATAATTAGAAATGCAGACAATAAGCTATGGTATAGTTAAAAAGGGGAGGATTACTCTAGGTTTTTCTGGAGGCTAAAAAATGCAAGATGTAAGATTTTGTTCAGCATACTGCACAGAAAAACTGTCATTTAACACATAAACAACATGGCACCATGTGTGCAAACTGTGAAAAAAAATATTTTTGCTGGGCATAAACTATTTGTGTTTATAAATATTTATTAGCAATTTTTATCTTCCTCATTATTGCCTACCACCCTGCTACCTCCCTCATTCTTCCTCTCACATTTCTCTCTAATATTAAATCCACCATCAAGCTCTTCCCCTTGTCTGAATGGGGACATTTCCTTTTGTTCAGTGGAGTTTGATGCTTAATATATTGTTAACCTTATAAAGTGAGTGCGTAAAACCAATGCTATTTTTTTTTCACTCACTTGTGCTTACCATTTCTAGCCAGTTCAATCATTATGCTGAAAGGTGTTCTGTGCTGAACCTCAAATCTGCTCTGAAAAAACAGCTTAACTTTTTCACATCTTTGTAGTTATCGTAACACTTTCCAAGATTTTGTTAAGAATATTTTGTATATTTTATTAATATTATTTTTTTACTTACTCCATAGGCCTAGGGGAAACCCTCCCTCCAACCTCTGCCTCTGATAATATTACAACAGCACAACTCTTTTAAATTATTTACATTTGTCCATGGTTTGCTGACTTAATATACACATTTGTAAGGTTAGCACCCTGACGGGCCGGCAGGGGTGGTTGAGGGCCCTGCCTTCGCTGCCACGCCATGTTGGGCCGACTGGGGGGCGTGTCGCCATGGTTATGTCAAACATGTGTTTCACCTAAGCCAAATCCCTTATAGGTATGGTTGTCTGACATTAGACGCAGTCCCTTACGGCCGAGGACCGGGGAGATCTGTGACTAGCTTGGGCCGGGGTGGCTAATTAGGTCGCACCTCCTTCCAGGGGTTCCTTCCCTTACCCTTAAACCCAGTAACCTGTTCCTTTACCGGCACTGCCTCAGGGCAGCCCTTAGCTTAGCCCATGGCTACCATTTAGCAAGCTAAGCTAATGCTTTGTATGTTAGCCACCATCGCGGTTTGTTTGCATATCGCGCAGACAGAAGAAGCTGTAAGTCCACCTGTTTTCCGCCCCCGCAATATTTCACCTGTATTCAGCCAAGGCAAATCAACTTGTCTAGTCCTGTAAAGTGCCCCTTTCCTTCTCCCTGACGCAAGCGGGGAGGCGGTGTCCCCTTTGCTCCCCCAAGCTTGGGCTCATCTGCAAATTCCTGTGTCAGCAGCAACGGTGGCGCATTACAACATTTGAATCAAATATCTGCATATAACATCAAGTACATTAGAAGAGGATAGTAAAGTAACACATTTGGTGCCGTCATATCAAATGTAAGACTGAAAGCATAGTCTGCCTGACCTCTCTTGGAGCTTTCCACTGCCTAAAGGGAGAAAAAGACCTTTCACAGACTTAAAAACACCAGGGAATGAGCAATGTGTTAGAAATTTGTGTGTGTCATGAGAGAACTTGCTCAAAAGACTAACAAACCAGAGGTAACACCATGAGCAAGGTTAGAAAAGAGATCACAGATATAAATCAAAAGCAGATGAGATTACAGCCAGATTAAAAGTATTATTCAGCCTCTATTAGAAGATATTTCCTTCAGCTCTGATGCGCAAGAAGTGTGTCAGTATATTGTACAACTAGTTGTTTGAATGTGTTTGAGCACACTGAAGAGCTTTACTGGGCTTGCCTGATATACAGTAGCCACTTATTAAGAATACATCAGCCTCTGTGGTTGATAGCATCAGCTTATTAAACATGATTAGATTCTATACTTATGCTTCACTGTGTAAGAAAAGAAAAGCAAATCCTACCAAACTCAAGGCTTCAGCTAAAAAATCAATAAGTATTAACTCTTTACACTTTTGTCCTTGCCAAATGAATGTAACATCTCCAGATCATGCATTCACTCATTACAATAAAAGAATTTACTGAGAAAATATGTTTAGTTTGAATTTGATCGAACAAAACTTAGTGAACTAACAGTTCTTACATGAACCCAAAGAACATTTCTATCTTTCTCCTGACAAGCTGAAATTTTTAATAACTCAATTTTTTTGCTTTATCTAACTTGAATCCCTTTGAGACTTTGTCCACTTTTGTGACATGTTTTCTAAAGTTCACCTCAAGAGAAATAGAGAAAGCATTTACTATTATAATTTATGCCATACCTCTCTTCTTCTGTAGCCCTCAATCCATTAGTGAATTAGATATTCAAGAAATATCAAAGCCACCACCACTTGCCTTGTTAGGAATTCACATGGGTTTGACTTTACAGAGATCCACTGGAGGTTCAATTCAACCTCACTATATCAGTCATTAGCCTGAAGTAGCCCCTCAAGGTTCAAAGCTGAATTCTCATTTTCTTGCCGGCAACATCTAAAGACCTGGCTTCTGCTGCTACCTTCAGCTAATGGGGGTCTTGGTGGAGCAGAAACAAATAAACTAGCATTGTAATAACATATTGGGTCTAAATCAACTAAATTTTTTTATTTTGGCTTTTTTTTCATATTCCACAATTATTCAAACCATCCCTAGCTCAAAGCTTGCATACGCGTTTCTCAGTCTGTAGAAACCCTTCACGTGGTGAAACTTTTATTAGACAAATGAGTTCTTACAAACATCTCAATTCAAAACAGGTTATGACATTTTTATGTTCCACCTCTTAAACATAAAAAATTGACCTTTCAACAAATAATGAATCATGCTGCCTAAAATGGGTTTGTAAAACCCCTTTTTTTTACATTTTAATATTTTCTGAAAAATAGATGTTGGCAACAGTTAATGGGTTTCTGCAGAGTGACACACTTTTCATGTGAAATAGTATTAGTAGTTCAAGTTCAAGTTCAAGTTTATTGTCATATACAGGTAACAATGAAACATCATTACCAGCAATGAAATTCTTGGATTCGGAGCCTCCTCAAAGATTGCACACAAATATTAACTAAATAATCAAAGTAGAAATTAAAAACTATTATAATACAAAAAGAAGAAATTATATTACAAAAGATAAGGGAACAAAAACAACAGGAATTTTTAAAGTGGCCAGTGAATTTTTACACTTAAGTGTTAAAGTGTTGAAGTGTTCAGTTTCTTATTAAAGTGTTTAGTGTTCAGCAGTTCAGGAACCTGATGGCTTGTGGGTAGAAACTGTCCCTGAATCTGCTGGTGCGGGCCTGGATGCTCCAAATAGTAGTGAAAGTGACTATTTGTCATTGTGAACACACGCAGGGTACCTTAGTGGTGCCTGGGCTGGGATATGAGCCTGCGACCTTCAGGTATATATCAGATATTTCTGACCTCTTCAATTACACACTGTGTAATATTTAATCTAGTTAACTTTCCACACTTGAAATGCTATTAAACCTTATATTATGTAGTTTTTTAATTTTGTGACCTTTTGGTGACCTTACGTACCTAACATATCCATGTTTGTGAATGTAATTTAGTCTTAGTTGCTTTAGTGACATGTGATCAATTATTTTCTTTATACGTTTTTGTTTAAGACAACTTTGTTGAGTAAATTGTTAAGTTTCTATCATCATTTCTATTAGCACTGGGCTCCATTTAATTTACTTGTGGTACTTACCCTCCATATGTACTCTCTCCCCTTGGTCTATCTTCCCTTGTGTGTGTATCTTACTTATGCTTCTTGATTAACCTCCTTACTTTCTGGTTGCTGACTATAAGAATGAGTTGCTATCCATCCTTGGGTGACTATAACAGAGTGTATTTCTGTGATGTTGTATTACAGTAACAACTGCTTCTTGATCTTCCATTGGTTGAATCTAATCAAATAAATGTGAATGTTGGAGTTACATATAAAAATCAGTCCAGTTAATAAGATTTGTTTTAATGTTTGTGTAATTTACTCATATTTGTCATGAATGGAGGTAAGCAGGAAACCAGTGCGGTTAACAAAGAGTCTTTATTTTCAAAAACCCCGCAACACCAAAACCGGCAATCCGGCGCATGGTAGGAGAAGGCCACGAGGGGGGCTCGGTGAACGTTGCCCTCGCTGGAGCTAGGCTCAGCTCAGTCCGTGCTCCGTTCGATACCATATCCCTTGTTTGCTAAGCGCTTCTTCAGCATCACCTCCCTGGTGCTGCGTGTTCAATACTGTTCCTACTACTAAGTAACTCCTAAGCAGCTTCTACCTGATGCTGCACATCCAATAAGTGTCTTACAATTACGTGATGCCTAAGCAGCACCTACCTGGTGCTGCTTGCTCAATACTAACCTTACACTCGACGCCCTCGACGGTGTATAACGAGCATCTGCCGTGCCTACCCATGTTCTGTCCCTGCCTATATTCCCAGGTGGTCAGGGGCTAACTAGCTGCACCTGGAAACAATTGGGACAGTCAATGTTCAGGGGACGGTGGCTGCGCCAACCGCTGGGTGGCGCCAATCCCCCCTCAACCGGAGGGGGTCTTCCACGTTCCCTTACAATATTCATTGAGAAAATGTTACTCAGTCATGCACCTTAGAAGCTACAGTTGAGAGGAACCACTTGACACTTTTTATTTTATTTTTATTTTATTCTATTTTTCATTTTATTTTTTCTTTAAAGAACCATCCATTGAAAATGTTTTTAGAGAACTAAAAGTGTTTGTTTTTGGTGGTAACATTCCAGGAGAATGCCTTTTACTACCTTTATGTATGAGGCTCATCGAAAGATTTAAAAATGTGTCTTCAACTATATTACTGGACAAGCCTCAGCTGCCTAAATGGTTTCGGACTTCAATGGACACCCAAAAGACCCTTTTTTTACCCTGTGCTGTGTTCAAACAAAACATCAAAGGAAACAAACCAGGCTAAAGAACACATAAATCTAATTAGAACCCTTAGCCAATGGCATCTCATAAGACCTCTACACACCCTCACAAGTCTAGACTGAAATATGCCTGTTATTTCCTACTGAACTGTGGCTTCAGTGTTCAGTAGTTTGCTAGGAATGACCTGTGTTGGCCCTAAATCTTGTCAGTGAACTCCTACTTAGATGCTTGCTTTATTCAACAGAAAGATCCTGTGGCTGAGGAGTTATGGTGACAGATGTGTCAACTCATCACCGGGGTGATGTTCTGTGGAGCAGCTGGATGTTCCTGTAGGCCGCTGGTTTAAATATCACACTGTGAGTGCAGATTAAGAGAGTGGTCCCACTGCGGGTGAATGGTGCTATTGTTTCAGCTGAACTGAAATCCAATCTTGCCTCCCCAACCTCTTTCTCTTTCTTTACTTTCTTTTCCTTGCTGGATGTCTTTCTAATCCGTTTTTCTCTTTTTCCTTCTTTGCTCTCTTTTTTAAAATGTATTTCTAATACTTTCACACTTAAACCAATGTTGTGTAGAAATGCCATTCCATTAGGCTGTACATTCCAAAATTCCTTCATTTTCCTCTCAGCTCCAGCATAAAAATGTTCCCTGTTGTACTTTGCTGTTTGTAAAGCTGCCAGGAATTTCCAGTGACCTGGAATCCTTGCTGACACAGAGTTATTACTCCCCTGTCCACAGCAACCAAACTGTTATCCTGAACATTATATAAGCCAAACATTCTAATGTGATATAAAATATGACTCTCCATGTTGTCTCTTTGTTTAAATCTAAAGTTAAACTCAAGCTGTAAAATGTAAAACATGCTAACAATAGTAGTGAATAGAATGTGGGAGATTGCAAACACTGCCTTGATGTTGGTACATTTCTATGCATTAGTTAATTTGCCTTTCATGTGTGTGTAAAGGCCTTACTATGTTGTAAGCTAATGAAAGCCATTGTGTACATTAACATCCAAAACACTCATGAAAAAATTATGTTTGTTATACAACTGTGGTGTTAATATCCGAGCTGGATTATCATTCAAGTGTTAGATCCCAAAGGCAGGGTAGAATGCTAAGTGGCTAATAAAAGACCTCCATTTAATAGATAGTTCTAATAAATGGAGCTCATATCCAGCCAACTATTCATGTAATTTTGTTGTAATCTTTTTAAATTACTGCCAAGCCCAAGCAATTTCAAAGACCATATGAGGAAAGATAGAAAGAAAGAAGTCTTCAAGAAAAGATCTGAAAGTGAGAGGAACCGACTACAGGGCCCAACATATAAGCATGGGTAACCTGTCAGAAGCACTTGATTTTACAATGAATGTATTTAATAAGTTAGCACAGAAGTTAGTATATAACATTCATTTTAGATTTAAATCTGTCTATCTGATCTTTTAGATCTACTGTAGAATTACTACTGCTATAATTACAATATTATAATATAAGTATAATACAATTACATAATTACATGTTTAGTTTCATGATGATTGCAATGCAATTACATATGATTTACTGTCAACAAAGAAATTCAAGCCACTTGTGTGGTTCTGTTTGTTTTGACTCACATGAGAATTTTTTGTTGACTAAAATACAAGTCTGTATACATCTATATACACAATTCATTTTCCAAAGTTAGATCAAACTGAAGTATTGCCTCCTTTAAAACAATGCGGAATTGATGGAAGTGTTGCAGCTTTTAACATGATTTTTCTGTTTGCTTCAGTGAGCTGTGAGAAATATTAAGAATGAGCTTCTTCTGTACAAGAAGAGCAGTCTTAAGACTGAATGATTATGTTCATTGACTTACTGTAGTTTTCAAGGTCAATATCCCATAGAATAAGGACTTACTCTGCCACTGTTAGTCAATGTGATTATTCTGTCTGTCTATTTCAGCTACGTTGATGAACATTGATATCTGCTTCAATTGCAAACTACTTTGATCTCAGTCCTGATTTGAAGCTTAAACAGGACAGATTTTGACTCTAGCTTGATAGCTCTGAGATACAAAGCCATTTAAGGTTTGACAGAGTGAATAGGTCTTCTATCATACCTCCTTCCTTCACACTCTGCGTCTGTATAATGCATTAAGCTGCCAAAAAGCACTATGATCCAAAAACATCAAATAAGTTAGATAAAACAAAGCTTTTTTGTCTCCTGAGGTTTCAGATGTCATAAACAAAAGATGACAAGCAAACAAAAGAGAAGAAAGGCTGAAAAGGGTCATGTCTCACATACAGCTGCTCAGTGACTCAACATTACCAAGAACAAAAGCAAGAAGCTGAAAGAGAAAGTCAGAGTGCTACGATGTTACACACAGTATTGAAAAGGAGATTAATCTTGAGACAATGGCTTTCTGCTCAGTAAATAAAGCACCACGACAATACAGCAACAGCCACCATTATAATATAATTTCATATCTACATTTCAAACAGCACGTTTGCTAATAGAGACAAATTATTAATTCCCTTCCAGTTTTCTGTGGAATTTTTTTTAATGGAATATCCACTTCTTGTAAAAACATTAATAACTGCACACAAACCTCAATACATCAATCATATATCCACAATAATGTCAAGTTACATATTTTGCTGAATTTCTATGTAAAAATGCTGCTTTTTGTAAAATTCAGCAAATAAATCAAATAAACAGTAAATGTGCAGTAACATTTTTTTACAAGAAAATCAACAAAGCATACAATTTTGTCAGGAGTGGCCAAACTTTGCAAACAACTGTAGATGGATGGATGGATGGATGGATGGATGGATGGATGGATGGATGGATGGATGGATGGATGGATGGAAGAATGGATAAGTGCGTGTACAAACCCATTTCCAGAAAAAATACATTATATAAAATAAATATGAACAAAAATAAATACAAGAATGTGTAATTTGTTTATTCTCTGGAAGATTGTTTCAAATGACACAAGTACAAGGAACTGAACAACACACTCAAAAAAGGTGGGAGAGAGGCATGATTACCACTTTGTTACAGCACAACATTTTTTAATTAAACTTTTTAATAATTTGAAAATTAAACATACACATTTTAATGGTGGAATTTTTGCCCATACTTGTCTGATACAAGACTTTAGTTGCTCAACAGTCCATGGTGGCCATTGTCTGATTCTCCTCATGATGTGCCATACATTTTTTTTTCCTTTTTCCCCCGTCATGTCTGGCAGCTTGGCAGGCAGAATGTGCAGCTGGATGCCATGATATGCCCAACAACTTTGCTTTGCCAAGTGGGGTTACAATGCATGTGCATGTGCTTGACTGGCTAGCCAGAAGTCCCGATATGTCTCCTATTAAAAATGTATGGCACACTTTAGTATACGGCTTATACTAAAGTGTGCCATACATTTTTAATAGGAGACATATCGGGACTTCTGGCTAGTCAGTGAAGCACATGCACTCTGTGTCTACACTGCCACACTGTTGTAGCATATACATAATGAGACCTGGCATTGTCTTGATAAAATAACCATGGGCTTCCTCGGAAATCTTAATGACAGTCTTGCTAAAATTCACACTAGTTCAAGTCACCCATGGTGTGGGCACTGATGCACCTCCTGATAACAGTCTGGATGGTCCATTTTTTCTTTGGCACAGAAATTGACATCCCTTTTTCCTAGCAAAAATCTGAAACATCTGATCAAAGCATGCATGTCTTGTTTTGGGCCCACTTGAGTTGAGCTCAGGGCCAGAGAACACAGTGATGTTCCTGCATAAAATTGAAGTATGGCTTTCTCTTTGCATAATAGTGTTTTAGGTTGAATTTCCGATGCAACCTGTGTTAAGTAACAAAAGTTTTCCAAAATACTCCCAAACATATGTGGCTTCATTTATCACAGTAGCATGGCAGTTTCTCATCCAACATCATCTGAGGGCTCAAAGGTTACATTCAACAGTATTTTGCAGCCTTGCTCTGCATAAAATGAGGTTCATCCACATTCCCTGAATCTTTTTTACAATATTATGTACTGTAGATGGTGAAAGATTTGCAATCTTGTGATTGCAAAAAATCTTTTTTGAACTGATGGACGTTTTTCTAACAGAGTTTTGCCCCTGTCCTAACTCTGTGTTGTAGGCATCTAATTTAAGATTTGTTTATAATTACAATAAACAAGTCAATCAACCAAACCATTAAAAGTCATTTTGTTTTTACAAAATGTCTCTACATTTCTGGAAATGGGGTTTATAGAATATGAAATTGTATGTTTAAAGAGGTAAAAGTTAATTTGCATAGTAATCTCTATAATAACTACTCCCTGCTCTGTAATTAATTTGCCAGCAGCATTTCTTTGTGAGCATTATCTATTCATGAATGTGAAACATAAAACTATGCTTTTGACAGGTGCAAAAATTTGTCTTCATAATAATTATGAAATCCCACAAGTAAGGGCTTAAGCTGCTGAACACATTTCAAAAGGTGAAGTAGTATGATAAAGAAGTAAAGGAAGTACTACTCTGCTTGATGTAGCATAAATGTATTCTGCAGCATATTAATACATGCACATTTTATCAAGCATAATTATATTAAAAAACATGTTATTGCATGCACAAGGGTGCAACATAAGTTGAGATGTTTGAGATGAAGGGTTGAAGATTGCAATATTCTTATCATTTTTTTCACAGCATTAGAGTTGCTGTCTGCAATATTTCATGAGGTGCATAATGTGCATAATGCATAATATTATACCTAAAACATCACCAATAAATGTATATTAAAGTTTTATTATAGGTGCTATTTATGTGTCCCTGCTGACATTAACATAACTAACATTTAATTGTTTAAAATAAAACCACAATTTTTTTGTAAAACTTTTTATGATTTTGTGTGTCCGTCAATTTGATTCACCACCCCATCAATAAATAATGTACTAATTTAAGCCTTTGGAGCAGTTAGGACCAAGAGCAGAAAGGTTCTGACATTCTTTAATGTTGTTTATATGATGCTTTTTATGTTATTAAAAGGCGTCAAACTTAACATTACCACCCCATGTTTAATAAAAATGTTACACTATTAAAGCATAGAAAACTATATTTTAAATTGAATGCATGTATGTTAAGATAGGAACTTGGACCACATGGACAACTGTGGCCATTTTAGGATGACATCACATACCCCCATCACATACCACCCTTTCATATTTTTTAAATTGTGATGGTGTTGTACTAGTAGTTCGTATTTGAAAGGAAAAACTGATTTAATACTCATTTCCCCACTCAGTCTCTCATTCTTTTTTGCACTCCATTACTCACTAGCTTTCTCTCATTTACTCACTCACTCACTACCTCCCTTACTCACTCTCTAAATCACTCTTTCACTCTCTCACTCACACACACATTATCTCACTCAGTATCCCTTTCCCCCAGTCCCTATCTTTTTAATCATTCACTCACATCAACCATTCACTCAGTAACAATATTTTTCACTCACCTCATTATCTTAATCATTCACATTCATCCACTATCCCTTTCATTCACTCACTCTTTTACTCACTTACTGTGTTTAAAGAATATTTATAATCTTAGGTGAAGTGTGACACCAACAAATCCTATAGAGAGACAGTCTGTCTGTACCATCCCATCACAATTTACCACCCTGTCACATGGTCATTTTGATAACAATTGACAGAAAAGTAGTGAATTGCTGAATAAAGAAATATTGAATAACTTTCTTTTTAAGTGTAGAAATCAAATAAAAGTCACTTATTTCAAAATTTGAAGTGAAATTGTACTCTGTAAAAACAATTATACCACTAATATGTCAGATTCATGTTTTTACATGAACAATCTAAAAACAAAATCAGATTAAATTACATAATTTGATTGGTAGTTTTGAAAGGAGGACATTTTTCTAGTAAGAAAACATTTTTAAAATTTAAAATGTAATGCATTTCTACTCAAATGCTGTCCATGAGGGTAGTGGTAAAAGAATGGCTCTGATATCTCATATAAGATGAGAAAGACCTGCATCAAGACTCTTTTCAGTCCTGGCTCTCCAATGGTGGAACAAACTTCCTCTTGCTATTAGAACTACTGAGTACCTGCCTGAAATATTCCTTTAAAACACAATGCAGACTGAAGTGACCTTGAGTCTGCCTTTGAGCAAAGGTGAGTGAATCGGTCAGTTTAGCCAGCCAGACTAAGCTGTGACTGAGTGAAAACTGACATGCAGAGCCCAACTGCAGTGCAGCTTATTTTTAAAACAAATGACCTACTTTGAATATTTGGGAGAAAACATCTCTGCCCCATCCTCCCTAAAGATCGCACCTGTGGCTTCTCTAATATTGTTTATAATATTGTAACTTCCAGAGAGCATTTTTCCAACTTCATTTTCACTATCCCCACCACTCTTCTAACTCCTACTGAATATTACCAGCAGTCATGTAAACATTGACACTAAAAATCAATTCTTGACCATTATGTTTTTAAATGTTTAGCCAGTCAATAGTTCATCACAGTCACATACTGTTAAAATAAAATGTGTAGTGTGTAGAAGGGTTTTTAGGAGTGATACCATAGAAAAACCACCCAAACTTCTGCATGGGACTGTATCTCCAAGCCAGTCATACAAGGAACCTTTTTCACTTGTTTAACACATCATATTACATTTTGTGAATATGCCACAATGAACGGACCAACAAAGTCTAAAGTTGCTTAAAAGGCAAACATTAAAGTCAGCAATGTCTTCTGTAAAAACGCCATTTGTAAAGGATTTCTCTCTAAAGTTTCTCGGCTTCTACATGAATTCTTCAGTAGATCAAAAAACTATGACCATGTGTGGCCATTATACGGTGTCTTACTCACATGGGCCATCTCTTTCTTCAGCATGTCCACCTCCTGCCTGTTTATTTACATTGCCTTGCATAAGAAGGGGAGGAGAACATCCCTGCTGGACAACAGCCACACACGTACGCACACACATGCAACTGTGTGGGAGGTCTAAATACCCTCATCAACACACATTCAGCAACAGACTAACATTCACCTTCTCCATCTGCCTCATCCCCTGTAACACACCCATTAAAATATGTAGACCTAATTACTGTCACCTTTTCATATTTACAAGCTCACTTTCTCTCTCAAGCACACACACACCCTTTCTCTCACATATATACATTTCTCCTTGTCCTTCACACACACAACCCATAAGAGGAGTGTTTACAGACCTCTGGGCTTTGCTTGGGTTTTTAATTCACACAGTGTGTGGGCAAACCCCATGCAGACTCATTTCACTGGACAGAAAGAGTCAATTTATTAGGCTTTAGGCTGCTCAGGCATAGTAATGTACAGCAGACAGCCTTTACGGCCCCCAAACTACTCTAAAATTTCACCATGCACTATAGAAAAAGTTCATTATTAAAAATGGTGCAGGAGGATGGAAAGGCTATGTTAAAAAATTTGAATTTATTTTACACAATTGGGCGGCACGGTGGTGCAGTGGTTAGCGCTGTAGCCTCACAGCAAGAAGGTCCTGGATTCGTCCTGGATGCCTTTCTGTGCGGAGTTTGCAAGCTCTACCCATGTTCGCGTGGGTTTCCTCCGAGTGCTCCGGTTTCCTCCCACAGTCCAAAGGCTTGCAGTAGGTTGATTGGATACTCTAAAATTGCCCATAGGTTTGAATGTGTGTGTATGGTTATCTGTCTATGTGTTGCCCTGCGATGGATTGGTCCTGTGTGTACCCTGCCTTAGGCCCGCAGTCAGCTGGGATTGACAACTTCCCGGAAACGGAAGAAGCGATTTAGAAAATGGATGGATGGATGGATTTACACAATTTTCCATTTCCACCAGATGTAGTTGATCACCCAGGGGATGTTGTTTAGAACTGGAACTACAAGGCTAATGTTGCTAACACACTAGAAGTCAGTAGTCACCCAAATCATTTCTATAAATGCATCTTCAAACCTTCTCTCAGCCTCCACAAACCATATTCATAGCATTGTGGATGTGGTCTAGGACACAGTATATCTTACTGTGAGCTGTAAAACTGAACAAAACTTCACCACCCTAACAAGCAAAAGGTAAAAGCATAGCAAAAGAAATATGGAGGTTTAAAATATAATGTGAATTTGGTATTTCTCTGTCATCTCATGCTATCAACATTAGCTAGCAAGTCCATAAGTCACTCACTCTGAAAGTATTTTCAGGCATTTGAAACCTTAATGAAAGTAAGCTTTCATTTTAATGAAAGTAAGGTTAACGTGAGTAATACAGTAGACAGGAAAATTATCTGTCTGTTCTATTGCTACTGTATGTGTTTTACAGGGTAAAATGTGAAAAATGTGTTCCCATATGCAAAAATGACTGAAGATTACTTTATTTATACTTAGTAGACATTAGATGGAAGTGTTTTTACAGCATTATCTTTCAAACATTTGCCTTCAGACATTTAGGTTGGCATAAAAGTTTTAGCCAGTGTTTTTAATCAGTTCATTATTGATTAAGTTGTACATTTATTGGAATCAACTGAGTCAACAAATCTGCTGTATTGGCAGGTCTTGCTATATGAGCTATCAAGAGCTACTTGTACACATGGCCAAGACAAAGTCTGCCTCTCCACACCCCACTGCTGTAGCCTGTTACAGGGCCGAGACCTTGCCTGTGTTAGCTAGAGCATACTGTATAACCAGCATGTTCTGCACACTGAGCTAATAGCAACAATCATGCTGTTTAAAAGGGGTGCAGCCTCCACTGCTTTACCCTGCTCATCATTAAAGCTGAGGAAAAATCTGCTGTGCTCTTTCCAAGAGAAACAGGGAAACCTCTTTTCATCCACATGGGAGACCGCAATCCTTTGTAATCCATACTTTAAAACAATTCATATGACCAAAAAAAAAGTTGTTCGACATGATTTCACTTGGGTAAAACTATTAACCACAGAAGCCCTGGAGGGAAAGTTAAAGACAAAGTGGATTCCTGAGTCATGTTTTCCACAAATACAAGAAATATTTATTTATATTTCATCTCTCACGTCAGAGACTGAGGAGTATAATCAAATGTTGCCTGATCCTGAATGTGAAAACACAAGAGTAAATATTCTGATTTGGGGTTATTCCTGATCAACCAGCGCTCCACATATGGATGCATGTGAAGTGCAGATTGACTACAAAAACCTAATGTTGACAGAAGTAAAAGGTAATGGAATGGCTGTTAGGTTGACTGTGAAATGGTGCAGCACACAGTCAGAGAAACATTACCTGTTTTTTCTACACCTCATTCACACAGCTATTCTGTTTTAGCTCAGTGACCATACAATATCACTGCTATGGGAGATATGAGAAATCACTGACAAAATTGTCCTCAATAATATAGGCTAATTATCTTTTGATGGAAAATTACCTTATTTTCTGTCTTCTCATTATTCATTTTTTGCAAAATAAAGTTAATTATTAAATCATTTTGAATTCATCTCCTACTGTATTTAAGTATTATGTTCCATGAAAGGATGCTCTATCGGTGGTGGAGAAAGCACATATTCACTCCCAGCCTTATTCTTCTTACAGTGGACCAAAAACAATTTAAACACAACACTCTGATACGATTACAGTTTCTCAATTGTTTACACACTATTACCAGGCTTATGAGCTAAATTTCCCAAACCATTATGTCAAATACCAAAAGACACACCCATTTCCCTGAGCCATAAACACTAAACAACGTTTATGACACATGAATCAGATGTGGTTAACTCTGAGTGGATAACTCGCAACACACAAATCCACTCAGTTTTCAATTCCTGCACCACGTGTTCAGTCAGAAAGCACATGCAGTCAATATGGTCTACTCAAGTCAGCACACCTTAAAACTAATGAGCACAATTATCCAGAAGAAAACACAGCCAATCAAAATTGTTCACACATCAATCAGAACCTTCACTTTGTAGATAAATAGGTCATGTGTCAGTTCACTTGTATTGGAAAAATGGAAGGGAGGAAGGGAACACAAAAGAGGACATGGAAGAGGAAGAGGAAGGGCAAGGAGACAAGTGGTTTCTGATCAGATTCATACAATTCGACCCAGACCAGAGAAGGGATGCTGATTCCGAATGTGTTTTTTTTGTTTGTTTTGTGAAAGTAATGTTTTCAATGACATATTGATATTGGTAATTTCATGTTCTGCATTCTATGTTCTTTATCTGTTGCATATTTTACTGCTTATTTACTTTTTCACTCAGTTTCAGCTTATGACTACAGTACATCACGGAATTAAAAAATTATGCAAATGCATAGGTGTTGTGTCTTTATATTGCATGTGTCATGAAAAATAGTTTGTTCTGGGGGAAACCATAAGTGCCATTATTCATTACAGTATCAGGAGACAGGACTTAAAGTAAGGCACACAAGAATGAATTAAGAGGGATCTATTTGAAACTGTTTGTTTATTCAAGTAAATAGGTGATATTCGTAGACTGCCAAAGCCTCCCTTTTAAGTAAATGGGCAATCATTTATTGATACATAACAAACCCCTTACTTAAGATAGTCAGGTAGGCTCCCTTTAAAGCTTGACTCTTGACCTGCATACTCTAAGAAAAGTCATAGCATAAGTAAGCAAACAATTTGTACATCCAAACATACTAGGATACATACACCAGTACAGATGGCCAGTGCTGCAGCAATGTAGCAGCTCCCTGCAAAACATACAGGAGCATTATAACTGACCAGTCTAAAAACTATCCGCCACCACCTGCCTAAACAACCGTTTAGGTAACATACCTGATGGCTTTCCATTCTCACCTGACATGCTACTAACCATTAATACACAAGGACAACCATACCTTAGCGAAATCTTGTGAGAGAATTTATACACCAACAATCGCAGACCCCAGATGCACTCATAAAATTAACAACCTGACTCCCCTGGCTTTACCAAGAGCAACAGCTCTGCTGGCTACAAGGTTTTTATGGTGTTGTTTTTTTTGGTTTGATGACTGAAGGCAGAGTTTGGTTTATATGTGGGATTACATAGTTTTGAGTGGAGTGTTTTTGACCCGAACAGTGGAAGTTTCAGTAGTAGAGTGAGTAGTTAAGGATTTGTGTTTAGAGTTTTGGGAAATTGAGGCCTAATTTAAAGAAATGTGTTTTAGCAATCAAAAAAAAACTGTAATAACACATTTAATGCCAGTAAAACCCAAAGGGAAATTAAGGTGTTTCAGCAGCTTACACAAAGATTCACACAGAATAAATACAGAAAATAAAAATAAAACAAAATAAAACAGACATGAATATTCAAATGAAATATAAGAGTATTTCTGAAGTAAAATAATATTAAAATATAAAACATAACATATATATATATGTGTTTTCCCAAAATATGTTCCACTCTCTTCATGTCTGTGATGAAAATTGGAAGCTGCCTTCACATTATTTTCATGTCCACCCTTAGTTCATGCGATTTTATGTTCAGGTTTGTGCTAAATAATTTAAAGTAGCAAATATTTGATTAAGCTTATTTTTATTGTATCTTCAAGATTAAACAAATAAGACTAATGTAATTAACTGTGATTAACTACAGAAACAAATGCAATTAATCACTTTTAAATATTACAATCACTTGAAACCCCTCATAATTATATAATTAATTACATGGTTGGGCAGTGGTAACCTAGTGGTTAGGGACTTGTCCTTGTCATCAGAGGTTCAAGTCCTGGCCTAGGTATTACTGAGGTACTTTTGAGCAAGGTAACATCCTGCTACACTGCTTCCTGGGCACTGTTAATAGCTGCTACATGCTCCACATGTGGATGGGTAAAGTGCAGAGGTCACATACTGTTGTTGTGCACTTTGTGTGATAAGGTGTGTTCACAATACTCACTTTCAATATTTATGCAGTAAATTACACTGTTTATTTGAAATCAAAATGAAACTTCTACTTAACAACAAAAATGGGCAGGGCAGTGGTGGCCTAGTGGTTAGGACGCTGCCTTTGGTACCTGAAGCTTGCAGGTTCGAGTCCTGGCTTGGGCACTACTGAGGTTCCCTTGAGCAAGGTACGTCCCCCTACACTACTCCCCGGGCGCTATTGGTAGCTGACCGCTGCTCCACGTGTGCACGTGTGATGGGTTAAATGCAGAGGTCACATTTCGTTGTGGTGCTTGAGTGTGTTCACAATGACAAATAGTCACTTTCCCTTTTACTTCAAAATATAGGATGAATTGTTTAGAAAGAGCACTTTCAGTAGAATTTCTCAAATCTCAAAGATCTGCTGTAGAACAAATCTCAGTGACCTGCAGAAAAAGGAACCAAGAATCTGCCAGAAAATATTAGGGGTTTTTAGTTTGCATTAGTGCTAGTCATTCAGTTTGCAGCTACGACCTTTTGTGGTGGTGTATAACAGTGCTAATACATTTGGTTGATGGCTAGGATATGTGGTGGTATCAGTTGGTTTGAATGCCTCAAAAAACATGTTTTATAAAATGGGGGACTGTGGTGAAACCACAAATCTGTGTGATGACAGAGTGCAGTGAAACTGCAGCCTTGCTGTTTCCTCCCACAGATTGCCTTCCATCCCTCAACCACCCACTGATTCACCGCAAACCATTCAGAAAATTAGCATTTTCAGTTGTACTGTCAAACAGATTAATGAATTCATTACATCCACTCTCATATACAGTAGTGTGCTTTTCAGTATCATTAAACTATAAAGTAGAAAATCCTTATAGTCCACAGTGCATCTATAGCTATACTGTTACTTTCCATAAACCTTTTTTTGTTTTTAATTAAATTTTTTGGTTTTTCAGTTTCAGTTCATAATTTGAAATCACCAGCTCCATGTATATGCATGAATTAAGAGTTAAGAAAGTCTTTGCTCTTTCTGTGAACTTTTTAAAGAGATCACAGTAGATATACACGTGTGCTGCACCTCATTCTGATTACAAAGTACCTAACTTTTGAAGCCCTGCATAGACTGAGATACTGCTCTTCTACCAGTCTAAGCAAAGTCTAAGACCATGAGGCTGCTCATTGATTAGCTTTCCAAAAAACAGAATAGAGCAGGTCTGTTAGCAACTCTACCCTGTTTAAATCAACAGCATGCAGGCATGTCCTATGAGACTCTTAAGGAAATAACAGGCCTTTTGTTGCATATTACTTAACAACATAATAGGCCCAGTAAAAGTGTGTGTTTTTTAGGTGTCGTGGTGATACTTTGGTCAGTGCTGTCAACTCACAGTTCTGGGTTCCTGGGTTTAATTCCTGGCCAAGCAGCCATGGTCCATTCAGTACAGAATTTCCATGTTTCTTACTTTGTCTGTGTGGGTTTCCACCAGGAGCCCACAGTCAGAAGACATGTACAACAGATGAACTGGAGGTGTGAACTTAAACTAATTGTTTCCCCACCTTCTGATCTTTGAATGTTGGGATTAGCTCCATTTCTCTTCCTTTGTAGATACAGAGTGTGTGTGTTTGACTGGCCTGCTGCCAGTCCAGTTCTATATTCTGTTAAAAGTGTATAGAGCATAATGGAAAAAAAAAATCAGACAACAGCCACCGCAGCTGAAGTCAGCTAAAAACTATTAAAAAGGAAAGGTAATATAACACAATGGTAAACATGCCTCTGTTCCAGCTTTTGTTGAGGATTTTGCAGCCATTAAATTCTAAATTTGGTTATATTAACACAATACAATTATATTGGTCAGTAAAACTAACTAACTAAAACTATTAAAACGATTTGAAGCTTAAATAAACATTCACATGAATAACAATAGAATTTTGGAAATGTTCCTTTTCTTGAAATAGACTTTGTACAATGATGTTTTATATCCTAAATAATTCTATTTTGTAAATCAGAGCAAGGGTAATAACTTTTGTAGAGTTCTCTACACTCTATGTTTTCTACACTCTATTTTCAGGTTGATATTTGTGTGCATAATACAGTCAGGAAGACCTCCCTTTTGACACATATGGAAACTATTAGTCAAATGTGAGAAATTGGTGAGAACTGCTTTGTGTGTTCCCTGTATCTCTAAATGCTGACCAAGTGGAGAATCCATGTATGCATTACATTTACATTTACAGTTCCCTTCACAATCCTGTAGTGAAGTGAATTTTCATGCTATCTGAAATATTTTCATCAGGATCAGGAATTGAATGCTCCAGTCATTCATGCTTTTCACATTAATTTCCGTCTAGGATTAATAGTGTTAAAATTGTTAAAAGTGGAAAATTTTCAAAAGTTTTGGTCCACTGCAAGAGGACTGAGGTCTTCATATTTAAACAACAGCTGGGAGTGAATATATGCTTTCTCCACAACTCCAAATGCCCAGTTCCAAAAATCTAACCCAGTCCTAGTCTGTTGCCTGTTTTTCTTTATCTGTTCATGGTGGAGAGGTCAGATATGGTAAATAAAAATGGGATGGTAAACAAAGTGGTTATATATGTGTTGCTGATGTTGCGAAAAAAAATGCCATCACTGTAAACAAACCCAACTTGTTATGTTTCTAAATACTGCACCATTTTAAATGCTGGTGGAGTGCTGCCAGTTTAACTGTGGTTAAAATTACAATATAATGAAGAATGTACAAATGCACTTTGTCCTGCTGAAATATTCTCATATATCAATACTGAAAGCAACTACACGGCACACAGTACCTTCTACACCCACAGTCAAAAATGGAGCTGCAAAACCCCAAACTTACACTCATTATCATATCAACCCATGTTGAGTTCTGCTGGATGCTCTGTTCTGCTTGGCTGCATTTTATGCCTGCTTATGGTACAAGACTCTACTGGGGGATCACTGAGCAGAGTAAGTCCACTTTTTGATGTCCAGTATGGGGGCTGTTTGCCAGGTGCTTGACTGCTTATCCTTCTCCCTCCCAGCTATTCTGTTCTCCTCAATTCATTTAGCCTGGAGAACAACAACTTGTTTGATTTCTTGCTTCTCTTGCTTGGAAGACTTTTGTTCCCACACCGGATGTCAAACAACTGTGGTGATACCAAAAGTAATGTCTGGAACCAAGCTTTGTCTTAAAAATAAAGGTTCCAAACGGGTTCTTTAGAGTGATACCATAAACCCCATTTCCAGAAAAGTTGAGATATTTTCCAGAATGCACTGAAAACAAAAATCCAACTAATCTAATTAACTAACAAAAGCACTAAGAAAGGATTTTCAATATAAAAATTTAATGACCAACTTAATTGTACTTTCTAAATATTTACACAATTAAAATTTGGTGTCTGCAGCACACAACAAAAGTTGGGAGAGAGTTAAAATAAGATTGAAATGTGCACAGAATTTTCAGGCAACACTGGTTTGGTATTGTGGTAGCAAGGTATCTTGATTAAGTATAAAAGTATCATCTTTCAAAGGCTCAGTTTTTGCAACCAAGGATTAGTCATGGGTTATGGCTTTGTGACAAATATAGCTAACTGGGTTCAGGACGATTTCAGAAAACTATTGTCGCTTAACACTATTCAAGGATGCATTAATGCAACTTGAAACTGTATTACACAATCAATATATATCAACTCTATGCAAAAACCTTGCAAGATCTCTGAGCCATAGTTCATCGCAGGTGGACCAAAAGAGTGTTGAACCATGTCCTGTGGTCAGATGAGTCCACATTTGTTCTCTGTCTCTGATTCTGAACATCCAGATTGTTACCAACGAAAGGTGCAAAAGCCAACATCTGCGATGGTGTAATTGTTGCATGTACTGTATGCAAATGCACCATCGGTTTTTAGGCATGTACAGAATAATAATGTTTTATTTTTAACAAAATTTTAGTGAGATATATGTTGCCTTTAAAGTGACATCTCTTCCCAGGACCATGCTTATATCAGCAGGACAGTGTCAGAGCACATTCTACACAACAGCATGCCTTTGTAGATACAGAGTGTGTGTGTTTGACTGACCTACTACCAGTCCAGTTCTATATTCTATTAAAAATGTATAGAGCATCATGAAAAGAAGAATCAGAAAACAGCCACCGCAGATTGTTGAGGACTTTTCTACACTCTATTTTCATGTTGATATTTGTGTGCATCATACAGTCAGGAACTGTATTAAAATACATTACCTCCCTCTTGATACATATGGAGACTATTAGTTAAATGTGAGTAACTGCTGAGAACTGGTTTTTGTGTTCGCTGTATCTCTAAATGCTGACCAAGAGGAGAATTTATGCATGCATTACATTTACAGCTTCTGATCAGGTATCACTATTAATGTGGCATGCACTAAAAAGTTGTGGAAAAGTCAAAGAAAACTCTGAGTGAGAGAAAAGGGAAAGCATTTATGCCAAATAGAAAGAAGAAATTGATTCCCAAAAGAGTGAGCAAAATTTCTTTCAGTTACATACGGAGACAATTTCATAGATGACTTATTACTTTCGAAGCACAAATCACGTTATTATAAGGGTGGAAATAAGAAGAATTGAAAGGAAAGGATGTGAAATTTTCCCAGACACACGTATGCTCACATAGGCTAGGAGTGGTAAAGCTGTTGGAGGGGGCAACAGTGAGGCAAAAATACTGAGCTTGGCTGAACTGGGCTTGATTGAGTTCAGGTAATTAAATTGAGCTGAAAGAGAGTGGACTGTATTTGAGCAAAACCAATTCTTAACTGTAGCAAGAAAGTTGACATTCATCTGCCCTAGGACTCATATCATTTCTGTGCAAATTCTTCTCACGCTCCCACTCAGCATCCCCAAAATTACAGCAGGAAGTGCAGGGGTCACATCATGGAAGGAGCGGTCAGCCTTGGAGGGTGGCTGGGGCAACAATGTGTTTGTTTTTAATAGGGTGTATGTGTGTGTGTACAAGTGAGAGAGCCTCATTTTCTCATTGCTTACTATTTTTAGCTCTTCCGTTTCTCCAGCTGAGAATCCTCCGGCACACCATAAATACCAAAACAACAACAGAAAACTGCCCTCCCTCCCATAAAGAAAGCAACCTGAAGATAAAACACCCGGTGTCCATGAACATGCTTCAGCACATTCAACTCAAGTTATAACAAAAGTTTAATTACAGCACTTGTAAACTCATTGTAAAATAAGCTAAACAAAACAGAAGAGAGAACAACTTAACTGGGCTTTAAGATGCAGCTGTTGCATTTCAAGACATCCAGTGGAGATCAAACAGCTTAATGTTTATACACATATTAATATCTATGTAATTAATGGGGTAATACATTACATTAGTGGATAAGCTGTTACCAAGAGACACATATGGAGTCAAATAAATGGAATGAGTACAGCAGATAAGAGTGATGGGGCAACCTCCATTAGTAGTTGAATTATTGCTCAAGGCTCCACTGAAAGGGCCCAAGAACCACAGCAGAATGTTTTTAGCTTGCTCCATAGATTAAAGCTCAGTGTAGGGGCTAAGTGGTGGTCTACAACTACGTAATACACTTTTAAAAGATGGATCTTGGCTTGGAAAAGCCATTCTAAAGAGGGCCTTTAGTTAGTTTAAACCTTTATATTACATTTAGCTTAAACAAAAACATTGACTTTGAGGTGCCTTCCTTTGGAGGCTTTTAAGCAAGGTAAGGCAAGTTTATTTGTATAGCACATTGTCATGCACAGAGGTCAGTCAATGTTTTTTTTATTAAATTAAAGCTTTAAAAAGTGCATGATAAAAGTAAAATCATTAAAATGAATAAGATTTAAATTAAAAGTACTTGATAGTTAATGAACCAAAAGTGTTTTTTTCTTCTTAAGACAATTTTGTGTAAAATGTCAAGTCAAGTCAAGTCAAGTTTATTTGTATAGCGCTTTTTACAACTGACGTTGTCACAAAGCAGCTTTACA
>JBBPDA010000013.1:5266930-5291708 GCA_037974385.1 Arnoldichthys spilopterus
TTCGCTTCCTCTGGTCCATGTTGAGTGTGGTACACACCATGTCACCAAACAACACAGTGACTACCTGGAGCCCTATACACACACACACATACACACACACACACACACACACACCAATACATTACAAAACTGCATAATATTAACACCAATTACCTCATATAGAGTAGGTCCCTCATGCTGCTGAAATAGCTTTGACTGTGGTGCACTGTGTTCTGACCCCTTTCCATCATGGGTTTCACTTCTTAAACCACAGTAGCTTTTCTGTGGGATCAGACTAACTTCACGCCACACATTCATCATTGAGCCTTGGGTGCCCATGTCACTGATGCACCGGTTGTTCTTCTGGCACAAGGTGGTGGTCTGATTGTTAGGGAGCTGCCCCTGTGGCCTGAAGGTACCACTGAGTGAAAGTGAAACTATTTGTCATTGAGAACACACTCAAGTACCACAATGAAATGTGACCTCTGCATATAACCCCTCACCCATGCACATGTGGAGCAGCAGGCAGCTATCAACAGTGCCCGGGGAGCAGTGTAGCGGGACGGTACTTTGCTCAAGGGTACCTTAGTGGTGCCCAGGCAGGGACACAAGGCCAAAGTCCTAACCACTAGGCCACCACTGCCCTGGTGCAGTATCCATGAGCAAAGTAACGTACCCAAGCACTACTCCCCCAGGCACTGCCCACTGCTCCTACATGAATGGGTTAATTGCAGAGGTGACATTTCATTGTGGTGCACAGTTTGCTGTGTTCACAATGATAATCACTCACTTCACAAGCCCTGTCGATTTGGAGATGCTTTAATTCAGCTAGCCATCACAATAAGGCCTTTGTCAAAGTGGCTCAGAGCCTTTCACTCGCCCATTTTTCCTGCTCATTAATTTCAAGAACTCACTGTTCACTTGCTGCCTACTATATCTCAACCTCCTGACAGGTGCCATTGTAATGAAATAACTACAAAGTAAATGTTATTTACTTGGGACTACAGGGAGTTATATAACCTGTCAGTGGTAATGGCCGATTGGTGTGTGTGTGTAATTATTTATATGCACATACTTTTAAGAATCATACATGCAGTTGTTAAATTTCTATATGAAAATAATAATAATAGTAAATACATCTTAATGTTATTGTTTAAGTTTTTTTAAAGGGGGGGACATTGTGGCACATTACATTTTAGGGATGAACAATATCAAAATCAGTATTGGAAGATATTTGCACATTTTCAAAAATTATTATTAGTCAGACACATAGATTTGAACAAATTTTCAAACCAATATTTAATAATGCACTCAGGAATAGTATTTAGATGTAATGTTCAGAAAATGCTGGAATTCTACCTTATTCTTATGTTTATAAAAATTAACAGAAGTTACATAAATATTAAATTTTTCTAAACTCAGTAGTGGTAATTTCAGTAGTTAGTTCCAAGTACTGCATATTTTTCATTTCATTATTGGCAACTACATGAACAACTTTGGCAATTGGCATTAGGCTCCAAGATCCCACATCAGTGCAGCCCTAATATCCTGTTTCATGTTCCTCAAGGTAAGCTCAGTAAATAGAATAATATTGTGCACTAAATTTGGAGACAAATACCATCTTTAGTCTCCACAGAAGATGTGTTAAATTATTTTCATTCAAATGACATAAAAAGGGCATCTATTGGTCTTGGTTTCTTACTGTAAGAGAGCAGCAGCAGTAGTATTAATCTGCAGCATCATGCAAATCACCAAGCAATTACATACAATTTTAACTGATCAACCTTTTTAATCCTAAAGCCCAACTGGAACATTATGATACAAGTTTAAAAATTAAGAGACTGAATAAACATTTTATAAAATTCTGTTTATTTGCAAACACTTTTTGCAGAGTGATTTGAAAGACCCCAAAAAGATTGTCATAAAATATTTGTCCTTCTGTGAGTTGCAGCAAACTGCACATGGCCTTAGTCAAAAACAGCCTGTTGTATGTACATCATCTATACACGTAACACCAAAATAGATTTGATTATAAAATATAGTCCTTAGTATAAACATTTGAAGAAGTGATCATTACAACCATTCTAGTCAAAACAGTACATCTGTGTAGCTGTATTCCACAATTCAAAACATGCTTAAGGTTCAATTATTTTTCCTATTCACTGAAATGGTACATTGCTACTATTTTGTAATTTGCAAAAATAGATTCTAAGGTCTATTGCTCCTCTGGTCCATACATTAGCTGTGTATTCCGAGCGACTCTGAATGAGCACACGGCAGATGCAATTGTTTGGCTTACAAATAATTTTTAAAAGTAAAGAGTAAATAAAAATAAAACCACAAACACATTAAGAAAAGTAAAGAGCTGTAGAAATTGATCTGTGAAAATAGGTTAAACCCATTTGTGGAAGAAAAAAAATAGAGTAACTTAACTTTTCAAAGTAACTTTCAAGTTAAGTAGTTCATGTGACGACAGATCCAAAAAGAAACTATGAAATAAGAACATTCTGATAAACAAGTAAACAAGATGTAAAACATTTTTGAGGGTTTCAGAGAGCACTAAGAGCCAGTGAAACCGCCACAGCACATAATGTCTGATGCATATTCAGCACGGAGAGGCTACGAAAACATTCTTTAGTTCTACAGGTAATCAATCATGGTGTGACAGCCTTCTTCTACACTAAAGAGCAGCCATCTTTCTTACTTCGCTCAAAACTGAAGAGACAAAATGGACGTCTGCCAGGAGACTAGAGCAAAGCTCCAACTCCTGACTGCACAACCATATGCGAGAAGTTTTCCAGCCCTGCGGAGTTCTCACTTATTGTTCGAAAAATAATTCACCCCGTTTTAGAACTGACCTTAAATTTAGAAAAGAATACCCCAATTTCTGGATAGATGTATCCCCTTAAATGCAATGGACCCATCACTTCTAGCTTTCTTCTCTCATAAGTACATAACCTCTGTAGTAGTTTCACAGTAGTTACTGAACAATACGTTACAGAATATTAGGCTTAAGACACAGCAAAAGTAGGCAATACAAAGACTATTGCAGGACTATTTGCAGTGTGCACTTACTTTATGCAAGTTTAAGTGAAATTATCTTACTGCACTAGTAGTTTTGAAGAAATAACTCCTTAAAGGAGGTGAAATGATCATGTAGAATATAAACTTTCTTGATCACCTTATTTAAGTTAAAATTACAGTACTCACAATAGTTTAAATTATACATACTATATATACTTGCCCATATTTAGCTTTTTTACCATTTCAATAAGCTATGGGTTTAAAAGAATTAGTTCAGGGGGGGAAAAAAAACAATTACACAAAAGCAAAACACATTTAAAGTCCAAATTTTGTTTCTTTTGTTTACAAATTAAGCTACAAGGCAACTGTCGCTAACAAAAACTAAAAGTCAACAATCGACCAAATCTCCTCCATAAACACCCACAAATCTTCTTTGGACATGTTCCAACCACACCCAGCTCTTCATTAGGGTGGTAAAGCCTTGTGTTTGTGGTTTAGGACCCAGTATGACTGACTGTGAGCTCCAATAAAATGAACAAAACTGTGCACCTGAATAGAGTGCTTCCATTTTTAGAGCTCACAGCAAGTCTGGAACAGCTGGATCTGGCTTTGGTAATGTATTCAGGTAACTACTGACTTGATAGGAACTAGCAATGGTAAACTGAAGAAGCAAACTCTGAACTTCAAACATGCCTTGGCCAAGTGAGTGCATGTGGGATAAGTGGAAAGCTGTGTACATTTAATTGTGGAACTATTCCTCAAAGAGGGTAAAAGCACCAGATAGGCAGTTTAGTTATACTGCACCAACACAGGCGGCAAAAAAAAAAAAATCACTTCAAATGCAGCCTGGATCATACAGGAAACCCAGGGGTAATCTTAGGCCATCACACCATCTGCTGTTAACAAGTGTGAGTTTTTAAAAATTGTGCTCAAAACCCAAAACAAACCTAAAAGGCTCCACACAAGGTGTTCTGGCTCCCTCTGGTGACTGAAAACATGTACAAAGCATAGCAGCACAAAGCAGCAGCCCCTGACCTGAGGCGGTCAGAGTAATGTGATTATGCAGCAGCTGAATGGAATCCAAAGCAGCACTGGCAGGCAACCTTCTCCACACGTAAACAGGTCTGTCCTTAAAGAAGCCTAGGTCAAGCTTTAACTTCAAAAGCTTAATTTAACTAGTGAATTTAATACACTATGGCACAATTACATCACGTCGGCTTATTTTCGGTCATGAGAAGTGCTGGCCCTCTCCTACCACTGCTGTAGCACTACTGGTCACTCATTGCCCTATATTTAGAACTATTTTGTAAATGGGTAGGATCAGTGTTAAGCTGCAACGACATGCAAATCCCTGATTTTGTCCCACCTGTTCTTATTGCTATAAGTTCACTTTCACTAAATGATTTTTCATACACACAACAGCAAGAACACACTTCACAGCTTTACTACCCTAACACTTATAGCACCTATATGAATCAGCTGTTTTTGTGAACATCTATGAAAATGAGGCAATATCTGCTCATGACTCAAACACAGGTAGTTCAAAGAGGGAAAAACATCTAGTAGCAATTAGTAGCAAGTCCTATCAGTCTTACTCTATATTAAGTGTCCATAATAACCATGTCATTAGACATTAACAATACATACAACAATGTAATTACTGTTGGTCAGGATTACAGTACTACAATATATGTAATTACACACACGTTGCTATTTTTACTTCTGTAATTACACACGTGTATCCTATGTAATATGTAATAACATGAGTAAATTCTGAAGTTGAATGTGTAATTACAGTAGGCTGCACTACTGTAATACATGTGTAACAGTGACTACATCACCCAAAGTTACACTGTTGATGCAGGTATTATTACAGTGTATTTACATAGTTATTAAAGACACTTAATTTAAAGTGGAGCAGTCTTATCCAGAAAATCTTTAGAAAACAAATCTCATTGTGGTCCTTCTTAAAAAGAAGAGATTTTACAATTTGCAGCATGAGGTGAACAATACTTTAAGACTTCAGATGAAAGTATACAGCCAAAATTTACAGAACTGCAACATATACCCATAAGATGCCCATATATATTATACCCATATTATCCACAAATGTGCTTTGCCTCTAACTATGCTAAGCTACAAGATGTATGCAATGTGTTCAACAGAACAAGAGTATGGATTACGGTTTCTACATCAGCGCAATTTCATGCCAGCTTCAACCAAGTGTGTGTCAATTTCAGTACACTGCTCCAGAATCAGTATTTCAGAAGTAGCAGTATGCAACGTACTGGTCAGTTTTCTCCGTCCCTTCATTATGAAGAGCTGCATATATAAGCTTCCATTACTTTCAGGTGTGCACAACACAACGGACATGAAAAACATGGATAGTTAGAAGGTGACCGGTTTTAGGGTCGCCATACACATCTTATGCAAAGGTCAGCATTTCAGACACCCAAGTGCACATCAGTCATGTGACGCAGTGTTCTTGATGTAATTAAAGTAACACAAAGCACTGAAATGTTCATGTCAAAGCAATGGCCTGAGAATCCAGATCAATTTCTAGTGTAAACCACTCTTGGTATTATAGGTGGTAACATGCTCTGGTATGTACATGTAAAAGCAAATTCTCTGGTTATGCATAAAATATAATTATCTGGTCTCAATGTCATACGCACAAAGTTACATATATGCATGGTATACTGCCTTCCATAAAAGCTGGTATATTCTGTAATGAACTGGCTGGAATAGCACAAAACAGACAAGATAGCTTTGACCCATAGCCTGTGTACAGTTAGTTTACGCCCAGTTTTCATATGAAATGAGGTCTACTACATGGACATCTCTCCATAAGGCTATGCTCTAAGAGTGCTACTCTTTATGCAACTCAGTTTTATGCTTCAATCATACAAGTACCTAAAAAACTTTCCTAATGACAATTATTTAGCTGTTTTTAATAAGTTAAAATTAGATGAACCAGCTGTTAATGTCCTGTGGATTGTTTCTTGGGTACAAAGGTTACAGTGAACTTCAGGGCAGATTCGAACCCCGTTTTTCAAGTCAAAGCGCCAGACAAAGCAGCTTAATTAGAACTACGAAAATCAAAAAAATTGTCCATCTCCTGTGGTAAATGCAAAATACAGTGTACAAGTCTTCCTAGTGGAACCAGACCCAATACAAATAGTCATATAAACATGGTGAACATGCAGCAACATATAAATACCCGTCTTCATCAAACTCAAAGTCTGACTCATCAACTTCATTTGACAACGAACTCCCTCGATGTAGGTGGCAATTCTGATGGTGTCTGCCGCTCTGTGGCTGTGCTGTAGCTACTGAAACCCGAAGACATCTCGAGTACACAGACTTCATCCACCAAATCCACTTCTCATACCTGTTCTCCAAAAGGCTTGCGTTTCCCTGTTCAACCCACTACACAGCAGAGAGTGGCCGCTCATTGAGGAAAAGCGTGGGTCCTGAAGAAGAGCAGAATAAAGGAATGGATGGAGGCCAGGGGGAACACTGGAGAGGGTGGAGGGTAGGAGGGATCAGGAGCAGAGAGACCCCACTGTGGAGGTCAGGGTGCAGACGGGTGTGGGCCAGCCGTAGAAGACCGGGTCAGTCAAGGGGAAGAGAAGGAAGAGGAAAAGAAGCACTCCCAGCACATAAAAGGATAGAACGGTGAAGCGGTGCGGATGCTCCAAAGCCGTACTCACAGCAGGGAAACCCATATAATTACAGAAAGAATGACACAGCACAGGGCCTACTAGATGACCTGCAGAGAGTCAAGATAAAACAGAAGAGAAGGTCTACTTACTACTGTTGATGAAACAAAATACATTTTTATCAAAGTAATCTTGTTACAAAATGTCAAAGTATCACATAGGAAGTAGTTGTGTTTCTTCACAATAGTACAAGGCAGAAATATGATGTGGAGTGCATTGGGCTCTGTACCCCATGAAGGCCAACTTTAAATCAAACAAGGGCATTAGGGCAATTACATGACTTTGTATAAAAAGGCTGTTCTTGTAGTTTAAGGAGTGAAGATGTATGCAAGTTAGTAAGTGAGTGAATGAATAAATAAATAAATATGCAAATTGATATTTTTTCCCTCAAGATATTGGCACAAGGAATTACTTCAACCTCTTTATTATTGTGCCTGCAGATTAAAGAGATATTGAACAAAACTACTAGGAAAAGTAGCCATTTCAAACCTTTATTCAACAAAAAGATCAACAAATATAGTATTCTTCAGTAGAGAAACTAAGTTCACCCTTAGCCTCAGAAGCTAGTATTCCTCCCTTTAGCAGAATTAACCAACTGTGGACATTTTGCATAATGGGCCAACAGTTTCTGACATCAGCTTGCTGACATTTTTGACCATTCCTCAAAATTCCTCTTTCTTTCATGTACTGCTCTATTCAAATCACACACAATATTTCAATTGGGTTTAATAGAAAAACAAACTTATTTTTGAGCCATTTCTTGGTGGATTTGCTAGTGTGCTTAGGATCATTACCCTCTTGTAAGGTCCACTTCCAGTTTAACTTTTTTGACAGCTGGCCTCATATTATCTTCAAGCACTCATTGACAATGTCTTTTGAAACCTATTTACCTTGTACATGATTTTCCTTAAAGTGGAAGGACATATTTCAAATATTTTAGAGATCTTTTTAAATATCTTTTTCCTGAAGACCTTACAGGAGTATTTTAGATCTGGGCATGATGACACCCCCACACTTTAATAGCAAAGAAAACACCAGAGCCTAGATGCCAGCTTAAAATAGGACAGATTTCACCTGCAGGACGTTCTAAAATCGATGGAACCTAAACTGGAACACCAAATTGTAATATTATGGACTTGAAGTTGTGATAAATGTGATACATTTTGATTATTAAAATTACAAAAATGTATACATTTTATATGTCATTTGGAGTACAATCACCTTTATCTGTAATCACTGCATCATTTTGGAAATATGGTGTGAATTTCTATATGGCACTTTAAGAACTGACTGTTCAGTTGTTTCTTGACTTGCTGTGTCACCAGAGTAATTCTTCCAAAACTATTTTAAAACTAAAGTGCTGAAATGCAGAGCATGGCAACAACAATCTTCACTATTTAATTACAGACTAAATTGTACCCAAGTAGAAGAAATTCATAAGCAGATTTATATTCCAAATACACACTCACCGGTTCGAAGGAATATAAAAGCAGTGTAAGCTCCAAATACTGCAGTGTAGGAGAACTGGAATACTGCAAGGACAACAAAGACTTTTATAAGGCTTGGAACTTAAAAAGTTAAAAAGTACTGTTGATTCTAGATTAACTGAGAATTCATAAAGCATCACTTACCTGCAGAGAGAAAAATCCCTGAGATGGTGCCCTGTCTGAAACGCAGCAGCTCAATCACATGGTGAAAATGTGCTGGAGTCCAACATGCACACAAAAGGAAATGTACCGAATATATACAGAAATATAATTCTGAATTTTGCTAATTCATAGCCGTAACAAAAGATGACATTTTATACACTCTACTTTCACAGGTTGAAATAACAGCTCACACTCACCCACGCCAAAGAAGAGTGGGCATGTGAAGATGGCGGTGGAGGGTCCAGCACAGGGTACTAGCATGGGCAGCATGCAAGCTCGAAATACCAGCTCCTCAGTTAGTGGGGCCACCACCTGGTTTCTCAACCAGCGCATATCGCTCACACACAGTGCCCAGAATCGTGGATCTGCAGATAAGAGGACAGTCCAAAGCTCTACTGCAAATATTGCCAAATGTATGTTGAATACAATTTGACATGGAGATGGATACAAATTCTTTTTATTTAAAGACTTCTCACCAACAGCCACTTTAATCCCATCGATGAAACCCCAGGGGCAATCCATAGCTAGTTGGATAAGAGGGCCCAAAAAAAGTACCTGTGACAGCAAGAAACCAGCAGTTTCAAGTGTAGTTTAAAAAAATTAATTACTTAATTAGTTACTACTAGGATAGCATGATGACATAGGAAACACTGTAAAGCCTACCATGGTAAGCAGAAGAGGGAGGATGATGGCAGGAATGAGGCCCTCAAAACGGATTCCCATGAGAGCTAGTAAAGAGGGACCTGTCTGAAGTTGAAAAGAGATTCAAATAAGGAACAAGACGACAGCAGCTGGACTCCAAAATTAGTATTTAAATGTAGTATTTACAGTCAAATGTGAAAAAAAGTGACTTCTACTACTACTCAACCAACAAATTGTCCAGATTTAGAAAGAAAGTGTAGAAACTGGAGAAAAGACTGTTGAAATATTTCAGACTAAAAATGAGTTGCAGGACCATGTCAAACCACAGTGAGAGCCTTTATATACAAACTGAGAAGCTGAAGCACATGTGTGAATCTCCTTGGAGTGGCAAATGCCAACATTTTTTGTAAGAGCACAGTAGCAAATCATCTTGGAAGTTACAAAAAAAAGACATCCAACGACTAGAGATACGCCGATCTAATACTTTCAGTCCAATACTGGCTCAAATAGCTGGATCAGGTATAAGAACAATGGGCTGATCCATACAACGCAATTATGCTAATTTCTGCATTTGTGTACACATGAATATGAACCGTAAATCTGATTTTTTTAAATATAAAAAAAATAAAATTACCAAGTTGCTGGTGCACGATTGTAGTTTTAATAATAAATAATTCAGACATTAGGTTTATATGCATTTTTTCAATTTTGTTATACGAAGTCAGTCAATGTTTAAGCCAAGTCATGTTGTGATGTTACCTTAAACATTACAGTCTCTCCCACACAGTGAGACATACAGCTCATGAATTACACACTGGTATCAGATCGTTACTTTGTACAGCCCATACCCAAAGCATAGGTATCGGTAATGGCACTGAAAAATGCAGTACAACCTTACTGACTTTATGAAAGAACAGCGACCAAAAGAAAAATGAGCACACCATTTACAAAGTACCAAGACATACACACACACATGCACAAACACCCTTGCTCAAGGGCACTGCAGCTGTGTTGGAGGGGAAAGCCCTACTGATTCACTGTCCCTGCCCACATTTGTGCCTGGTTGTCCTGGAGACTGAACCAACAACCTTTTGTTCCCAAGCCTTTTTCCAATCCAAAGGAACACTTTGGTAAACGTCCTTAAAATCTAATCATATATCCAATTATGCATTTTACAACAGGACCAGAATACGAAAATTCAAACTTTGTGATGCTATCTGGTTGGTGTGAGGACACATGGGCAACTAGCTGTTTTTGAAGAAACAATAATTCTGTTGTGTTATTCTTAAGGAGAGAGTCTGTTTATCTGTCCATGAGCTAAAGCTGAAACATAGTCAGGTTCTGCAGCGAGACAACAAAACAAAACAGAAAAGCAAATGCAAAACTAAACAGCTGAAAAGATGCAATGGCATGCTTGGAAATCTACCAATATATCAGAGTTAAAGCAAATCTACAAAGACAACTGGGCTCCAATTCCACCACAACAGCGATTTGAATTGAAAAAAAATGAATCAAGAAAATATACACACGTCTTTCGTGTTTGATAAGGGTCTCTTACATTCCATATATGCATTCATACATACACCACACATCAACTTTAGAATGAGTGTTCAGATTATTGAGGATGAGTTTAAATCTATAGTTTAGTTCCCTTGCTGTGGACCAAAGCAGGAAATTACATATCTGTTGTATTTTAGATGTGTTCTCTTAATGGTTTACACATTGACATGTTTGATATTATCTTGATATTAAAGGTTAGGTAACAGAATTTATAAGAAAAAAAATATCTATATAAAATTATAGATTAAAGGGTATTAACAGAACTTGTGGGGTTATAGAATTATAGATAATAGAGTTGTTAGTAGAACTTGTGGGGTTACAGAATTATAGATAATAGAGTTGTTAGTAGAACTTGTGGGGTTACAGAATTCTAGATAATAGAGTTGTTAGTAGAACTTGTGGAGTTACAGAATTATAGATATAGGGTAGTTAATAGAACTTGTAGGATTATAGAATTATAGATAATAGGGTAGTTAATAGAACTTGTAGGATTATAGAATTATAGATAATAGGGTAGTTAATGGAACTTGTAGAATTATAGAATTATAGATAATAGGGTAGTTAATAGAACTTGTAGGATTATAGAATTATAGATAATAGGGTAGTTAACAACTTGTAGGATAATAGAATTGTAAATAATAGGGTAATTAATAGAACTTCTGGATTTTTTTTTTTATCTCTGCCTTGTGACATTCCCAAAAACAAGCCACAATAGGCTGCATCACCCTTCTTTTCCCATGACAAGAAATGACTAACACATGGCCTCGGGGGAATTACTGCTTCTATAAAACTCCAAAAACCTGCAACATTAATACTCAACATAACTGATGTGTGCAGTTATGTATGTGCAAATGGAGTAGTTTACATTAGTGAGAATGTATTCTGCTTGGCTCACATGGTCGTCTTTGGTCCGTACCGTATTGCTTCAGAATACCCACACCAGAGTTTAACTGGAAGAGCACCAATATTAAACTCCTCATAGGTCTTACTCCACTCACATGCGCACAGGGGTTTGGATAGCATATTTGTTATGCACAAACATATACAGTTTGTGTATGTTGTTGCTGTCCAAGAAAAGACAAGCCTTTCCAAATCATTAACTTTACAATTTTCCTTTCTTCTATTGTAAGTCAATGAAAGAATTTTATTTTTTAAGTAATTCTGGACTATTTGTCTTTTCATAAAATTTCACACAAGCCAACTGCTGTGCTGATACAAAAACAGTGGACAGTGACAATTTGAAAAAAGGAACATTAAAGGAACACAAAATAATGATATTAATATTTGAAATATAGCCTGTGATGTAGCCTTGGTTTCCATATCTTCTGCAGTCTGCCAGCACAAGAATGGTTTTCATGTAAAGGCAGTATGACACTTTCTTGTTAATATTTTAAAAGGTCGAAAAATCAGTAATTCTGATTGTGTAGTACGGCATGCTTTAAGACACTGGGCCAAGCTCTAATGTAAAATACCTAATGGACCCAGTCTTTTGTTCTGCAATAATGCAGAAAACACTATGTGATTTCTTAAAAGCAGAGGAGCAGAAGTTTAGGAGTAGACTACAGGTTATGGAGCAGGATGAGATCTCACCTGGATGCCTGTGAACTCCTTCCATGCCCACACAAAGACTGGAGACAGAGCTGATACAATCAGCACACTAGTGAAGCGTCTCTTTATTACTGAAGGATGGTCCCTTGTCACACACACACACACACACATACACACACAGAATTAAGCAAACATAAGAGTAAATATTGGCAGCAGTGCATATTGGTGCACAACCTATACTTATAGCCTATATGGCTGCACCAGTAGGAGACACCTTCACTTTGTTTACACATGCATAAACGTATAATATCTAGATCATAGCTGAATATATTTTAGCCAGATTCCATTTAGACTTTCTAATAAAATGAATCCCCAATTTGAACAGACCAGGATCTGACTTTCCCCTGAATAAAAAGCACATCAAAACATGTGCTGCTTCCATTTCATTTCCATTTACAAACTCGGCCTGGATGCTTCCACTAGCACACACAGTGAGAAGACTCCTGTTGTGGGAATAGCTACAGCTTTGTTTGTTCTATTTGCACTGTTTCCTTATTTATCCTCTCACCTGAGAGTCAGCAATAACCAGATGCATCGCCGCTTGCATAACTGTATGTAGATTAAGAAACTGCATTCCATTCACACCTGGGTTTAATGTGGTTAAGGCCACTTCTGAATGTGGTCTGAGTGATCCAGTCATCTGTCCTGGTTGTGTTTACACTCAGATTTTCATGTGGTTAAGTAAAATCCAAGTGATATGCAATCACCAAAACTGTTTGATGGCACAAACAGCTTCTTTGATTTTTTTTTCGTCTTTCATATGCCTCCAGCTGGACATCAGATTACCAATAGTTTTATATTGGAATTTAAATAGGAACTTGGTTGGATGCAATGTCTCCCATTGCTCATGTGTCAGATAAAGGTCTTTTTATGACTTCCCTCCTTCAAACAAGTCCCTGTAAGCAGAAGTCTACCTACAGTGATGGGGAGCTGTACTGTTTGGGGGTGGTTCTCCTGGGGATGGCAATTGAATAGTCAGAGTTTTTTTGACTGAACTTTTAACAAAGGGGACAAAAAAGCAAAGGTCAGACAAGTACAACATTGTGAAGTCATTATTAAAACACAGTGTGTGATTATTCGTCATTGTGAAGCAAAGTGCACCACAATGAAATGTACCTTTTGCATTTAACCTATCCATGTAGGAGCAGTGGGCAGCTGACATAGCCAGCTCCTGGCGAGCAATGCTTGGGGACCTTGCTCACTGATGCCTTTACAGTACTTGTACCGTTCTAGGATTTGAACCAGCAACCTTCAGGTCACAGGGGCAATTCCCTAACCATCACACCCCCACTGCCACAAGGAGGAGAGGCAATCAGTTTCAAGTTCTTGCAATTTATGTCTGAGACTGTCTATGTATCTGTCAGACTAAAGGCCATGTTCTATAACCCTAATCATAAAGAGATTCACTTGTGATCAACTGAAACATAGATTTTTGCTATGTGAAGTTTATGAAGTAAACCATTTAATCTGAGCTCATATAGTTGAATGCCTTAGTAAATCAATAGAGGTCCCATGTAAAATGCCTCATCTTTTCTTTTATGCACATTCAATCATACAACCATTAAAAATCATACAACAATTTGATCACAGTAGTGAGAGCACAAGCATCTGACCAAAGCTCTAAATGTTACAGCCTCTAAGCTCAGCTCTCTGATCACGTCTTTAAAAACGTATTTGGACAAAGCCCATGACTTTTGCATGCCTGAAAAGCAATCAGATGTCATCGCAACCTTCTTCCAGTGTATTTCTCTTAAAATTAGCCAGTCTGTGTGCTTAGTCAGAATAAAGCTGTGAACAGTGTGTACATGCCAGCAGAAAACAATGGCAAGTTTCCTGCAATTATAAACTTTGGTGTGAGCCAATGAAGCCTCCAGTCAAGGAAGAGTTCAGCAACAGTAGATGGAGGATGCAGTGCACTGTACATAAAACCTTGACTTATTAAAACAGTATCCTGACATCTATATGAAAAAAACTGCCAAACACACTTACTGCCATATACATGACCATCAGGCTGCTTTTAAACTACTGGACAATACACAAGTCCTGGATCTTGGTGAAAAATCTAATTTCCACAACTGTCCCTTTAGCCCAAATGTAGTCAGTCAGTCGTGATGTGTGTGGTGTGATTTTAAGAACATTAGCCTTATAGCTCCAGCTTGGTGACCCATCCTGCACGGATGGGTCAAATGCAGAGGTTACATTTCATTGTGGTGCACTGTGTACTGCGCTCACAATGACAAATAATCACTCACTTTCATTCCTGTCATGAGAACATGAAGTGGAGTTCGACCCATTTCTGAATATTTCTGCATGATTCAGATGTTAATGTAAAATTCAAAGTGGTTTGATGTGAAATGATGCACTGTGTGTGGGCAGTGGTGGCCTAGTGGTTAGGACGCTGCCTTTGGGACCTGCAGGTCGCAGGTTCGCGTCCCGGCCCGAGCACGAGGTACTGTCCCACTACACTGCTCCACATGTGCACGTGTGATGGGTTAAATGCAGAGGTCACATTTTGTTGTGGTGTTTGTGTGTGTTCACAATGAAAAAATAGTCACTTTCACTTCACATACTGACTCAGATTTAAGGTCATGATGTTTGCTGTCCAAACAGAGTTTTATGCATAATGTTGATATTAGAAAAACTCTAAATCTGGAAGGAAAAAGTATATGCCTTTTTCTGTTCAGAGCACTTCTGCGCCATGCAAGAACCGCTCAGCCAGAAATATATTTAAGAAATATATCTCTGCTGTGAGACAAAATGGCAACTGGCAACAAGCACAAACACGTCAAAAGTTAATAAAAAAAAATTTTAAATGTAAAAAATAAAAACATTAAAAAAGTATTGGCCTCGATATGTTTTAGACCAAACCTTTCTTATTTGTAGCATTTTTATAAACTGACTGCACTGGGCTGTGGCTTCAAAGGCTTTGAACTCTCTGGATTTCAGGTTTCCATTAGAATCACTGTGGACATTACTGACTCTATAACAGAGCATCTGACACCAAACCACTAACGACTACTCACACCTTCACACTTCTGCAGAAATGCTGCATGGTCTGGTCTGGTAAAATACACACCACACGTCCAGCTCTGTCCAGTCAATAAGAGAAAGCAGACGTCCCTAACGGGCTGTTTACTGAGACACCTTGCTCCTGTTAAACACTGGCTGAACTTTGTTTTATGCAAGCTCGCCAGTGCAGCAGTACGCGGGGGTATACGATACCACGAGGCAGGCAAGGGTAAACGGAGTGAAGGATACCTCGGTAAGTCACTTTTCCACACGTATAAGCTCCCCACGTATGAACAGGCGAGCAGTAAACAGGACAGGACGGACATCCAGCACAGTCCATCAGGAGGAGCAGGAGGACTCGCGACGCTGCTGCGTATCTGATGTGAACTCAAACTCCAACTCTTTCGATCATCGTCCTCGATCATGGCGAGGGCGACAGGGGCACAGGCTTCCCCCAAACGTCGGACTCTAAACAGGGTTCACCTGGTTAACGTGTGTTATATGGGAGGAGGGCAGGTAAAGCAGGGAAAGCGCACTATTAGCGCTAAACTCACCAGCTACAAGTGAAAGGAGAGCACTTCGGCGCCATTGAGTGACATCATTAACGTGCGCCAGCTTTTTAAAGGGTGCGTTGCCTTATGAAAAGTGACTAATGATCAAATGTATCAGATGTTATCATTCCGCCATTAAAAATTAATAAAAATCATTACCTTAGCATCTTGTAGTATGATATTTTAAAAAAAGTGTAAAATAAAAAATAATGATACTTGGTAGGAGCAATAAAAATAAGAATTAAGGAAGAAATAGGAAAAATAATTAATACATAATTATTATTGTTGTTGTTGTAAGAAGTAGTAGTAGTAGTAGTAGTATTTTGTTGTTGTTTTATTGTAAAAAAAAGTTTTGTTAAAATAGAAATAAAATAAATAGAACTCAATAAATTAGTGTATTCTTAATTTAAGCACAATTAAAGAGGTATGCTTTTAAACATTATTAAGTGTGAACTGGGCTTCATTGACTAATTGGAAAATGCATAAAATTCTACAGCATGATAACATCAAGAGGATAAGAGTTTTTTGTTTGCATTTATGTCCAGATCTCAGATCACATGTTGAAAAATAAACAAACAGACAAGCCATTTAGATGTTATTTGGTGATACAGTATGTGCTGTATTTTGTTTCCTTAGAAAACTGTAGTGTCTAAAAAAACACTACAGTAATCAATTCTGCCTGTAGCTAATGTATGTGCCTGTTTTTGTTTTGTTTTGTTGTTGTTGTTTTTTGTTTGTTTGTTGTTGTTGTTTTTGTTTTGTTTTTTGAAGGGGGGGGGTGATGGGCTGTAGAAAAGGCCTGACTCATATTTCTTAAATGACAGAACACAGCCTTTTTTTCTGTGCTTTAATACCAAATTATTCATTATAAATGTTAATGCATATAGTCAAAGAGATTATATATTATATTGGTGCCAGATGTAGTGTGGAAACAGCTGCATTTCTGCAGTCTTCAAGCCATAAAGTAAACAGCAGTTCTGTGAATGATAAAATAGAAGAGGTCAAAGGTGAAGCTAAGAAACAAGCCCTAAAATACTCAGATGAGAAAAATTTTGCCACGTTGAATTAATTTCTATTTCTGCTTCAACACACATGCAGTATGGTCATGATCCAATGTAAACAGCATGGTGATGGTGCAAGAGTGTGGAAAGTTTTCTTCCTGCAGAACATGTGCTTTCATTTTCAGATGGACACTTCTAGCAGGACATTGTGTCCTGCAACATGGCCCACATCATCACATGAGTCCAGGAAATTTTTGTCTAGTTTTATTGGTTAGAAACATATAGTTAATACATGTAAAGTGAAAGTGACTTATTTATCATCGTGAACACACCCCATCACACACAGTGCACCACTGCAAAATGTGACCTCTGCATTTAACCCATCACACGTGCACATTTGGAGCAGTGGCAGCTATCAACAGTGCCAAGGGGGAACAATGTAGTGGGACGGTACCTAGCTCAAGGGTACCTCTTGGGACCTGGGCTGGGACTTGAACCTGCAGCCTTCTGTTCACAAGGGCAAGATCTGAACCACTGGGCCACCATTGATACTGGCATGCATGAAATGTTATTAGAAGCCCCATGTATTCACCTGATGCCTGTTTTTCCTCTTTATAACTGACAATATGTGTAAGATTTGGCTTTTGTCTGTTAAAAATTGAGCATTTTCCTTAAGGGTTAAAAGACAAGGTCAGGGATCAGTTTTGTTTATTTTTTTAACATTCCCACTTGAAAGTCATACCCCGACACAAGTGTCCACTCGCACATAAAGGGTGCGGTTTAGCATTACTAGCCATTCTGTAAAACACAGAATCATCCTATAACTGGAAGCTGAGAGATGTGTTCCATACTGAACTGATACAGGAAATGCTTGTATTGTATTTCTGAGAATCAGTTTAAATGCAAATCTATGGGAGAGAAATATTACAGGTTAGACCATAAAGACAGGGTGATTTGAAGGAGATAAAAGGAGACCCTGCTGCTCTCCCTCAGCCTGCCTGTTACAGTGTGTTCCAAGACCCAAACAGAGAATGTGTTTCTCATTGGCAGTGAGTCACGCTAATACTTGTCAAGAAACATTATAACAGGCATTACAATTACTTCATTTTAGTATAAAATAGTATATACTTCCCCAATCCTCTCTTTGCACAGCTTATGACCAGTAGTGTGCAAAGACTTCACTGGGAGACTACAGAAACCAAGGGTTTGCAAAAAGTGAGAATTTTTGCAGTTGCATGCAGGAATTGGCACACACTGGCATTGTATGCTGTAATAAAATGGCACTAACCATCAGTGACAGAAACTATGAAACAAAACAATTTACTTAATGAAAAAATCTGAAATAAATAATGCATTAGTATTGGAACTTGGATGAACTCACGACTAGGGGAACTGTTTGTATGATTTATTTATGATTTATTTTTAATTATACTATACTTTAAATGTCCAACAGTCCAGTCTGTCCCACATCCCCTAATGACCTCGGTAACACCTAGATAACACCTGCTCACTGGTGGTCCCCGGGGGGGGGGGGGGGGGCGTGTTGATGATGGACCATTGATGGACCATAGTTCACAAGATATATAACGACGTACCGATCTGTACCACGCCTGCGTGTACACGTACCGCTTTGAAACACGTGACAGCAACATATGACAACATTAGCTCATGTTGTAAAGGTGCTGTATAACAGGTGCGATTCAGCCCGGGTGCTGATTTTTGCGCATGTTCAGAACGGATTGGGCAGCCGGTACGGAGCGGGTACCGACAAGGCTCACTAAATAGACTAGTCTGTAATCATAAACTTAGGTATTATCCGATAAGAGTTAAACGCACATGACGCGCTGCATTTAACGTCTTCCCATGGCAAACCGCTCGCGAACACGAACTACAACTACTAGCCAACCCCAGCGTAGGAGGAGGGGCTTTCCCCAAAACGGGTGGGGAAGAAAAAAAACCCAGCGGCACCAGCACGCGTAGGTCGCTGCGGGTGGGCGGTGCTAGCCTCTCGTTTGGTTCCTCCGAAGGCGGGGTTTACGCAAGAGTCGTGGTCTCCTTAACGAACGCGCAACGTAGGCGAGGCGAGGGCGAGAGCCTGCCTCGGATGCTTTTTTTCTCCTACGAGGGAAACGCGAGGGAGAGATGGGCGTGACGACTCTCCGGAGCAATACGGTTACACTCTCTGCTGGACTAACGTTCTCGTCGTAGCTCCGAAAGCGATGCCCCTGGCGTGGCGATGCGAACCGCGCGACCACTCGGCGCCCAAGTCACCGTAGCGGATGATGATTCAGCGCGACGACGGATCTTAACGACAAACGGGGACTGACGAGCCATCGAACGGGGGGTCTTCTCTTTAAGGCGGATACCAAACACCGTCGGTGGGTGAGTGTTTTGGGTTGGTCCTTATGGGCTCGGGCCAAGGGCTGGACCCTGTCTGTGATGCCATTCGCGTTAAAAGCTGTTTATTATCGTCGGTGCGGCGAACGAACGGGATTGTTGACACCCAGAGCTTTGTGCTGAGGAGTGAAAAGCTCAGTTCGGTCTTCTAAAAGAGATGACGGCTCACTCCAGTGTTTGTTTAACGCGTTAACGTGGACAACATATATGTTAGGTTCATGCTGGAGCCCAATACGGTGTAAAACGAGGTCCGGTTAGGCAATCGAGGACTGTCCTGTGGTGTTTTCCCCCACGATCAACAGTGTCCGTCCTCTCAGCGGTGCTGTGTGCAGTTCTGTAGACGCAATGCCCTGCAATCTGTCGTCTCAGTGCACACGGGCTTCTGGCAGTGCAAGCCACAGAGCTCAGGCGTAATGCCATTACATAATGACGATCATAGCCCTCCGTTTATATTAAGACCCCTGTTTCACTTGTAAAAAAAAATCCCCGAGATGAAGAAAGAAGCCTCGCGTGCAGAGCCTGTTTGTGAACGAGGTGCGTTAGAAACACACAAAAAAACAAAAACGTGGCACCAGCTGCAAGATGGCCAACACGAGATGCTGCATGTTGCAAAAGGCCTGTGCACTACACACATGTTAAAATGTAATAATCTGTGTCAGAAAACACGATCAGCCCGTCTGGTATTTTGCGTTTACTGCATTTACGTGGATTTGTAGGGATGTCACATGCCGAGATCCCCGTTAAGCCAGCTTTAAAGAAGGACAAACACTAAGGGGAAAACAGAGAAAGTGTAGCAGACAGATAGGACATGGACATTAAAATGTGGATGTATGTTAGCCAGAGTGACTCAGCACAGCCTGTGTCACTGTTTTAATGAGTTTGTGGGCCTCTTGCTAGGCAGCTCGCTGGCTGTGCTTTAGGGTGTGAGTGTTTGTGTGTGGGTTTGGGTGGAGGTGTAGCCACCTGTGACATTCGGAGAAGAGAAATTACTCATCTGTCCTGGTCGTGGTGGGCTGTAGTATTCAACATACTGTAGATAGACTGTCTCTGCAGCTTCCCATGTAGGGGAATAAGCATCGGCCCGGATCTGCAATCCTCTGACATTTCATCATCGTCATCTTTACAGGATCATGAAGGGATACGAACAAACAACCTTGTTGTTATGAACTGATTTGGCACTACTTTTGCATCTGCTGATCCTTTGCACAACCCCTTAAACAGTTGCCTTCTATGTGGATACAACAGAGCTTTCGGGAAGGTGAGTGGTCGCTCTTTGTGGCTGCAGAATTGGCAGGTATTTCGACTAAATGTTGTGGATGTAGATTGAAAAAAAGGTCCTGGTGAAGTGTGGGTTTATGCAGGTTTACAAGTGCCTGAATTTGGTACAGTTAAGAGGACACTTTTCTCTCTGTAGAAGTCTGAGATCTGGATTATGTACAGTATGGTGGTTTAAAGCTTGAAGTGAGGTTCAACTTGGTAAGTCATTTATCACAAATCATCTCGAGACTGATTGGATGCTCTTAGTTTGGTAATGTTTTTATTGTCATAGCTGTTTTTTTTATAAAGATTCTCCTGACTCTGATACCAATAAGGATTAGACATACTGATATTATTATTAATAATAATAATATTTATATAACTTTTATAGCAATAAGCAAAATACTAGAAAGCTAAAGCATTGTGATTCATAGGAAAGAATAAAATGAATGCAAAAAACAGCACAGTTAGAGAATCATGTGAAGTAAAAGGTGAGAAGATTCAGTAAATCTTGAACAAATGTGTTTAAAACATTCTAATAACTCTAACTGTTCTAATAACTTAAGCTCTGAACTGTTTCATGAATAATCATACTATATTTTCAAGTGATCATTTTTTATATAATAATTACACTATGTAACAGAGTTCTATTTTATTTTTGCTCCTGGGTACAAAGTGTGTTTTCCCAATCCCTTATGCCTTAAATAAATTAAAATGGCTGTTGTTTCACAAAAACTTTGCTTCTGTGTTCAGGACAATGACATTTTGAAATGCATCTGTTTTCAAGAACATTCTCCATTTACTTTAAATGTCAAGTAGACCTCCAGTATATTTTGGAACTGTCCAGAAGTTTCTAGAATTGTCCAGAATTTTCTGGGACTGTCCAGAAAAGATAAAAACTTTTTTGTTATGAATAGAGATGTTTAAACATAGGTTTTAGACATAAGCAGTTGAAATACAAGACTTTAAGCCAGGATCAAAAATTGCGTAACAATCAGAAGAAGAATATGTGTTTTATAACAATAAGAGAAATATGGGAGAACTAAAGAAATACAGTTTATAAGTAAAATAAAAAAGAAAACATAATTACAGAATGCCATTGAGTTTAAGGTAGAAAAGATTCAATTTGGCATATGCCAGCTTAAACAAATATGTCTTAAACATTTAACTGTCTAATTAAAATCTGCTCTGAGATGAAGCCCACACTGAAGTGTCAGAGAGTAAGGTGAACAAAGTATAAAGCTGCTGCCCCCACTTCTCAACTTCAGTAAGTGGGTGAACTGAAATATTGTAATACTGATTCGATGGTTTTCACATGGCCACTGTCATATTACTGAAATACAGATTAGTAGAGATGACTGACAGCATTAACATAACATTGAGATGCTTTGACTTTTTTTAAGTGCAAGTAAAACATCACAAAATGTAATTTGTTTAGGTTTTAAAACAAAATAAAATTCACTAAATGACTAGTGCCATGATTAAAATAGCAACTACAACAACAAACATATTAGATTTGTGTCTTTCAGCATTTGCAAAAAATACTTTTTAAGAAATAATATATAGAAACATCCAACAATTCTTGACAAATATGATTAAATGGCCTTGTCCAAGCAGGAACTACACAGTTTATATGGTTACTCTGTAATCATTTTCTTGTGGTAATAGTTCTAAGTCTGCCTTTTTTAAGATAAATGGAAATGTTCATTGCTGAATTACTGATGTAATCTAATTTATCGCGATAACAGAACATGTCCTATTGACCACTCTTAATTAATGGTGTCTATTCTTTCTTTCTCCTCTGTTAGTGGCTCCAAATAAATGATGCCTCCTGTCCAGACAGGAGCAGTGGGGTCAGACAGTACTGTAAGGGCCATTGCTCAATCATCAGAACACATTGCAGACTACACACTCTTCCCACTGAACAAACTACACCATTACAGCCCCAAGACGGACGCCAGATTACTCTCCCACTTCAGTAAGCTCTGTAATACGGAATAAAGAACGACATGAGACTACAGGGCACTGTACTATAGGGCTGTACCATATAAGGTTTGTCAGTCACCGTCTTGGCTTTTGCAAATCTGCTATAGCAAAAGGCTGCAAGATCAAAATGTTGACACAAGCAATTATTGAAATCCAACAAAAGTTTTGGACAAAACAACGTAGAATGATCTTTAACTCCCTTGACTTGATTCACTGAAGACTGGGTATATGATTGTGTTTTCACAATATTTTGAACATAGTATGAGTGCTGATGAGACTAGAACTAGAAACCCAGACGAGTATGACACATGACGTATGTGCTGAGCTGGGTTGTTGATGGTGTTGGTTGTTTACAAAATTTGCGACCCTCCAAACACAAGGGCAGGTCCCTAACCACTAGGCCACCAGTGCCCACAATTCAGCACATTGTTACCAATGCTGGATGTGGTTCAAATTACTTTTTGTGACGGGATCCCACAATATCAACTTGACCACCCCAACCCCATCAACAACCATTAGGATAAAGCTGGGTAGTCAAAGTTAGCATGTTGTACATAGCAGCTAGTCAACATCAGCTGCTCATGCCAGTGGATAATCTGCAAAATATCACACCACCCACACCACTGACATTAAAATGAAATGCAGATAGCAAGTTACCTACAAACGGAGTAGGCCTAGCTAGCTTACAGTTTTCCAAATAAAATTGTAATAAAATAAAAACATTTTTACAGACCTGTCTACCATCATGTCCAAGCAAAGTATCCATTGATGTCACCAACAAGTCCCACCTGCATGTAAAGGCAAGCATCAAGGTTTTTAATGCCTTCAGACATTGCTTCAAGTATTTCCCCGATGTTGAAATCAGGTAGAAATAAATGGCAGGATTCCTGGACACACATCAATGTCCAGTGACCTTTTGCTCTTTGGTAAGTTGTAAGGATCACTGTCAAATCCAGCTGCCTTTAACTTAAGAAGATAATTGCTTGTTTTTCCCAGTTTTCCTACTGAAGAGAGACATGTTTGCCACTCAGTCTGACTGTTGGGGGGTAGAAAGTGACATCCGTGCATACACTCTCTAGAATCTAGTTCTGTTGGGAAATACTGCATGATTTTGCCATCACCCCCACACCCCCACATTAATGTACTAAATATTGATTCTCGGCCCTTGTCCATTCTGTTTAGCCCTACTACAGTCCACATGATAAACAGAGCCATCAAACAATATCTCCACTGCTACATGAAAAGATCCATTGAGTACCGACATTTTCACAGCTGAAAACAGCAAATAGAGGCAGCTTCTCAGACATCTACTGTATAAACATGGTTCCACAGGCAGCACCATTATGAGCACTTCTCAAACACTCTGTTCAAACTTACAGCATACACTATGTACATAGCGCTACCACTGCAGATAGTGCACCAGTACAAACGTTAGCTGATGTGCGTAATTTACTGAAGGCAAACATGGCTGAAGATAATGAAAGGCTTGTGGTCACACCACCTTAGTAAATGGTCCTGAGTGCTTCGATGGCTTTGCCTTTGCTACAGCAGCAGTGTTCAACACATGAAATCCGCAGCCCCGACAGAAAGGCCGTGAGATTTGCTAGGCTAATAGTCCACTGAGGAGCGCACGCAGATTATGAAGAATTACGTTTGGGTGAGATCAGACTGGAACTGGCTTCATAAGTTATTCTTGAGATCATTTCCGTGTGTGTGTATATTTAGCATCCCCTTCATCTGTTTCTTGATGGATGAGGCAGACTCTCTCTCTCTCCCACACACACACACACACACTCACCACGCTGCAGAGGCAGCAGAGAGGATAGTGGGAGTGAAGTGAGAGGGCATTTTGGTTGAAGAGAAGTCGAGGGCAAGAGATGAAGAGAAAAGATATGAACAGAGGAGATGAGGGACGACGAGAAGGGGGTGAAATAAGTGGGGAAGGCGATGATGAGGAGACTAGATTAAGTGGAGAAAGAAGAGGAGAAGGAAGAATTGAGGACAGATGGTGTCTAGGCTGAGGGGGTTGTTGTTAATAAAGGCAAAAGAAGCCAAAGCAGTGTTGATCATGTGCCCAGTAATGTGTGGAAAACTGGTCCAGTACTGACACAGTCGGCGCTAGACATCCTGGTACTGTTTCTCCCAACGTCTCTGTCCACACCTCACACACTGATCCCCGAGAACCCTTCACATCACCCTGCTCCCTGCTCTGCTGTAACCCTGATTCTACTTCTCTCTATATAGGACTCTATATCTGTCTCTTTTTCTCTCTCTCATTAGCTTTTTATTTTCTATTCCTCTCTTTTACTCTGTTTTACTCTCTCTCTCTCTCGCTCTCTCTCTCTCTCTCTCTCTCTCTCTCTCTCTCTCTCTCTCTCTCTCTCTCTCTCTCT
>JBBPDA010000013.1:5310340-5330846 GCA_037974385.1 Arnoldichthys spilopterus
AATGACTGGGAGAGGGAAAAAAGGGAAAAAGGAAAAGGGGAAAAGAAAAAAAAAAAAAAAAAAAAAAAAAAAAAAGCACGCTGCAAGGTTCCATCACATTCAAAAGTTGCCCTCCCCACTTCTACTCATGTCCCACCCCTCTACAATATTGCCCCTAGCCCCGCATCCTGTAATCAGACACACAGCATCACAACATAATAGTTCAATTCATAGATTAAAATCAGTAGAACAGCAAAAGCCTCTTGGAAAAATGAAAGCGCGTTCAGACCATGTCCAAAATGGGGTGCACTCGTTTTAGTGTGAGATGGTGTGCAGGTCTGATGTGAGTGTCATTTCCTTTTTGCAGACTTAACCTGAAATCATGATCAAAACTTGCTTGAGATGAAGGAATGTTCCTTAACACAGTAACCCCCACAATACCCATCACTCCACCAACCTGCTACTGCTCCCTCCAACCCCATGCAACAAATCTCTTACTGTGAATAATGTCAGAAGTTATTCTCGGAGGTGACGTTAGCACTGGCGGAAGTGGCGTTAAAACTAGTTTTAAATGGCTCAGTTGTTAGTATCTAATGTTACAATACGACAGACATTTGGTGCAACTATCTGAGACAGGTCAACACTTCAACAGTTAATTCTACAAACGTTATCTATGTTTGTCTAGATCCACATCCTATATATTGAAACTGATACAACGAAAACACTGCCTTCAGTCCACCAGGGAGCAGTAGGACTTCGTCTGAGGCCACACAACTCCAAGCGGTCTCAGCAGCCAAAACTGCATTCAGCGGGCGCAGATTGGAGTCCCTCAAGAGTTCCAATCACATTAAAGGGGCAGAGGAGCTTTAAGATGATCTCCATGAGTTACATAAAACCCTCATACCGCCAAAGGCAACGTTCAGACAATTGTACTGGTGTGGAGTCCTCACAAGACCAAGTAACATTCGTGGAAGAGAAGAATGGTCCTGTGGATTTCTGAAAGGTTCGCCTCAAGTATGAAGCAAAAGAGCGGGGACTCTGTCAGTGTTGCGTTTTTCTTTTCAGAGGATATGGGAGGTCATATCCGGTCTCTCAGCCTAGACCAGTCAGTCCCAACACCCCCTACAGCACTCTCACACAAGCAGCAAACCGATCCACCTCCAAACAAGTAGGACATGCCTTCATGAGTAGTTAAGATTCCTCCACACATGTATCATGAATAAACAAAAATATCATTTTAAATCGCACGTTTCTGTGATGCATCATGGACCGTTCCAAAAACAGAGCGCAAATTAAAACATGGGCAAGAACTATACAGATTCTATGGAAGTCCAACTCATCAGAGTGCTTGGACAGCGTGTCGAACCTTGCACAAGAAACAAAGGCTACAGTAAAACGGACCAAACTGAACAGCATGGGCCGTGTATCGAGTCTCTGAAAGCAATCGCACCCTAAACCTGAAGACATGAAAGAGGAGATAGAACCTGAAGCTCTGAAACACCAGACTAACTAGTTTTGAAACTTGCACTGCCTTATTGCACAGATCTCAAATTTTACAGCCCGACTACGAGACAACCGCTCGCTTTCACTTTCGATACAGAAGGGAAATCGAAGAGGTCAAGTTCGAGATACTGAGGTTTTCTGTTCCAGTTTGGACGCGATGACAGTTTGCCCTGCTTCTGAATGCAATGCACGTTAGGGTGAGGGACTAAATGAGGTAACGGAGGGAACAGTAGCTTTAAATCAACCAATCCAAACCCCAGCCCCTCACAAAGTTTTACTATAAACAAATTCTGTCCCCTCCCAGCAAACACCTTCATTTGAAAGCAGTAACCAATAAGCTTTTTTACAAGCATTCATGATTAGAAAAAAAAAATCTACTGAAAAAAAAATTAAAATCACTAATAATAATAATAATCAGCTGTTTGAAATATAGTATATTGCCAATGTTTTATGCTCTCCATTCAGTATGTGACTCAGCAGGAGAACTCCACCCTACCCACTGTACAACCAAAACAACCATCCGAGAGTGTGAGCGGTTGCGTGCTGAATTCGGAGTATGCAAGAATGGGAAGAAATGCGGACTTCATGACAACAATGATTCTCATGTAACTTTCCCTCCTATCTTACACCTCTCAGTTTGGCTGCCCTGCATATGGATAACAGTGCATTACCCAAAAAGAATTCGTTTTATATTCTACATTTTCGCAGGACATGTGGCTTCCTAAGGATCAAGCAAGTGCTGCATCCTGGCCATTGGGAGGGGGAGGGGTGGTTAGGGTTGTGGATGTAGATTGAGTGTGGGATAGGCCAAGTTAGAAAAATAGGGCAGGGGTTTAAGAAGGAAAAGGTTTGGGGAGAGAGGATGTGAGACTAGGAGTATAAAACCAAGGAGATGACTGGTACATCACAAAGGAAGCTACTCAACTCTTGCCAGGAAGCCAATAAAAGTTAAAAACTCAAGCTTTGGCTCCAAATGCAGTGGTTACTCCCGTGACAATGTTAGAACATCTTCGCCTTCTGTTCTTATGCTCCTAGATGTGTGCGTGTGTGTAAGGGCTGACAGGGCATGTGTGTATGTTTGTGTGTGTATGTGTGTGCGCATGTGAGCACACGCACATGTGTGTGTAGGAGGCTAGGCTCTTCAACAGCAGCCACCACCAGACTGCCGAACTGGAGTGCTCTCAATTTTCAGGTTGGGCTTGTCGCCTCCAGCTGTGGCTCCAGGGCCCATGCGCTTCTTAATCTCTGCTGCCATGGTCATAAAGGCCTGCTCCACGTTGGTGGCATTCTTTGCACTTGTCTCAAGGAAGGGGATAGCAAGAGAGTCAGCAAATTCCTGCAAGACAAAAAGATGCTACAGATCAAGGCCCTTGTGATTCACTCATGGTTTTATCAAATCATACAGCATAAGAAAACCACAGTAATCAGGCATTAACTCTTTTTTGTGTCCTAATGATTTTTTATGGCTTACAAGTGTTTTGACAGATTTTTTTTTATGTTTTTCCTAAAGTGATTTAAAGACATCAAAGCAAATTTGTGCAAAGCTTCTATAAATGTAGACAACACTTATTACCTTAAATTGTCCACTTTTTTTTATTTCTGATTGCACTACTGCCCATTAAAATTAATGCTATTCAAAGGGAAGCGGTAACACAAATGGCAAATCATTTGAATCACTTTATTCCCACCAAGTAAAAAGTTTATTCAAGCATTTCTATGTTTACAGTAGTCATGGCCAATGGGCTTGGAGATATTATATCTGAATAAGAGCCCAGTCAGATTAGACCACCACTTTAATATCACTTAAATCAAACCGTTACAAGCTCTTAACATTTTTTGCACCAACCTTCTGTTTGTAGAACATATTTGCTAATTAACCATCCTAATGACTCACCTTAGCTGTTGTGTAGTCCACTACTTTCTTGGTAGTAAGGTCACATTTGTTCCCAACCAATAGCTTGTTGACATTTTCACTGGCATAACGATCAATCTCCTGCAGCCACTGCTTTACATTGTTATAGGACTCCTGCAGAGGGAGAAAATGAATGAGGGGGGAAAAACATGATGCCAAGAATGCAGGTGAGTGAGATGTTCTAAGCACCAGTCTACAGCAAACACTTAAACTACTTGCATGTTTTGAGTTGGACACCAGGTGATGCGTACTTTTGATGTCTAAATCAATAGCCAGTAGAGCACACCAGTTTCACTGAATCTTTGCATTCAGACAGCATAATGAGCAGGACAGATGTAACAATGCACACTGGATGACTGCAATGTAAACTGTGATGCTATCTGCATTGAGGAGAATGGATGTTCTATTAATTGTTTGTAAGCTGTGAAACAACATGACTCTGGTAGTTTTTTCCCTTTATTTAAAGCATTGGGAGAATCCTGATTTATGAACCCACTATTACTAACTGAAGCAAATTGGACAGACTGCATCACTACACTCCTGTTGAGCAGTGTGTTTCAATATTCACTGTTGCATTTGGATACGAGAGAAATGCTGAAATACCCAAAGAACTTTAAAAACCTAGATCAAACATGATTAAATAATTTCTTAATAGTTTATTCAATTTCAAAAATGCCCAATTTTATGCAAAAAGAGAAAGAAACAAGTTTGATGGGAGGGGTAAATGAACACAGCTTAGCATTGCACGTGATCTAGTTGAATAGTTGAAAGTGACTATTTGTCATTGTGAACACACTCAAGCACCACAACAAAATGCAACCTCTGCATTTAACCCATCACACGTGCACACATGAAGCAGCGGGCAGCTACCAACAGCGCCCGGGGAGCAGTGTAGTGAGACGGTACCTTGCTCAAGGGTACCTCAGTAATGCCCGGGCCGGGACTTGAACCTGAGACCTTCAGGTCTCAAAGGCAGTGTCCTAACCACTAATCCACCACTGCCCACCTATGGTACCTATCTATGGCGAAGGCATGTTGAGTAACTGTTGAGACTGCAGCCGTCAACTATCTTTAATGAAAATTTAACATATGGATGATACTTTTGACGAGTATTATTTATGATCAATCACCTGATCTGTGACATCATAGACCACAATGATGCCGTGGGCTCCCCTGTAGTAACTGGAAGTGATGGTGCGAAACCGCTCCTGTCCAGCAGTATCCCACTGAGTGACGGAAGAAGAAAAAGATAGCAAGAAACGGGGAAACAGACATCATTAGGTTGTACGTACGCTGGGCAGACACTTTCACGTGACATTCAAATAATGGATTTTCTTTCTATCATCTTGTCTTACAATTCTGAACTTTCTAGAAAATTTATTTAAACATGACTATAAAAAATACCTTGATTACAGGGGTTTTTAAGAATAAGACTCCTTTTTAACGGTGAATACAGCTTAACTCAACAAAGGCAGTAGAGTCAGACACCTCAGTCTGAACAGCATACATAAAAAACACCAAAAGGCTACAACAACCCCAACTGCTCAGTTAAAAGGAACTTTTTCATGTTTTAGTCAAGGCTACCAGCTGAGACCTCTAGACAAAGACTGTAATGATCAGGAAAGCCTAATATTATCTACGTTCATTCATCTTTTTCAGCAGCAGAGTCAACCTGTGTAAAAATCTAAATTATATGATATATAAAAATGCAAGTGTGCCACTCACAATCTGAAGCTTAATGGTTTTGCCATCCAGTTCGATGGTGCGGATCTTGAAGTCCACCCCTATGGTGCTGATGTAGCTCTCTGTGTATGTGTCATCCTAGGAAACATTAATGCATCACAAAAAGTTGTATTACATAATAAATCATAAGCTTTAATAAACATACCCTTTCGGTGTCCAAATGACGAGTGTTGTATGTGCTATTACTTTATAACTACTATGTCACAAAGCAAATATTCAAATAATTTGGTCAGCATCAGGTCGAATACGCATGAACACACAAACTGCCAGAAAAATTTTGTAAAATGCAATAAAAACAAATCACTGATTTGTTTACACAGAAGTACAAAAACAAATATGTGACTGGTTTTAAAAAAAATCTAAAGAATTTACATTTTATTGCATTTTTAAAAATGTCTCAACCATAAATCATGAGGAATGAGGAAATTGGGACTAAACCTACCTGAACTCACGGTATAGATAAATGTTCCACTTAAGCTATTCAAACAGCAAAATAAAACGCAGATATTTTAGCTTAGTATCCCAGTTCTGCTCTTCTGGTATGAAATAAATGTGCATTATCAATTGAATATCCAAGACCAATTGTACAATTTGTTACACAACACAAAGTACATACAATTCTGATATTGTGCATCACTAGTCAGCATGTCTCATTTTCAGTGAAAATATGAATTTTACAGGTTTGTGTGTGAAAGCATAACGGGTTATCCTGCACATTCCAAACCCAGTGAGGCAAAGCAACTTCACATTAAGGCGTAAAAGTATGCACCCCAGAACGAGATCCTGTGACTCCACACTGGACTGCCACAGAGACTGAAATGAGCTAAACGGCTATTAGCCAGCGCTCACTAGCTCTAAAGCTCTTCAGACCCAGTTAATATGCTGTGACTTTAACGTGGTCAGTGTGAAAAGGGCCCCCCCTTGCTCAAAGCAATGCCATGATAAGCAGGAGCAGAGAAAACTTCTTAAGCTACAATGACACAAAGACCAGGCTACTACAAAGCTGCTTCACCAAAACCACTGGCCAAAAGAACAACCCATCCTGATCTTTATGAATATTTTTGCATATTTGCACAAGTGTGTTTGTTTTTCCTGTAGTTCACTAAATCAATAACTGTTGTACATGACATAATTTAATTATTAAATCCATCAGCAATATATACGGTCATGTTATACACTCATCAGCCAAAACATTAACACCACTGACAGGGACACTGAATAACACTGACTTTCTCGTGATTTCATTACAATGGCACTTGGGGTGAGATATATTAGGGAGCAAGTGAACAGTCAGTTCTTGAAGTTAATGTGCTGGAAGCAAAAAAAGTAGGCAACCATAAGGATCTGAGCCACTTTGACAAGGGCCTTATTATGATGGCTAGACAACACGACTCAAAGCATCTCCAAAACAGGTCTTGTGGAGTGTTCCAAGTGTGCAGTAGTTAGTGGCTACTAAGTAATCCAAGGAGAGACAACTGGTGAATCGGCAACATGTCATGGGCACCCAAGGCTCACTGAGGAATGTGGGTCGTGAAGGCTAGTCTGTCTGATCCAATCCCACAAAAGACCTACTGTGGTTTAAAAAGTAGGTCCGACTAATAGAAAGGGGTCAGAACACAGTGCACCAGTCAGAGCTGGTTCAGCAGCATGAGGGAAATCTACACAGTATTAGGCAGGTGGTCATAATCTTATGGCTGATCGGTGTAAGTACAGCCCATGAGAAATTTATGAGTTTAAGTTATTTGAACAAGCAAACATTTCACCCCCTTTGAGATGTGCCTAGAGAAAACATTACTTTCTACATTTTGAAGTCAAGTTGTATAAATAAACAAAAACAGATCAGTCACAGAGGAAAGGTACACATACCCTTACATTTATCACTCCTTTCAAGTCCATAAAATTAGAATCATGTGTTCTAGATTAGGTACCACTGACTGGAACCTCCTGCAGGTGGAAGTGCAGGTGCAACCTACATTACTTAAACCTGACATTTAGGGTCTATAGTTGTCTGTGCTACAAAGTGTGGTGTCGTCATGCCAATATCAAAACAACTATTGAAGACCTTCAGAAAAAACGCATTAAAACGAGACTTTCCCAAAAAAACCTCAAACATCTTCAATTCAACTGAAGGAATTCTGCAAAGAAGAGTGGTCACAAATTTCAGCAAGTCAATGTCAAAAACTGGAGGACATTAGAGCAAAATGCCTACATAACCATTTCTGCTAAAGATGTAAATACTAGCTTCTGAGGCTAATGGTGTACTTTCTCCAAATAATTGAATAGCTGTTGACATTCTTGTCCTATAAATGATTGAAAAGCCACCTTGTCTTCTGGCTTTTTTAAGTACATCACCTTTATCTGTAAGCACTGTATCAGTGAGGTTGAAAACACAACTGTTAGTTTGTGAAAATGTCAGTGTGAAAGTAAGTTAAAGGGGGCAGGGGGCCTGGTCGGTTCCATGGTCAGTAACACACAGAATCATAGAACCAAATACTTACTGCAAATCTCAACAGAAGACATGATTTCCCCACTCCAGAGTCACCAATGAGGAGCAGCTTAAACAGGTAGTCACTGCAAAGGAAAAGCAACTGCAATTTCAACGCAAGGCATACAGTTTAAACACACTAACAAATACACCAAAACTGAAGTAACACAAGTAAGGTGAGATCTGTTCAGGGTTCAGAAGAGCCTAAATCACCTGTGTGCCTCTGCCTGTTATTGATTGTTTGCTATAACTGTGCTGTGGTTAGTATGAACTAATTTAGAAACATGTTTTGTGATGAAACTATTTGGGGGTTGGGTATATCAAATAGAAAAATGAGAATCTCTGTGCTCAAATCGGGCAAGGGGGTTATGGCAGTTATGTTGACCTTCTGGCAAACCAAATCAAGCGTCCTTGTGGGCCAGCTTTGGCCCAAAGGCCCTAGCTTTGTCCAGCCCTGCCTTACAATCACTATACAGACCTCAAGTAAGACAGGTACATGTCCAAATCAATGGACAGCATCCTCCCTCTGATAAACAAATGTGTTTGGGAACCCCCTCGGCTCTGAATGTGTCGCAATCTGTGAGCAGTGCAGGTGCTCTCCTAACAGAGAGATCACCTCTCCTGCCAGCGGCTAACATTAGACATGTTGCATCACACACGTGTTGTGGAGCAATCAGCACTCTACACATACGCCGAGTGTCACACAGTTTGACGTGTCGGTGTCAAAAGACTGCACTAAAAGCGCAGCGGTTTCACCACAGCCGATAAGCACGAAGACTTGCTGTACATTAGCTCCGTGCATCTAGACCTGCTCTTTTGGACAGGTGTTACGGGGTCGCACCACGGTCAAGCTCGATAAAAATGACTATACTGACCAGAATGGAAGGCGCTCTTCTAGCCACAGAATTTTAGGGCCTAACGCTGTCATTTGCTAAACAAACTCTAATCTACACCACTATGAATTTTAGGCTGCTGTGGGCTAATTCCTCTCTTTAGCGTGTAAGTCAAAAAAACAACACTGCAGTCGGTGGAATCTGGTGCCGTGACAAACCGACAACAATGTCACCACTTTCAAAATGACTAACGCTCCCTTAGCAAAATAATGTTAGCAAACCAACCAAAAACAGCTGTCCGTAGCCTCCAGAAAGAGAGAAACTGCCCATTTCGAGCCGAGAGCAGCAGCTAGTCAGCTAGCGTTCCTGGTCGCGTTGTACTTTAGATTACCACTCCATAGAGCAAATATTGGTTTGGTTAGCTTAGCTTTAGCTACAGCTGACCGCGGAGAACTAGCTAGCGTTAGCTTAGCCCGCTGACAAAGCTCGTCCACTCACGACGCCGCGGTCCGTTAACGGGCGAAAATTAGCTCTTCCGAGTATCTAGGGTGCTGAAGGGATGTTTATGTACTCACTATTCGGGATTCATGGTGTGCGTGGAGGCCGGAGTGTGTCTTTTTTGTTCAGCTGGGGGCCTGACACCGCTGCTCCTTCCTCTTTTCGCTCTGTGGAAGTGAGACGACGATGACTCGCACGTCTGGAGTCCAGAGAGGCACTGTTGGCGAGCGGTCTTCTCCTGCTGTTTTCTTCACTTCCCCACGGCTGTCGTACACGCGTCGGGCAGTCTTTGTCTTCCTAGACTCGCTCACTTAACTGACATTCCTCTGTTGAGCAACAAACGCGGATCTTTGCTCCTTTCTTTGCCTTTCTTCCGATCTGCCCCTTGGCGAGAAGTACAAGATGGCTGCGCAGGTGCGGCAGTGACATCAGATGACGTGGCGTTCGAGAGCGAGCTCGAAAAAGTTCTCATTACAAAAAGCAGTGAATCACCACCAGCAGCCAGTGCAGCCTGTAACACTGTCTCGGTGTAACCTTTAACATTTTTACCCTTGAAAGATTCACAAATGAATAAATTAATGTATTATATATTAATCATGAGTTTTTAATCAAATATACCTGAAGAAAACCACCAAAAAAGTAACTTTTCCATTTTTTATTAAAAAATACCAACAAATATTTAAGTGGAGAAATTTAGTCCACTCTTGGTAACTCTTCACCAATCTTTACATTAGCTTGATTACATTTCTGACCAGTTTTCCATGCAAAAATCAGTTAAAAACATCTGCTTTTAAATCTCACACATTTCAATGGTATTCAAAAAACCCTCTTTTCTTCTTCTCCCATTCCTTGGTGGATTTGCTAGTGTGCTTAGGATCCTTATCTTGTTGAAAAGTCAACCTTCAGTTCAACATCAGCTTTTGGACAGATGGCCTTACATTCATTGGATACTCCAGATTGTGTGTGTGTGTGTGTGTGTTGCCCCCCAATGGGTTGGGCTCCTGTCCATAGTCTGCTAGGATTGGCTCCAGCTTCCCTGCGACCTGAAATAAGCAGTTTAGAAGATAGATGGATGGTACATTGTTGAGCTGGAGATGTTGGCAGAGCAACACTGGACCATATTAAGGGTGGGTAAGGTTAATCACACTGCTTTTACGTAGACTATTCAGAACATGTTTTTTGGACTCCCCACAGGGCTCATATGACATGGACTCAACCCCCTCTATTACTGTAGAATGGCATGTTTTGCCCATTACTGATTTAGTACAAAGCTATTTAGTACAGGCCTTTTCATCTGTGTTAGAGTTAGAGGTGTAGTCTATGTGAAATAGAAGTTCATGCCTTTTCCCACTGGGACATTGCTAGCATTTTCATATACCCTCTTAAAATTTCACAACAGCAATATGACCCCGATCACTATTACACAAACAGTATAGATGTAGTGTCTCAGCTATTTTTTTAGCATTGCTCAAATTAGGGACAGGCAGACCGATACTTAAATACTGATACTTCCCATCTGTTAGGATCCATCTCTTTCTGACAATCAGTCCTCACATGAAAAGATCAACACAAAGCATTATCATTAGCAACAGCTGAATATTCATCCTCGTATTTAAAGTGAATGTTTATTTAATGCTGAAAATATGAAATGTTATTATAGCAAGTAAACGTTTAGGATAGGAACTATTTTTCCTTACACCTTCTCAGGCACATGTGAAGTAGAGTGAACGCTGGTCATTTGTACTTATTTCACTCTACTTCAGTGAGTCTATATGGTGTATAATTCGATACTTTCTACATGCACTCAGTGAAAACAGTTTTGATACTGGTGGTTTCTAGAGATCAGCTTTGAATTACTTTGATATCAGATCTAAAAGAAAAGTACTGGTATCACATATTCCTCATTTAAATTCTCAATGATAAATCTTGCTGTTGCTGCATGGCTATTCTCTAGTTAGTTCACTATATAGCAAATGTAAAAAAAACCTACATCTAAATATAGCAAAAAATATACAAATGTCACAATTACTCAATAAAATAAACTGAATAAAATATACATGCTTTGTGGATAGATTTTATCTAAGGTTTGCGGTTTGAATGGCAAATAGGGTATTCACAGGTCATTGCCAAGCTACAATCAACAGATTCTAGCCCTGAAGTTGCTTTTATGAGCATTGCTGAAAAGTACATATAACTGAAACAAAAACCTTGTATCTTTGCTTTTGGCTTTTTATTTTTGTATAATCTGAAAGTGCCATCTGCCTTTAACACTGTTAAAATTTCATGACAAATGGACAGATATTAATCCAAAGTAACTTGGAAAGAAATCCTGCCATTTTGTAGATACACAAGGTTTTGTTCACAACAGCGATCACCTGCTTGGTAATGTATTACATGTTTTTTATGTCAAATAAAATGTTTTCTGTCTGTATAGGGGGTTAAAGTGTATATGTAAGAAAAGGTTTCATTTTACTAGCTCTAGATGAAACAGCAAGACAGGTAACAGCCCAACAGGTTAGGTCTAGGTTAAATAGCCATTTTTAGAGTTTGGCTTTACCAAAGGACTTGTAAACCTACACAATATGAAGTAGGGAGTTTGAATGGGGCTGACTTAAGAAAAAGTAAACAATGTTACTACCATGATATTCTAAAAAACTATAGAAATTAAGTGACTCTTTCTTTATTATGCTGACTGATGAGCTGAAACATAACCAAAAAGGTCAATAAAATTGAAATGTCCACAGAAAACAAGTTCACAATACATGAGCATCCACTTCTTCAGACCAGACTACATACAATGTTATTTAGAGCCATGTCAGCAGCTTATAAATCTTTAAAAAAGATAAATACTGTTGGCACCGTAAGCATGCACCCCTTCATCATGTGAAAATAATACAGGCCTGGCAATTACTTTAGCCACACTGGCCATATCAGTTACATAAACGAGCAAACCAGTAACTCAGATTTTACTGTCACCTTCTGTTTTATTACTGCTGAAGGATGCCATTGCCCTGTTTTTTATTTGAAAGTAGTCAGCATTATAAAAATAGAAAGGTATTATTAATATACTTAAAAAGTTGAAATATAAAAATATATTTTGCTGAATATTGTGCATTCTTTACACAGTAACAAACACAGATAAAAACAATATTCACATATACATACACAAAGTCATATTCAGAAGGCTGAGCATTCCGGTATAATTACATGCTTCTTTACAGAGAACACAATGTTGTAGTTTATACTGTATATATACTGCTTATTTGCTAAATTTAACAACTGGAAAACAATAAAATATAAAATGGGGCCTGTGATAAAGTTATGAGACATTATATATTTTAGAAACTCCATTTACAGGAAAAGTTGGGATATTTTCTAAAATGCAATAATCTGTAAAAACAAGAATCAACAATGATTGAATTTAACTGAAAAAAGTAAAAAAAACAAGAAAGAAACAAGAATAGAAAAAGATTTTCACTGACTGACTTCAATGTATTTTGTAAATATATATATAAATAAATGTAACAAAAATGCCTGCAATACAGACATTGTAATACATCTTTCTTTTTAGTTAACCTTTTAAATTTTTTTAACCAAGGATAATAATTGTTGCAGTTTTGAAAGTGGAATTTTTGTGAATTCTTGCTTAATACAAGACTTCAGCTGCTCAAGTTATTAATTTAAACCATTTCTTTGTAATTTTTCCAGTTTATAATAGTTCAAGAGAATTAACATGCCATGATCCAGTCGCGTGTTTCCAGCCACCGATCTTTAAGCAGCAGAGAGCTTGTTTCAGAGCTCCACTACCGTTCTTACACAGGCACATTATCAGTTAGATCTAGCTCACCTGTGTATTAGGCATTAAACGCAGGAAACCCCAGACTTAGTTATTCCTGACATTACTGAGCATTAATTTTATGTCTGGTTGCCATTTATTCTGTTTTTGACCCCTGCCTGTGCCTACATTTTACTAAATATCCCAACTTTTTTGGAAATGTTTTTCCTCCAAACTTAGCAAATGAACAGAAAATGTGCACTAAAATTCGCAGGAAAATTGCATTTTAAGTCCATTCCCTGTAGAGGCTCTGTAAACATATTTTTTTAACACCCACCTAAAAAAAATCAATTGAATGGCTCTTTCATCATTCCACACAGCTCTTTTGTCTCTTTCTTAAAAATTTAACATATGTGTCATTACAGTGCATTTTATGTCTCCTTCTACTTGCAGTCTACTTTTCATTTTTATTGCAGACCAGATACCCCCCTTCATCATCGTCTTCCTCTTTAATTTTTTCAGATGTGCTGCTAACCGGTGCAGGCAGGTAAAAGTTCCCCACAGCCCCCTCAGGTTGAGGTGGCGGTACACTACTCTGGTTGGTATTGGCTGCCTCCAGGCCTTGGTTGATGTAGTGGGCCTCCATACTGGCCTCCAGTGGCGGAAGCTCAGACAGAAGAGCTTTCAGTTTCTGAGTCAGCTCGGCAAAACACGACCGCTGAGAGGGCTGTCTGTGCCAGCAGCCCAGCATCACCTCATATCTGAGAAAAAAACAGGAAAAAGGCCAGCAGGCTTAAAACTTGGGAAAGGAACTTCATCTAGGTCGTAATTAAGCTTTGTATCTCTGAAATGTTAATGTTATAGATGATGACGTTTTCAAGATTCAAGAAATTTGTCACATACACAGTTCTACACCTTCAAATAAACACAGTATTATATAGAACTGTGTACTGTTCCTGTCCCCTTTAACACACTTCACTTTCATATGTGTTTATTCTGCTCTCTTGTATTTTAAAACATGTCCTAAATAAAGCCCACATTACATAATCCATCATAATCACAGTGCTGTAGCTGAGCTAGTTCCTGATGAAAATGAGTTGTGTTTGGACTTAAATCGAGATCAGGTGATTAGGACTCAGCAAGCTGATAGATTCTGATCATTTTACTGCTGTTAAAGACCTGAAGCACGTATGTCATCTTTTCTATCTTTTTGGCTCCTCCTATGTGCTACTACTACTACTGGCATTGGTCATTTGTGGGGCTTGGGAGGAAATGTGAGGAGTCTTATATTAAGTCCACTGGACTGGGTCATAACAGAGGCTCCTACAGAAAGTGTGGAGAGAACTCACAGTTTATCGTCACACTCGCCCTGTTTGAGGCGATGACCTTGATCCAGCATCTCCAGGAGTTCATGGTTAGGAATGCCAGGATAGGGAGTCCTCCCCCTTGTCACAATCTCCCACATGGTTACACCAAAAGACCACTGGAGTAGGAACAATACAAAATAACATGTAACATGGCAGGGTTTCTCAACAGTCATGTGTTTCAGGTGTCTCTATAACAGCACTGAGTCACTGGTGTAGATGGACTGACCACATCGCTCTTGGTGGTGTAGACTGACTCAGAAAGGCTCTCTATGGCCATCCACTTTATTGGCATTCGGATAGCAACCTGCTGCCTGTAGTAGTCACTGCTGACAATCTGCTTGGAAAGGCCAAAGTCAGCAACACGTACACGCAGATCATCTCCCAACCTATATGTGTGGGCGGATGTGAGTCAGTGAGTGAAAGAGAAAGTAGTAGCAATCAGAAACAGTAGGGTTGTTCTAGTTCAGTGTAATTCAAAATGTCTTCGTTTGGTGTAAAACTACAGATCCCCCACCGTGGACTCACATGCAGTTCCGTGCTGCCAAATCTCGGTGAATGAAGTTCTTAGAGCTGAGATATTCCATCCCCGTGGCAATGTCAAGCATAAAGCGCAGCAGGCTCTGATGAGGCACAAACTGAAATGAAGTACACAATCAGTTGCTGAAACTGCGAGGAGCACAGCAGATCTGTTGCTATAAAACAGTGTATCGTGTTTCACATGGGTCTTTTTTTTTGTCTGGAAATGATCAATTCACATTTGTGATGAAGGTATTGTTTGTGTGTAGGATGATTTATTGTCGTTAATGCAATAAACCACAATATTTCTGTAACATCTGAGAAATAAAGAGTATTTTTATCCATGTGATATGCGGAGTGCACCAAGAAGACTTCTCCTTGCTGTATTCTTCTGACAAACATTTAAATAACAATTATTTAAATAATAATTCTTCTTAGGCTTTAGTTTATTTGTGTTTATACTAATGATATACAGTGTTTTAAAATATTATCTGCCCTTTGTAAAATGTAATATTTGTGGTAAAATTTACTCTTCTTCCCTCCCAGTTACTTTGAAGTTTTTTCTGACAGTGACATTATAGATAAGTTTTAAACTACTTTCATGGCATCCTAAGACATTTTTACTGCAAATAACAATAAGCTTTTCTGAGCACGCTGTAGGCATTGTCAGTATTTCTGGCCGAATAATCAGACAGACTGTAGAGATTGTCACATGGTCAAAATAAAGCCACATATTAAGAAGAGGCTGATCAGATGCTACTTGTCATATTTTTGCCAGATGGTTGCCAGATGCCATATTTTTTTTTACAGCAGTTTCATTTATCCTTTCTACAAATATAAAAATAGATATTAAACTGTTTTTGTTTTTTATTTTGTTTTTGTTCATCTGTTTTTTGGCACTACTATTGCTGCTGCACTGTGTCTATTTACACTAGGGATGGGCAGTGCAGGTACGTCTGTGGTAAGTAGAATGGGGAATTCTTTTTCATTTCAACAAGGAAAGTGTGCAGTAAATGTGCACATTGAAAATGATTAGAAAGCCTTAAGTAAACATTATGCATAATACATTAAGTTAACTGCCATGTGAACCAACTTTAGTGGAAACAAATTATTCAATATAAGGCTATTGCAGAGCACTGTGACTGTGTGCAAGTGTATGTGTGTATGAGAACCAGAGGTAGATGGTGAGAGGAAAAGTGTTTCTTACACATTAATTTGCTACAGTAACTTCTCTTAATCAGCACTAGAGAAAACCAAGTTTAATGTAAGGATAGATAATCAGATTGCAGCTTAAAGTAAATACTTAATATTGATATTTTTGTGTATGGACTGATTAGCACGAACAATCGTGAGGATCAGAAGTATTGATATTGTAGTATGGATCTCTTAGAACATCTGGATATCATCATTTATATTGTGTGCTATTGAAATCACCCATGTTTTGCCATATTGTGCATCAGTGTATGTGTGTATGTGTGAGTATATGTGGTGATCACCATAGGAATGTCGCCATAGCGGGTGGCGATAAGAAACCGCCGCAGATCTCCATGTTTCAGATATGGGAGAATGACAAGAGGAACAGGAATAGAGGAGTCCTCCTCTCTCTCCAGAGCGACACCTGGTGGACAGAAACAACGCATAAACACTCAGAACACAAAAACAACCAGAACAGCACTTTACTATAGTGTAATGAGATCTATTGTTTTAACTGCAAAAAGAAAAGCATTAAAATAAAAAAGTAAAGAATAATTTTCCACAAAACAGGAATGTACACAATAATAACCTCTTATCAAACTCTAATTATAATAAAATATCTCCTTAAACACAAATGTGGTAATGATTGGCAGTTTAGAATAAGCACTTTCTACAAAAACACTTTTTTTATCAAATTATTTATTTAATATCAGCATTTCAGGACAGCCAATTTACTTACTCCAATTAATCTATTCCAGCCATTTTAACCATTTTGCACTAATTCTGATCACAACAGGAATTATAGGTATCAGTTACGTTACAGCTGTAACACAATGTGCACATTGTGTGTCCTGAACATAAGTACAGCATTATGAAGAGAAATGTCACTAGCACAAATCCCCCAATATTCACTGTTTGATGTGCTCATGTTTTTAATAATATGTGAAATTTAGATGTTTAAGAAAGTCACTGTACCTAAAAGTTTCACCACGTTATCATGGTCAAAGTGCTGCATGAGCTCTGCTTCCTTCAGGAACGACTGCAGATCATCTTGGCTGTAAATTCCAACTACAATAAAATGTGTAAATAACACAAAAAGAAAAGTATGAACCAAAAGGAAACACAGTACTGCATCGTAGATCTAGTTCCTGGAGGTCATCAAATGATTATTTTGAGACAGATTTTATTATAAAATCTGAACCACATTCAAAGCTTTTCTGTACTCAGTATAAACACTTTTCCACTATAACCTTAGGGGCTCAAGCTCAAGCTTAACCTTACAGTACACTCAGTTTTGCACTACATCCTCTCAGGTCACCTTATCTTACACAACTGCACCACAAGTCACTTTATTATTACCATTATTACCTGCACTATTACCATTAATACTAAGAATCTGTAAATCTGCTTATGCACATACTGCACCTTCACTTTACAATCGTTTGTGAATTTCCAGAACATTTATATAATTGTAATTATTAAGGTCTTATAGTTTTATAGTTTATAGTTATATAGTTTTCTATATATTTTGTACAGTACAGTTGTTTATTTTGTGCATTTTTCTATTTTACTTTTTATATTATTCTGTATAGTACAGTTGTTTTGTATTATGTGTCTTTACTTTGTTACATTGTTTACTTTTTTATGTATATGGTGGCTATCACCTGAACTCAAGCACCGGTCATGATTTTTCATGGTCGGTTCAGATTTCTTTTCAGCCAAATTGCACTGAACACTTTTTTTTTACTCAAGGATTGCATTGTATAGGCTGGGTGAACACATGGAATACACTATAAGAAAAGTCAAATTTGTGATGTTGCCCTTGGTCCCATGCCTTGCCATGTTCCATGTTTATCTTCACCTACCCATGTGCTCTCCTCTTTGTGCCCCATTTTAGCCCTGCCCCTATTTATTCCCAGCTGTTTCTTGTTCCATGTAACTTCCAATGCCCAGGTTTCCTGTGTCATGTCTTAGTATTTATACCCCTATGTTTAGTTGTATGGCGTTCTGGTCTTAGTTACTTCTAAAGCACATTGAATGACCTTTGTGTATGATAATGTGCTATATAAATAAACTTACGAAGTATAAGTGTCTATTTGTCATTGTGAACACACTCAAGCACAACAAAATTTGACCTCTGCATTTAACCCACACGTGCATACATGGAGCAGCGGGCAGCCACCAAGAGAACCTGGGGTGCAGTGTAACGGGATGGTACCTTGCTCAATACCTCATTGATGCCCATACAGGCCTTAAACCTGCAACTTGGTCACCAAGGCACCACTGCCCATAAAAGTTGGATCTAAACAGAACCTTTAAAACTGCTGCAATCGCAGTTTCTTTCTGGAATTAAATCCGTGTTTTTCAAATAATTCAACAAAATTAAACTTATAATTTTTATGGAAAACCTTTTCCCAGATTTTGCCAATTACAGTTGTGCATCCATTTTTTAAATAAAGAAATAATGACACATTAAATAATTTTCCAAACATTGATGACCTTGTGCATTTTAGAGACAATTTCTAAATCCACTTCAGGCTGCTCAGTGACTTTACCATGGCTGATTGTGTTTTACTCCACCAACAACCTTTACCTGTTGTAAAATCACTGTAACATGCAGTTATTTCTGTATTTTTAAGAAGTGTAGCAGACGGAGCTGGTGCTGATAAGATTTGTTTTCTTTTTTTATGTTTACCTCTCATGGTCTTCACTGCCACTTTAGTATCCTCTCCCTCAGCTGCAGAAAACACAGCCTCATACACTGCCCCGAATTCTCCTAAGGAAACACAAAACACACACTCAGTTTACACACCTGGATGCACACACAGTGAAATGCAATGCTCTTTTGAGAAATCAAAGGAAGGAGAACAGAATTCAGTATTCTGAAGCTCTCTGTGTACCTTTCCCAAGCTCCTTGCCTATCGTCAGTCTGCTGCGATCCACCAGCACATCTCTGATCCCACACAGCAGCCTGTCACTCACGCTTCCTACAACATGGACTGAATCTATAGGGAGAGAAAGAGAATAAAAAAGAGACAGGGAGGATAAAAGAGAGAATGAAAGACAGAATGAGAGACAGAATGAGAGTATGAAAAGAGTTTCTCTCTAGTGGCAGCGGTGGCCTAGTGGTTAGGACATTGCGCTGGGGACCTGCAGGTTCAAGTCCCGACTCAGGCAATACTGAGGTACCCTTGAGCAAGGTATCGTCCCACTACTCTGCTCCACGTCTTGGAAGTCGCTTTGGATAAAAGCGTCAGCCAAATGAATAAAAATGTCCTTTTTTACAAAGGAAACTGTTCAGGTGATATGTTTCCTTCGTACTACTGCCACAAATGCCAGAAAACATTAGGGAAAGTGAAAGTAACAGAAAGTGCTGTGTTGCTCCAGAAAGTTAAATAAGAAAAGTAATTTCAAAGGTTTATTCATGGAACTGGGCAACTGATTTCTACTGAAAGTGAGATTGGATTCAACAAATGTTCTGCTCTTTTCTATGCAGACAGAATCAAAATTACTATGTAATCCTGGTGGTACAATGTAGCACATAATGGCTATAATGGAAAAAATATTGCTCTAATCAGGTATTCCCATGCAGAACTACCCACAATCCTTTGAAATAAAGTGTCAGCTGATATACAAGAGTGCAGTTTACAAAGCTTAGAACAGTAATATTGTTGTGCTTTAATTGGACACAGCTCTTACTGCTGGTTTGTTGTAAAGATGCAGTCTCAGTGTCCACAGAGCGGCGGTATGATGCACTATTGGTCTGCTGAGGCATGAGCTCCATATCTTCACAGTCTCCTCTAAGCACAAAACAACATGTTACAACTCGTTTAATGCACAACTTCCCCCATTACATCTGAAGTACAGCTAATACACTATAGTTTCCTTAAATTATCCCAAAAACATATATTTTAATAAAGAAAACATTTATGTACTTGGCAATAAACTGTGCACTTGTCAGCTTATCATTTACATCCAAAATAGTAATGACATTTGGTTTAAAGTTTGTTAATATTAATACTGTGTGATATTATTCTGCAACTGCAATCATGGTGTTCGATTTGCTGGCATAATATATTTTTAAATATGTTTTTAAATCAGCAGGAAGAAGAAGAAGAAATAATAGTAAATAAATGACAAATAATAGAGAACAAATGCTATATATGTACCATAAATTATTAATATTGTTAATAGTTATGGTGTTATTAATAACAACTAATATACATTATTATTAGTATCTTTGATTATGTTATATATCTATAATAAATGAAGAGTAAATCTTTTATTTATTTTTTTTACTGCTACTACAACTACTACTACTAATAATAAATAATATTAATATTACTAATGCTACGACTACTACTACTATTTCTACTATTACAACAACTAATAATAATAATAATAATAATAATACCACTACTACTACTGCTACTACTACAATTACTACTACTACTACTACTAATAATAATAATAATAATAATATTACTAATGCTACGACTACTATTTCTACTATTACAACAACAACTAATAATAATACCACTACTACTACTATTACATTTATTCATTTTGCTGACGCTTTTATCCAAACCGACTTCCAAGACGTGACGCAGTGTAGTGGGACAGTACCTTGCTCAAAGGTACCTCAGTAGTGCCTGAGCCAGGACTTGAACCTGCGACCTTCAGGTCCCCAGCACAATGTCC
>JBBPDA010000013.1:5330946-5375799 GCA_037974385.1 Arnoldichthys spilopterus
TTGGGTTAAACTATCTATTAACCTCAGGATCACTACAAGTTTTTTGAGTATGACAGTAAAACATTTGGGGAGCAAAGAACCTATTAGAGGCAGATTGTCTTCAAACTGTTATAATTATTCAGGAACATAAAGTTGTTTGCCAAAATCACATTTTGTGCTGTTTACTGCCTACATCTAAATAGAAATACACTGTCATGTCCTGCCCTACTGTGCCCATCTGGGGGCGCCAATGTACCTTGCCTCCTTCCTTTGCCCCTTTCCCCCTTTCCCTCCTTTCCATTCCATTATTGTATTACAAGTTTCCCTTACTCCACTTAGAGCTCCCGAGTTCTCCCCTTCCTTCCTCATGCCCTGTCTCTCCCTCCTTGTGGTTTCTTTCTTTTCTTGTCTCTCTCCTTTACACTTTCTTTTTGTGTGTGTTTGCCTTCCTCATGGTCATTTTCTGCCCCATGTGTTCCCCACATTCTACCCAATGTCACCTGTCTCCTCATTGCCCCTATCATCCTGCCTGTCCCATTCTTACCTCATGTCCCATTAGCTGTTTTCTGCCCAAGTCCCGCCCCCACCCCTCTGTGTTTTCCCATGTTCTGTGTTCACACCTGCCCCTCATTGTATCAATTTGCTCCCCTTGTGTATATGTACCCTTTAAATATGTACCCTTGTATCATCATGTGTGTGAATGTCTTGTGATAACCCTATGTACTTATTTACTTTTCTGAGTTTTGCCCTGTTTTTCTGTTTGATTTCTACTCCTTTTAGCTCAGGCCAATGAACAAGACATACACCAACAAGTTTTGCGCCTTTTGAAACAAGTGTCCAAAACTGCTGGTTCACTAAGACTCACAAGATGTATATATGCAATATTTTTATTGTTCAGAAAATGTATGATAAAATGTTCATGTTCTAGAGCCACAGCTACATCTTGATGTCTGATGACTACCCATATCCAGCCTAAATGTCAAATCTCACAACATTTTGAAGAAGTAACTTCCTAGTCCTACCTCTGTAGCTGTTCGCTTCTCTGACAACTCAGCCTCTTCAAAAGACTCCCCTCTAAGCTGGGATCGACGCTTCTTGACCAAATCTGCATCCTTGACATGAGAAAAACCCTTGACGGAGGATGAGTGTGCCCTAGGTGGGGCCACTGGTGCTTGGGCTCCTCCTGAGACTCCAGCTTGACTAGCCCCTTGAGTCCGCTTAGTGCGAGGTGGTGGAACCACAGTCCTATCAGTGTCTGAATCCCCCTTTACTGTTTTGTCAGAGACATTCCCATTGGTCTCTTGAGAAATGTAGCTGCCCTGGAGCCTCTCAGCACAGTAGCGAGCAGCAGCATCAGGGTCCGCTTCCTGTATCTTCTCCCCAACAACATAGCTGGACTCACTGCTGTTCTTTTCTATCTGCACCACACTAAGCTCCTGGCCAGTGAAGTGTGTTCGGATTTGGTTGAGGTATGTCATAACAATGAGGCGGTCAGGCACAGCCAACAGCACCATGTCAGAAGGCTCCATCAGTCTGGAGATGCCCAGTGTAGCAAAACCATCAAAAGCCTGTGAAGAAGCAGTAGAGCAAGAATTACAACAGAAAGTTCTGCTTTAGTCTACTATCCTTAGAAATTTTATAGCAGTTAAAGTGAGGTCAAAAAAAGGTCAATAGTTCACTAAAATTTATCATTTTAGATCATTTTGGTATTTCTCTTGAGGAAATCAGTTTGAGTCTTACTGACAATTCTTTGCCATGTTCTTATGTTGCTGAGAAGAAATGTTTATCCATACTGCTCATTCATACCTCTCCACCAATAACTAACAAAAGTACGAATAACTATTCTGCACTTTAAGAAATAGCTTCAGCTGAATAGCATAACCTAGTTTATAATATAACCTAGTTTATTGTATTTTACCTCAGGCAATAAACTGTTATCTCCTAACTGTATTACTTTTACAGTTCTAAGTTTTCTATAATTGTGCACCACTAACAGTAGATGGGTTAACCTGCTTAAGGTCCTAATTTAAATTGCAAACTAAAAAACAAATAATGGAAAAAAGTGAATAAAAAAAAAAAAACCCACATACAAAACTACAGAGTTTTGACGCTTGTTTAAAGTGTTTTTTCTGACGATTGGACACAGTAATATTTTACAAAACTGTCACACATAACATTACAATAAACAGCTGGGTCAAAATAAAGAAATCACTGGAATTTTGGATATTGAGCAAGAAAGAAATTTCATGGTTTATAAGGAGCCTAAGGTGGGTTTGAGGGAGAAAAGACTGGACAAAGCCTGGCATGTTTTTCTGAGGTAATGCAAGGCACTGAAGCAGCATTACCTTTCGAAGTTCTGTAACAAATTGCTTGGGGCAAAGCAAGGATCAAATCAAGTTGTACCTTTTTTCCTTTGGTATGTTTGAGTCAAAACTAAAAAGATCTTGCACATCAATTGCAATGTTTTATTGGCATGACGAGCGTTTAGAAAGAGAAGAAAACCCAGAATGAATCGCATAGCATTACTCAATGAAAACACAGCACATTTACAACTGTGTTTTGTTGACCTTTTATAGAAATCACTTCTATTTTGTGCAAAATTGCAATGGAGACCTGTCTAATAATCATGATGAAAGTCAGATAAATGATCAACTTTGCCAATACTAACTGAGAGTTTTAGTTAGAAAAATACATTCTGAACAGTTATATTACCCCCTATAACCTCAAATTGCATCTCTCTCTCTCTCTCTCTCTCTCTCCCTCCTCTCTCTCTTTTGAGCTACCAGGACACAGTTTCTGTAAAGCTGCTTTGTGACAACGTCAGTTGTAAAGGGGCTATATAAATAAACTTCATTTCACTTGACTTCTACTTGTTTGCTGTTGGCATGGTTCTAAGTAGTCTACTGCAGTTTTCGTGCTTAATTTCTTTATTAATACACCCAAATCACACTTCAAATAGTACAACAGGAGAAAGGACAAAAGTGCCCTCTTTAAAAACACCTGTCTAATCTATCCCTGGCAGAAAGACCTTTCACTTAACATGATGTTCCACACCACAATGCTGATAAATTTCATTTTAGTGAAACTGTCTGATAAGACAATTTAAAGGAAAAGACTTATACTTTCAAATTATTCCAAGAATCATCACCAGCAGCTGTTCAAAATGAATTCTGAAGCATTTGTTATTTTATTGTTCTTTTCTAATGTCTTTGGGGGTTGATAGTACTGTATTTTTGCAGAATTAATGGGCATAACTTTTAAGAAGGCAAAATGAGTAAAGAGCATTTTTACCTTTTTGCTGTTCCGCTTGATGTCATAAGGATCCAACATTTCATAATTCCTAAAGTAAAGATATTATTTTATAATTTATATTTTACAAAATTAAAAAAATATATAAAAATATATAAAGTATATTTGTTTAAGCAGTACGAAAATTTTAATACCATTTTAAAAATACCTTTAAAAGTTTTTTTTAATTATCTTTGTAACACTTAACATGATTGTTTTTCATCTACTAAAATACCTACACTTTATCTGGATGGAAATGATGTAAGATGGCACAGAAAGCAAGTCCATTTCGCCATGAAGTGCTGAAGTTGGTGATCTTCACCCCTTTATAGTCTTGTGTGACCTTTTGGCACCACTCCAGAAGAGACTGGCTAGAACATACAAGACTTACCATCTGCAATTTAAACAAGACAAAAGGTCAATGGGTCATTTTTCAGGACTGAAATTCAAAATGGATAAGATTTAATTGCTATATACTAATTATGTACCTCTGTCTCACTGGCTGTGGCAGTACTATGTAGAGGACTTCCATAATGGCTTAAGGTTTCTGCCTCTGAGTTTCTCTTACTGTGAAAGGGCACAAGTGGTTCAGTAACACTTCGATCAGAAGACACCTGTTGGTGGGATGATTCATCCGTGGGAGACACAGTGCTGTCTGAAAAGGAGCCACTTAAATGCTTCCTTGCACGAGGCACTGGAACAGGCAGACGTGAAGAATCCTCTGCAGCTTCTGGTCTAGGAAACATAACCATAAACAAATGAGACAACAGAATTTTGCAAACTGACATCCCATTCAATTCATTGCTTGTTTTTAGTGTTTACAAGTTCAACAGGTGTTTGTTTCGCTCCTGTTTTTTGTCACACTAATGGTTTTAAGATCCTCATACAAAAATGTAATACAAAACAAAAGAGGACATCAGGAAACACAAAGCCAATTTTTAAAAGGTCATTTTATTCATAAAAGGAACGCAATACAATTAGAATCCATGTGAAAATCTCCCCCAAACATAATTGGATATGCCACTTTTAGCAGCAACTGTATCCAAACATGTCAAATGGACACCAGTCTTTTATATCACTTTGGAGGAATTTTCTCAGCCACACGGGAGAACTTTTGAGTGTGAATTGCTATTTTATGGCTCTGCCAAAAGCATCTCAATGGGGCTTAAGAAGGTACCTTGAATAGGCCATTTCAAAACTGTAATTTTTTGAGGCATGCTCTTGGGATTCAGGTCATTGTGTTTCTGCATGACTCAACTGTCCTTTAGCTTAGCTTAGCACTGGACCCCCACATCATCACACTATCAACATTATATTTGACTGCTGGTAAGTTCCACTTCTGCTTTTTTAGAACATTATTCTAAAAAAAGGTTTTTTTTAAAGTTTTTCTCAGTGCATTTTTGGCAAATGTCTTTATATTCTTCTTGGTTAACAGTGCTTTTTACCTGAATACAGTTATTGCCAAGTCTCTTTCTAATGGCAACACATTAGATCTTAAAATGTTTAAATTCCTTTGTGATTACCTGAATGATTTACTACTATGCTTTTGGAGTAATGCTGGTTGTACAGCTACTTTAGGAAAGATTCACCACTGGACCAATTTTCCTCCATGGAGTTAATGTCTCTCACTGTGGTTCACTGGAGTTTCAGAGTCTTAAAAATGGTTTTGAGACCATATTGAGACCTTTAAGCCACTTTCCCACTGCTGGAATTGTTTTGTTAAAGTGCCATTTAGATTCAAAATGGCTGGCTATAATCAACCCTAGTTGGTTCAGTCTAATTGATTCTAATTATAAAGTAAATATGTTTGTTTTTTTGCTTGAGTAACTAAAGGGGTGATTACATTTCCACACAGACCAAGTTGGTGTTGCATACCTTTTTTTCTTCACTAAATGAAATGATCAGTTCCAAAGTGTAAAATGTCAGATCACCAGAATCTTATATTTAATTTTTTTTTAAGATCTGAGATAATTAACTATGGAAAATACACAATAATGGAAGAACTTTCAACCCAGGACAAATGCATATTACACAGACTTCCAAAGAAATGGAATTGTGGAAAAGTGTAGCAGGTAAACCAATTATTAATAATATTTTTCACCCACACCAGTGACTACAAAACTCTGTTCTTCATAACTCACCTTATTATATCTATGGAAACAGCACACTCATCTAAAGAAACAGAGTCCAATGGAACCTTATCCTCTCCTTTTTCCTTCTCGCTTATTTCTATATCCTGATTTTTCTGACTGGATATCTCTTCTTTTTCTTTTATATCACCACTATTTTGAGCAACGATAGTTGCATTAGTGTCACTTAAAGTTGCAGCTTTGGCAGCCTCTCCAGTAGTGTGTTTGACAGTCTCTTCATTCATTTGAATGGTTTCTTCCTGAGTAGTGGAGGAAAGCTCTGGACAGACTGCAACTTTTTCATTAGTACCTAGTGGGCTGTCAAAGGATTCCACAAGTCTTTGCCCATGTCTGGGGATATTGTCTTCAGAGAACATTTGTGAACAATCTAATAAAGTTTCATTTTCTGAGGGAAGAGGAGTTGTGCTTTCAATTGGTACTACCAGAGAGGAAACCTGGGTACCTCCAGTACAGATATCTTCTTGGACAGCAGAACGCTTTTTTGAACGAGGAATTGGTATAGGCTGGCCTACCTCTTTCTCCTGTTTTTCAAGAAACAAAGATGTGTCTTTTTGCTCTTGATCACAAGCAGGAACTTCTTCCATAAAAGAGCCACTAAGGCGCTTCTTTACACGTGGCAAAGGTACAGGTAAGTTTAAGTCAGCCTCCTGAAAAACATCTCTGTCAGAAATATGTGTTTGATTGAGAGAAGAGGCTGATATAGGTGGAATTCCACCATTAGAAGAAGCACTGATTTGTTTCCTCATACGTGGAACTGGAACCAGAAGACCTGTCAGTTCGACTTGGTTTTGCCCCTCTTCAGCAGCTTTGATTTCATAGAAAGTTTGTTCTGGTTTTATACTGTCTTTCTGCTCCTCTTCAATCTTTGTATCTATAGTTGTTTCTATGACCCTCTGAAAGTTGGGAATGGAGGACAGTTGATCCTTCTTCTCCATTTCAGTCTCACTTTCACCACTCTTAGTTTTAGAATCCCTGTTCAAACAGACCTTATTTGTCTGCTCTTGTTGACAAGCAACATGTGTCTTGGCTGGTAGAAATTCCTTAGAACTCTGATCACCTGTTTGTGGAAGTTTATCGTTAGACAGGTCTCCTTTTCTCTTGCTAGGTTGTGGTATCAATTCCAGAGGGGATACAGACACTAGTTCTGGCTGCTTCTTACTGGTAGATCCTTGAATCCCATCAGTGGACATTTTGGTCTCGGTTTCCACAGCAACATCTGGGTAATCATCAGGGAAAGAAGCACTAAGACGTTTCTTTGTCCGAGGCATTGGGACAGGTAAGTCAACAGGACTTTGTACAATGCTTTTAGCCACAGAATCTTTATCTGTTGATGTGCTTCTTTCAGAAGGTTTTGGCATAACATCCACATGGCCAGCTTTATCTACCTGCTTAGCCCTGATTATAGATTCAGGAACATCTGCCTCCATTCTCTGTGACTCATTTGATACAACAAAGACACTTTCAACCTGGGAATTCCTGTTCAAGGATTCCTGAACTTGGTTTCTAGTTTTCTTGCTGCGACAAGTTGGAACAATTGTTGGAATGAAGTGAGGAGTAATGGGTTCTATGTCACCAGTGACTACTGGTGGAGGAGGCTCTTGAAGGCTGTCCTTCTTCTTAGTACGCTGTGTTGGTACTGGCTGATTAGATGCTAAATCAGCTGTTTCTTCAATCCCAGACTGTGCAAGTTTTTGTGGGGATGGTACAGAGAAGGCCTCCCCTAGTGACTTGCTACTTGCAGGTTGGAGAATCTCAAACACTTCTTGAGCACAATGAATCTCGGTCCTTGGGGATAAAAATAGAAAATCACTACTATATTTGTCATTTAAACCTCAAAAGAACAATATAGTCACCAAAGACCACTTTGTCTATCAAACAATACACACCAACTGTGAAATGTTATTTCAAAAGCAAAACAGTCAGTAACACAATCTTCAAGCATTAATCACATTTTTTGATACATTTCATATGCTTGGAAAATGCAGTTTAAAGGGCAGTTAAAAACAAACACATACTACCCTTAACATCCATGTGTCATATTTGAATGCCAAAATTAAACAAATAAATTAAACCTTCACTTTTCCAGACAAAGACATGTTAGGATGCGCCAGGATAACAACTTTTTGATGCAAAAACACATGCACATGGCACAGCATGGCAATAAATGAAAACAATAAAAATGAAGAAAATGTTATATACAATTAGCCCATACTTCCACTCATTAAACCATTGGTTGTAGTTCAAACACACTCACCCCTTTGTCAAAAATGTTGACATGGCTGCACCCAACTCATCCTTAAGTGACTTATTTAAGTGTTTGTCTTTACCAGTCTTACTGTGGTTTAAACAATGTTCTTCGAGAACTGCTTTGCTATCTTGAGTTGAAGTGTCCAGGTCTGTCTTGTCCCCCTCTTCTTTAGTGATCTCATGTAGGTCAGCTTCTGTTAGTGGGGGCCACTTCTTCATCAGGCTATATTCTCCTTCCTCAGTGAACAAACTTTCAGCATCTTTAGACAACAAGGATGATTCGGATCGGCCGTCAAACAAGCGCCACATGTATGGCTCAGCACTGGTAGGGAAGTGAGGCTGAGATAATGATGCAGGTAATGGATTCTTTACAATTGGCTCTTCAGCAGGTTCACTATGAAGTTCTTTGGGTTTGACAGCAACACTGTTTTCAGACTCCCCTGAACAAGTGGGCTCATCAAGTGCACCGGAACCAGAAGGATGCAACATGGCAGCTACTGTTTCATAACTAAGAAAAATTAATAAAAGTTAAAATATGACAGAAAGAACATATATAAAATGCAAATAAAATAAAATGCGAGTAGTTTTCAGAAAACTTAATAAACTCCCAAGCACTTTGGGCATCAATATACTGGTCACCAGGGAACAGATCTATTACATGAGGAAAAAGCCAGGAGGATAAATATCTGCTTTGTCAACCTGCCATGCTGCATATTAGTTTCTTGCTTACCCTTTGTGAAAAACACCAACTATGGTCTGAACAAGACCTGAAGATCCCTCCTTTTCAGTAAATGGATCCTCTGCCTCCAGTACCTCCCAACCAGAGGTTATATCAGTCTCGGACAGGTCTGTAGTATCATGGGCATCGTTTGAAAATGTCTGCTCAACAACTTGATATTCTTTCAGGTACTGTTCTTCTTGCTGAGGGCTTCCACTGAGGGGTGAACAACTTACATCTGAATACAGTAGCTGTGCGCATGCCAAGAGCTTCTTTAATGTCTCTTGAAACAATACATGCTAAAAAAAATCATTTTTCTTCAAACCACACAAACACAAGTCTTTGAAGCAAGCTCTTCAACTAGTAAGGCAATAAGAAACTTTCCAAGTATTGCATAAATGTGTGAGGGGTAGAATAGATCACTAAGTGAGATTAAAATAGAGCTTCAAACTAATCAAGGATTTGTAAATGTAGGTAATGTTAATTCATGTTGCACCATCTATTTTAAAATTAGAATTAATAAATTTGAGATTAATACAAGTCATGCAAGCCATTTTACAGCAGTGAAATTTTTAAGTGTTCTTGAAACTTTCACTTTCTAAGAAGCCATTTTTATATTTAAAATTTTTTAAATTTTTATCTATTATTTGACTTTCACAGCTATGACAATGCTACTTATAAGATGTGCAATGTTGCACTTTCCCATCATAAACATTCTAAATACCTTGAGTATCAAGCCCTCCTATACTCCTTTTTTATTTTTTATTAATTTCATATATTACATGTTCTGACTGCTGAGGTTACTGGTTCTTCTTGTCCAAAATATTTCATAGTACTGTTGATCCAGCGTGAACATTCATATTATTGATAAAACTGATCTGAGCAAACCTGTAGGGGATATTTTGTATGTGTTCTGCCATTTGCTTATTATCCACTCAATTTGAGATTACAACATAGTTTGTGCATGTGTGAGATCCTGCTAAATCTCATCTTGATATTGATTTTAAGTTTTTTGTAAAACTACAACTATGACTAAGACTAATGTTCAAACACAATTCTGGTTATTCTTACTGTTAGTTTTCAAGTTTGGTACAAAAGTCCGGAAAATATGCTTATTGCAACAGTATCACAGCAAATCATGCTACTGGTACAAATAAACTCACCATTTACAAATGGACATTTCTATAGCCTTTTTGGTCTCTAGGGGCTTATCTTTAAAAAGAAAAAGGAAACAATTCCAAACTGCTGTCATGAAATATCTCTGCATGAAACACACAATACTCTAAAAGCAGGCTTACCAGATCCTTTGATATCCATTATTAGATTCCATTCTATTACCATATTATTAGGATGGGTTTTGGTTTCTGAGTCCATTTGGGTCTGGGTTGGACTGGAGGTTGATGCATTCGGATTAGTTTGTATGAAATCATCACAAATCACAGATAATGATGGGAATCCATGAATTTTTGCTTGACTTGGGCAACAAGATACCAAAGAAAACATGTCCAATTTGTCTTCAGATGTGGGGGAGGTATTCAGAATGACAGTTTCCTTTGTCAACAAAGGCTTTTCCCAAAGTAATGGCCAATAAGGCAAGTCTTTCTCTATTTCATTGGTTTGTCTCTTTGATGGCATTCCAGGAATAATTGATTTGTTTGGGCAAGAAAGTAAGAGGGAATTGCTCATGTGCTTGTCCACTTTTCTGAGCTTGTTTGCAGATGGAAATCCAGAGATCCTAGCTTCATTAGGACATGTTGGCAAAAGCAATAACATCTGTTCACACTTTTTAGAATATTTGATTGTGCTTGTAGTTAGTACTGATGACTCTTTCTCTGGTTTAACCCATATTGGTTGCTCTGGAACTGACAATGATGGTCCCTCTGAGAGCACAGAATATACAGAAGGGAAGCCAGAAGCAAGAGCCATCCTTGGGCAGGAATGCAACACATTTCTTATATCTGGGTCTTTTCGTAAAAAGAAATCCTCCACTTTAACTAGAGGTAAAGAAGGAAATCCAGGAATTTGAGCTTCTCTTGAGCAGACAGGTGCCAAAGCAAACATTCTTTTGATAGTGTAGCTGTCCATTTGTGCAAATTCCATGTCAAAGGAGCATTGTGCAAAATCTAATCTTGTCTTTAATGGTTTCTCCCAAAAGGACTTTTTCTCATAAAGCCATACATTCAAATTTATTCTATCTCTTGATGGAAATCCAATAATTTTTGAACTCTCTGGAATACATGGTTGCAGATTTACCATACTAGGGATAACTTTTGGCTTTGGCACAGATGGGAATCCTGACATTGCTGCCAATTGTGGACAAGTTGAAGCTAAGGAGAACATACTTTTCCATGAATCTCTGCTCTCATATATTTTGTCTTTGATAAAGACGAACTTGTGTTTTGATGTGCCAGACCATATTTGATTTCTGTCTGCTAACCAAAATAAATGTATTGCGTCCTCTTTAGAGGGAAATCCAACAATGTTGGATCTTTTAGAGCAAGATGAAGTTATATTTTGCATTTTTGGTTCTGGTACAGATGGGAAACCTGGAATACAGGTTTTTGATGGACAGGATAATACTAAACTTACCATTCGTTCAAGATTTGCTCTGTTCTCTTTAGGTAGATCCATAATAATAGGAGGGTTCTTCATTTTCCTAGCTCCCACAATAGTTTGATTGGTTGGCCAATCAGATGATATAGGAATTAATAGGCTCTGACATCCAGCTATATGAGAGAGCACTGGACAGGAGGAACGAATGCAATGCATGCTCTGAGTGTTAGGCTGTTGTGCAGATGGAAAACCTGGAATGTGTGCTACAAGAGGGCAAGTTGGTAATAAAGCCATATTATTTCTCATATCCTTTGTATTCTTTTCAATGTCAGTAATATCTATTCTTTTGTCCTTCACTGACTTTCTTAAAATTAATGCCTGATTATCAACCCACCCTAAATCCTCAGATTCTTCTTTAGATGGATAACCACAAATTCTAGAAATCATCGGACAAGATGGAAGAAGCTCTGACATATTTGGCACCATTTGATCTGGGAGTTGCAATGGCGTGGAGATGCCAACTATTTTGGGTGCCTGTGATGCAGATGGTATCATTGGCAATATCCTTTCTTTGTTTTCTTTGTACGATTCATCAAGATCAAACCACTCCTTATTTGATGTCTCTTTCTGGCTTGGTGTTTCTTCAGTAAATGGACATTCTGATGTCCATACCTCAACACTTCTTTCTTTTACATATGATGCAGATGGAAAACCAAGTACACGTGCTGTCTCAGGGCAAGTTGGAACAATAGTCACCATCTTTGCTGAAATGTCAGTATACTGAATTGGAGTATTTATGATAAAGATCATTTCCTCTTTAGACTGCTTCTTAAACAAGCACTTCTTCATGTGCAACCACTCTACATGAGGCCTGTCTCCTAGAATAAGGGAACTTGAAGGCATTCCTGCCACTCTGGACATCTTGGGACAAGATGTACTTATGGATGATGTCTCTAAAACGTTCAAACTTTTGGCAGATGGAAAGCCTGGAATACTTGTTTCACTAGGACATATGAAAGCCAAAGATGACATATTTTCAAACTCAAATCTTCCCATATAATGAGTAGATGAAATGATTTCTACTGGTTTTGGTCTTGGTGGCTTCCTCCACACTGTACTTGCATCTGCTGGCCAGTCTGTTCCTTCTGTCATTTGAGTGCTGAAGAAAGTTATAGACGGGAAACCAGGGACTGTAGAAAGTCCTGGACATGATGGCAAGAGATCCACCATGTTTGGTATCCACTCTCTCTGTGGTCCTTCTGGCTGATCCTTATACATGGAAGGGAGAAGTTTATCTGTTTGTTTCACTATCGGTTTTTTATTTTCAAGTCTGTATGTGAGCTGGTCTGGTTGTTGTTTCAGGTCCCCAACGGTACACTCATCAGAAGCAATGTATTTTGTGTTTGTATCTGTGTAATCCTCTGTATTTGGGATCTCATCATCTGCACTTTCAATTCTGAAGAAAGCAAAAAATGTGACATCTACAGCTGCATTTAAAATTTCACACATATAATGGCAGTTAAATTGTAAATATTATTTACAGTAGCATGGTATTCATTTCAAAAATACAAAACACAGTACCTGCCTATACAATGTTCAACACATTCACAAAACAAACAACCAAATGACAAGAGGCAAAAGACTCAATTTGCTACTTCTGGTTAGTGTTTAAACTTGAACAGATACAACAGATATGCTTATCAGGTCACATTATCTGCCATGCAGTGCATTTATCGCAAATGTCTAAAATGGAGAGTTACAAATGCAGATGTTAAGGCAAGTTAGAAAGTACTGGCCTAGGATACAAGCACAGACGCAACTCACCTCTCCCCAGCAGTCAGTAATAGTGGCATGTCTGGAGGTAGGGAGTGCCACATTCGGCAGTGTATTTTCCTGAACACAGGTTTATGAGAAATCAATGTATGCACTGTCTACTGGCTGCAGTGTGAGAAATTTGTGTTTGTTTTATGCATAGTTTCCATGATTATCCTAAACTTACCCATTCTCCAGAATTCCCCAATCTCCTTCCTCACTTCTTGCCCAAAAGCCCAAATCCTCTTTGGTCTCCTCCAGTAAGCAAGTGTCCAATTTACTTGCACTATCCTGAGTCATTTCATTCACTACTAAACTATCTGGTGAAAACTCCCTTGTTGGATTCTGTTGTCTACAAAAAATGTTGTATTGCTCCGAAAAAATAGGGCCCTTTGTATGTGAAACTGTAGTAGTTGTCAAAGGACAGCTAGTTTTGCTTGATGATTCTAACCATAGGGATCCACTGGGTTCAGAAATGTCAGCAGAAGATGATTGGATACTTAACATCATGTGTTCATCTAATATAGGCTGACATGCAGAGGGAAAGCCAGGTAAAGCTGCACTTCTTGGGCAAGATGGCATTAATAAAACCATGCTCCTTATACGGTCTTGATCATATGCAAGATCATATTGAAATGGACATGGGCACAAATCTTTCTTTATTTCTTTAAGATAAAATGCATTTATTTTCATTGGCCACTCATCTAAAGAAACAGAGTCCTTGTTCAACACATATGGCATTCCAAGAATACAAGAAACTTTTGAACAAGAAGTAGGAGGTCTCTCTTCATTCTGTGTAGATGTAGATGGGAAGCCAGCAGCTTGTGCTTTTTGGGGGCATGTTGGTACTAATGCCACCATATTCTTTATAAAATCAATGTTTTCCTTATTTATGTTCATAATTTGAGATGAAGTATTATATGTGTTATCATTCTCCTTCTTTGGCATTGTAATTAAAACATTTTTGTTGGATATCCACTGTTGAATATCATCCTGGTCTGTTTTTAAAACCACTATGGATGGGAATCCTAAAATTTTGGACTTGTTTGAGCAAGATGGTAATATATTCACAATGCTTAAATGTTGGGGTCTAAGTCTGGAGTTTCCACTATGTATAGATTTATTTTTGTCTTCTGGCAGTTCTGAAGGAGAACTACAATTATTTGATATTTTGGGACACACTGGAAGATGTTCAGCCATATTTGGGACAGAGGGAAAACCAGAAACAATGGCAGCTCTTGGGCATGTTTGTCTTAGTGAAATCATATTTTCCACTAATCTAATATCATGGTATGACTTTTCCAGATCAATGGCAAGCTTTGCTGGATAATCTTTCTTTTGAATAGTAAATATTGGCATCATGTTAGAGGGCCAGCTTTGGACATTTTGGTCTTTATTGAGAAATTCAGTGGAAGGGAACCCTGCAATACTTGAAATCCTTGGACAAGATGGTAACATATTCACTGTACTTGGTTGTTCTTGTGGTTTGGACCTTGGAGCAGATGGAAATCCAGGGATCCTAGATATGGCTGGACAAGATGGTCTGATAAGAATCATTACTTTTGACTTATCTTTATTCTTTGTTAATATGGAGTGAATCAGTACTTCACTTTTCTTCTGTTTTCTTTCCCAAAACAGCATGAAATTCTTAAGACAGGTTCCACTGTCTAAATTAATGACTGGTTGTCTTGAAGGCAATCCAAAAATGCTTGAGGCTTTTGGACAAGTTGGAAGGAGACAACCCACGTTCGATATGTTCTCTTTATAAAATGGCACAGATGGAAAGCCAGGAATACAGGCAGACCTTGGGCAAGTTGGCCTCAGTGAAATCATATTTCTCACTGTTTCCATGTCATGATACTGTGGACCCAGTTTATAAATACTCTTTGCTATTTTCTCTGTAGGGGGTGTAATAGTCCAAGTTTCAAGTGATGGCCAATCCATACTTTGTTGTGACAAAAGTAAGGATGGTAAACCAGGTATCACTGCAGATTTTGGACAGGATGAAAGAAGGTTTACCATGCATGGTGCTGTGTATATCTGTGAATGCTCAACCTCTGGCACGCCAGATGAAGGGACGACAAGAACAGTGCTGTGTACACAAATATGCTCAACGTTGTGTCTGTCCTGACAGTCCATATCCTCCATTGTTTTTGCAGTTAAGCTTTGTTCTTTCGTCTTCTCCAGTGACATGCTTTCAGTTGCAGGCCTCTGTTCAGTCTCCCCTGGTTTAACATCATGCCCAGATGAAAGTTTAGGAACACAGAACGCTTCAGCAAAGGTTGCCTCAGTATCAGCTGGTATTCTTTCTGTTTTATACAGCTGTGCAAACTGTGGAACATGTACATGTTCATTTTTACAATTTGACATTTTCACTCGTGAAGTTGTGTCTTGATTTTCATTTTTATCATGTACCGATGTGGATGATGACCAAGGAGAATTTGGCACTTTTGGACAAAAGGGCAGAAAAGCAGACATACTTTGGGCTCTGAGGGACAGGGAGACCAGAACTTGGGTCAAAAGGGGGCAGTGACAGATGGACTAATGTGCACACCTATACAAATGGGCGTTGGCATGCTATAACTGAACTGTTGCAACTATGTTACACAGCTATAACTACAGCTTTGCTAAACTATATGAATAAAAAAATGCAAGCCATGGCATATCATGCTACACTTACCCCCCATCTGCTTTAGACTTTTCTGGGCTAACTGCCACTTCTGTCTCTAGAAGCAGGTTTGCTTCTTGCTCTTTCTCATCAGTTTGGACATTGTGAATCTGTATGGACCCAGTTTTTAGCTTAGGGGTCTCTTCAGTATCAGGCATAATGGGGATGGCTTCTTGTTGTTTATTCTGCACTGTGACTGACAGTGCATCTGTTGACTCTTGTGATTTGGTGCACATGACCTGATCAGTGGACGTTGTCACTATGAGAGATGTTAGCATACTTTGAGGAACTATATCAGTAGGTGTCCTCTCTGCAACACCCATCTCAGGCTTAGGTAACTCAAAAACATTGGCTTCTGTGACACTGGAAGCTTTGGCATTAGAAGGCAGAAGAGAGGCCATGCTCTCAGGTCTGGGAGGGAGAAATATTATGATGAGAGTTAATCAGGTATGAAGAAGTAAAAGCAAAGTTTTCCCACTTGCAACAGATTTGAGCTCACTCTGTTTATTTGCCTCAATATTTATGATTGCAGTAAATGACACAAATTCAGTACAAAACAATTAATGGTCCAAAAAGATAAAAAAAAACCCACACATGCAGAAGTTCTTAGAAACAAGAGGTTATTTTCTCACATATTTCCTTGCACCCTGTCTTGCCATGTTTGCTCATGTTTTCTTCAGCCACGTGGTTATAGAATATATTGCTCTTCAGTCAAAAATATTCTATACTACATAAACATTATTTATACTATATACTATGTTAACTATAACTATATACTGTGTAAACAGCTATATGAACACTATCATGCTTTAAGTGAGTATTGCACCTAATAAAATAAAATTGCACATGGGAGGAGAGATTTGTTGCACTTTTTAAAAAGGTTATTGTAAGACTGTATATATTGCAAGTATAAATATAGAAAATATTTGTTACATATTAAAGAAGATGTGTGTATACATCCAGCCTAAATGCCTCCAACTATGACAGATTCCTCTTTTCAACTTGAGTATAAACCAGAAAGGAGTGTTTTGACTTTACTGCATAAATGCAACACAAGCACTGTGTATAATTACAGTATACATTCAGTTTCACTGATTTACATCATAAAAAACTAATTTTGTGATTCAACTAATTTGTCGAATGTAAATCATTTTAGAATGCGAATTATTGGGTTATTAGGATAATAGGATGATTGAGATATATTAAAACCTTTAATTATATATATGAAACATAAATTAATAAACAATATATTAAACATAAATTAATCATCATTTGAAGTTTTCTTTTAATTCATTTCATGTTTCACTGTATCAGAGCATAAACAAACAAACAAATATGAAAGAAGAATAAAACTTCAGAAACAGTAAAAGCACAATAATTAACAATTGCACAATGATCTATTCATTCAAGGGGTCTTCAACAAAACCAAGCTTAGAACCATGAGCAGAACATTCATTTGACATTGTTCAACTGTTGCATATGTGCAATGAGTCTTTGGTCCGTTATACAAAAGCATGTGAAATATTGGCTGAGTAAACTGCCAAGAAACAAATCTGCAGGCTATTCAAGTTAAACCCCTCCAGTAATATTGATCAGTGATTATTTTGGAGTAATTAGTGATGAATAACTTTACTCACCTGAAGCAACACATTAAATAGCGCAAACAAAATTGTTAGCATCAAATTACTCACCCTAGTGCTGGTCTCACAATCTTCAGTCCAAACAGAGGCTCTCCTCCCTGTGTCCTCGGACCAGAGGTGACCAGTGGGTGCTCGTTATCTTGTCTCTGATTAGCTATGCTGATGATTCCAGATTTGCGGGGTGAGGGTCTCAATTCATTAGTCCTGTGGGCATTTGATGTTGTGGTATCTGTACTGTCCTCACCTTTAAGTAATGACACAATGAGGCTAGAGTAAAATACAACTGTTGCCAAGTTGGACAGACTTTATAAAACGTTGGAATAAGGTCAGTTTAAAATACTGTACTACTGAGCTGCGATATGTTGTAGTTAACTAGACATGTTAGGAACTACAGTCACTGTGGCATCTTTTGTAACAGCTTGATCCTTTTCACACATATAATTTAAACATATTTCGCGAATAATAACACTGCAAGTGGTTTTCCTGCACCTATTGCAAACCTTTTCCAAAAGTAAGTGGAAGAAAAACACGATTTTGGGTGGTGCATGGATAATTCAACTCTTCAAAGAAATTCTTACCAGAATTTACACCACTGGGATATTCCTCCTCTGTCAATATGCCCAGCTGCCGATGCAATTCTGAAAAACATCACAACATATGAATGTATATATCAATCATGATCTAAACAATACTGTCAAATGGCTTGAAAAATTTAACCCAAAGTTTATAAAATGCAATCCCATTACTACAAATGTTTCCACATGATGGAGATGCTGTGTTCATTACAAACATAGTTTGCATGCCATGGATACCACAGTTTCCACATATTAGCCCTGATGCTTAGCAAGGCCAGGTTTTTGAGATACAGCAGTACTATCACATATACAACACAGGACTGACAAACATTGCCTATGCTACTTTTATTCCCATGAAAAATAAGCTTTATACCATGCAGTAAAACTAGCTAAAGCATTATACAGATTATTCCCAAATGCTCCCACAAGCATTTGACCCACAAAAGACAAAAAAGATTGGAATTCCTATAATTCTCAAAAATATAAACCCTGGTTTGCTGCATTTATGTATACAGTATTGTGCAAAGGTTTGATTTGCCTGGTCATATTATAAATGAATATATGTACACACATCATACATTTTAGCATATGACTGAATAAACTATGGTAATATTTTAGTGCTCCAATTGACAAAGATTTAAAATATTTTGAGAAAGGTGTAATTTTCTTTTTTCCAGAACCATAAATGATGCTTGTAGTGCATTATTCACAATAGACAATAAATAATTTATCATTTTGTAATGTCCTTTTTTAAAGAATAAAACATCTTAAATATATTTAAATGTTAACTGTAAATCATAAAATATGCATAGTGTAGATTATTACTGAACACATAAAAACTATTAAAATGACAAAATGATTTCATATTGTTCTGGTTAAGATTCAGAACAAGTGATATGACATGATTTCACCTGAACACCCTTCAGAGGGCGCTGTTGCCAAAGCTTCAGCTATCACAGTTATTAGTTCACACACAGTGCAGACACAAGGCCAACTAGCGCTTCAGCATGAACAGACAATTGGACAGTATGAGAAGGAAGCTCATGTGACGTTTCAGGACACCAGTGTGTACCTTTACGTTTGTCAGGGGGAGGTTCAGGCACATGTCCACTAAGGGGGGAAGTGATGACAGTTTGGGGAACAAATTGGGAGCCAGAGAGCCCAAGAGGTGGGGGAGAGAGTGGAGAAGGAGGGAGGGGGAAAGAAGAGGTAGGGGGATTCACAGTTAGGGGGGCTGGTGGTCTGCGTACGTTTGGTCTAACCACAGTGGAGACAACCTGGTGCCTCCATTCCAACGTCTGCACCTCATGGAAAGTGTCTGATACATCATATGTCAGAAGAGATGAAAAAAGGAAGGAGAAAGAAGAGAAGGAGAGAAAGGGATGTTACAAGAAACAAATAAAGGGTTTGGTGATTATGAAGTGTTTAGCAAAATGTTTTAGAGGCATAAGACATTCTGATAGTAAGGGTTATTAAGGAGAGATCAGAAAACACAAAACACATGCCATTAAAGGGATACTTCAGCACTGTTCAACCTAGTTACTAACCCCTTATTAACAGGGACAGGTATTCTGTACTGTAAATAACAAAAATAAATGCTTATTCAGAACTGCTGCTGAATTCTTTGAATGATAAAAGTATGAATCTAAAACAGTAAGGATCCACCAATATGGAAATTATGGGGCCTTGTTAATACCAAAAACAATACATAAAAAGTCATAAAATACAGAAATTGGAATAAAATGTTCAAAAAATGTAATTTTTTTGCTAGGAGATTACATATGCTGATGATAAAATGAATAAAAACACAAATCTAAAATATGTCCAAGGCTAATATTTTTGTAGGGAAATAGTTAGTTGAAAAAAATAAGTACAACCCATGTAAAGAGCTGATTATTTCAGTGTATCTGGCATTTCAACATATTACCCTTTTTAAATACGGTGTCTACAGATAAAGGTGATGTTCCAAAACTACAACAAAAAGAAGCTTTTTCAATTATTAACTCAACAAAAACATGAGCAGATATAATATTCTTCTGTGGAGAAGTAAGCTCACCCTGGCCATCAGAAGATAAACCTGTCCCCCTAAACAGAAATAACGTTCCTGTAGACATTTTGGATAATTTTGTCCCTGACTAAAGAATTTTTGCCCTTTTCAAATCCTCCAACAACATTTCAGTGGAGTTCATATCTACGTTTTGACTAAGACATTCCATAACTCCCCACTTTTTGCCTTGGTGGATTTGCAAGTGTATTTCATTATCCTGTTGAAAGGTCCACCTCTGGTTTAACTTCAGCTTTTGAGCAGAGCCTTACATTTTGTTTAAACACTCACTGAATGAAGCAGAATTCAGTGCTGAATTAATGACTGAAAGTTGCACAGCCCTGAGGCAGCAAAGTAAGCCCAAACAATAACATTTCCACTTATATATTTTGTTTCTTTAAATCATTAACTACATAATGTCAATTTTAGGTGTCAATTGTTAGATTATACCACTGTGTCAAAGAAGGTGATTTTTCTGCTTGTTCAAATATTTTTTAAAAATCAACTATTTCCATTCTTATTTTTTATATGACTCTATCTACGATATCATGCATCAGTATGAAATCTGCAATTATAAAACGCAAACTTGATATTATAACTATCACACTCTGATATAACATGTATTATATGACGACATAATACGTCATAGGGTGAAACCAGCATGAGAAAATGTTTTACCAGAACTGCTCTTGTAAATCTTTATGTCCATATTTTTTTTACTGAATCACAAAAAGGGTAATTGTGCTTTCTTTATGTGAGACACTGGTAACACACTGCCACAAACTCTTTCCTTTCAAAAACTAATCCCATCTCTAAAAAAAACTACAAAAAATACATCTTTTACTCATTGGTGATCAACAGATGGAGCAGGAAAACAGCAGGTTAGCTTGAAAAACATAGCAGTTTTCCTTTAACTTTGAGGGCCCAACTTTGTACATGCATCTTTTTTGCATGTTTTCAATGTTAAACCAAGTAACGTGGGAACTTTCTAGTTTAGAATAGCTAACAGCTTTAGCAGTTACTGCCAGTGTTTACCCTGTACCTGTCTGAAAGTCGGCAGATGAAGCGACCACAGGACCAACAACAGTCGAATAGGTAGCAGCAGAGCCAGAAATGTGTTCAGGTGAGGACTGAGCAGAAACAGGGGCATGAAGATTGGGTGGGACGCCAGACGACACAGCAGGAGCGAGGGATGGAGAGGGCAGAGATGAAGCAACAGAAGCCAATAAAGGCTTGGCAGCAGGGAAAGAGCTAGCAGTTGGCTGTCGTTCAGAAGGTGCAAGGGAATAAGTAAAAGAAGCAGGAACAGAAACCACTTCAGATGGATGTGGCAGGGGTGTTAAGGATGGGGAAGGAGCTATAGTAGTATATACAGTTTCCTTTGGATGAAAAGATCCATCAGTGGTGGGAGAATACATTTGGGAAGACAAAGGTGGGTGAGGTGTGTTTAGGTGGAGAGGAGGATTCATAGGAGAAGTAGTTTTTTTAGGTGGAGGGTCTATATCTTGGGGAGATGATATGGAGGCAGGCCTGCGATGTGTCTGGGTGCTTTGCACTGGCATATGACAAACAGGCTCTGCTAAGCTAGCAGGAACAGGACACAGACTGGGCGTCACTTCAGGAGACTTCCATTCCCTCTGCCAAGATGCTAACACAGAACACATTGAAGAGACAGGAAGGGTACGAGTGAGACAGAAAAAAGAAGAGGGAAAAAGAGACTATCAGTGTATGTGAGCATTAGCATTGTCAGACTTAGTGAGAGATAAACATTATGCTTTCTTTTTCACACCTTGGCTAACTGTCCCAAGTACACTGGAACTATTCCTAAGTTAGCGTCTGTCCCAAGTTCACTAGAAGGCTCACATTTCCTTAGTAAGTAAGCTGTCATTATTATCATTTCATTTGGCACCATTACACCTCATTCAATTATTTCCCGAATAGTTCCCAAATAGGGATGTCCCGATCATATTTTTTACCCCTGATCCTTATCAGAGTCATTTCATATTGAGTTTTGGAGAAATCGAGTCCCAATCCGATATTTTTCAGATAATGTGTCTGAAAAACGCTCATGATCACCTAACATCTGTCTTTTTCCATATTTCTTACATTGGCCCGCAAAATGACAAGGACGCTTTTCTTGTCTATTTCCCAAGTGCTCAGCATCTCCTTGATTGCCTGCTTTACACTCTGCTGAGTGAGATCCGCAAAAGTGATGAGCATCCAATACCGCACGTTTTACAGAAAACGTGGAGTCAATCCAGTGTGCAGTAAGGCTATAGGGCAGTGTGTGGAATGTAGTGTCAAAATTATGGCTCCAAAAGACAAAGAAAACATGTTTTGCGAGCATGCTGCTGTCTCGAGGAAATTGCTCTTCTGTAAAAGTTTCCTCCTGTGTGCGTCACTCTGGTGCAGCTTTTGCCTTAGTGACTTGAGTCAACTCACTGTATTCCGCGCGTTTACGTTAGTGGTGTCATGTGAAACTGGAAGTATTAAATGCAGCTGTGTTACTAGTGCTGGCGAAAAGCTGAAGTTACTTGTGGCTGTTGGTTTACTTTCGTTTTCCAATTTCAAACATGTTCACTCTGCTGACATTTTAATGGCGTCCTGCCACAAACTGTGCTCTCTGTTTACGGCGCCCATGTGTTGGCCGACATAAAGCAAAGGATCAGGCTTAGGCTCGTTTGGGCTCAAACCAATCCTGATCATTTAAAACTGCCACAATCAGCCCTGATATCGATCTATGAGACTGGATCGGGACATCCCTAGTCCCAAATATACTGTCAAACAAGATGCTCTTGCAATAGAAGATCCATTTAGTTAAGAAAAAAACATTTTGTAACTGACATTTGTGAGTGTGAAGAACCATTCTTTCTTTTACATTTTTACACTTTTCTCCATACAATTCCACCAACTAGCTGGGCTTCCTCCACAAATTACCACCAACACTGGGAGGGTGAAGGCTAGCACCTGCTTCCTCCAGTTCACAGGAAACCACTATATCTTTTCAAAGTGCCCTTAATGCAACGTCATTGGACAGCTCAGTGTGCTAACTTCCAGTTCCAGTATGAAAGCCAACTGGAATATGGAGGCTCATCTTTTCCGACCTGAGGGAGTGAGGCCAATTATGCTCTCTTGAACTCCCACTCATCATCGGCGACTGAACTCACAATCTCTCTATGATAAGTCCAAGACTCAGGAACCTCATGCTGAATCTTTTAGCGTTATGGGGAACCTACAGATAATGTAAATGTTCTGTACCTATTTAACCTTTCTTCCAAAAACCTTTACATTATGTGGAGTCACTTTAAACTTTTTAAAGTTTCGTCACACTCACACATCTCGTTTAAAAAGATCAGTCAGTGAACTGCCATTATAGCCATGCAAATGAAAAGCACATCATCCTAAACTTGAGTCTTTGACAAAACAAATGTATGAACCTTTGTGGGGTTTAAATTACCTGTCTCAGTAGCAGAGGGCATACTAGTGGGCTTGGTGAGGGTGGAGCCTGGCTCAGCCAAAGTAGCACGATAGGTTTTAAAAGGGCATGGTGCAGGGGGAGGGATAGATCCAGTAGGGGAGGAGCTAAGGTTTGAAGTATAAGGGCTGGTGACAAAAGAAGGGAGGCGTAAAGAGGGAAAACTGAAAGGTCTCCAGACTCCTGGGGCAGCCGATTGGGTAGCTGAGACTAAGCAAGACAGGAAAAGAGATGAGTGAATGAGAATGAGAGGGGAGAAGAAGCACAAAAACAAGCAGTAGAAAATGACAGGTGAACAGTGAAAGGGGAAGGAACTGGTGAAAATCTCAAATGAGGATGTAACCAGTTTGCCATATAGATCCTCATTAAAGGGGCAATTAAACATAATGAATAACACAGTAAGATACACGCAGGAGAGCAGATATGATGCACCAGCAGAGAGGAGTACCAAAAATTGGTAAAAATCAAGTAAAAAATGTAGAAATCTGTAAACAAATGAATTACATAACAGCGTCATGAGCTGATATCCAATTGGTTACTGGGTACCCCTTTTCTACCAACAGGGAACGGGTGAAATGACTATTTGACATTGTGAACACACTCAAGCACCACAACGAAATGTGTCCTCTGCATTAAACCCATCACATGTGCACACATGGAGCAGCAGGACCGCCCGGGGAGCAGTGTAGCAAGATGGTACAAGGGTACCTCAGTGGTGGGATGCCGAGGCCGGGACTCGAACCTGCGATGCGAAGGCAGTGTCCTTAGCACTAGGCCACCATTACCCAACTGTTATTGTACAAGTTTTGTTCAGGACTCTTTAACCCATGGTGCCGCCTAGCAAACCAGCCCACATTTCCACCCATTTTAAACACAATCATTATGATCAAGAATGCATCATCAACAGAGGGAATTACACAACTGGAGTAAACAGTAGCTGCAGGATGGCAGACTGCATTCATTACCTGCAATGTTTGATTCTGTTACAACATTATCCAAAAAACAAGTGTTATTTACAAGCCTTTTCCTGTTCCATGCTACATGTTGACGTTGTCATGGTTCACGCTAGGGGAAAAAATCTTTGTTTTGGTTCCAGGTGGGACTTTTTAGGTTCCAACCCAATTTATTTTTGGTTGAAATGCTCCAAGCAATTCATAATTGGGTCTAATCATAACAAAACTGGTTCTCTGTTGGTGGAAATGGGGTAAGTGTGACACCACTGGCTGTTTTTTTCACAGCCTTCTCTGCCACTCGTCTAAATCCCTGTTTATTTAATGAATAAGCTAGTGACATCAACTGTGACGTGTTTAGAAAAACATACTGTGATCAAATTTAGCATTATAACATATATTTATCCCCACTCTTACAGTAGACAGCTTTCAACATCCTTTACCTGTCTCAGCAGTATCAGGTACAGGAGTAGGTTGAGAGGTGGAGGAGAGAGAGAAAGAAGGAACACTGGGTAAAGTGGAAGAGGGGGGTCGTGGGTGTGATGCTACAGCAGCCTCGGTAGAGCTGATCTCCATATTAGAGCCAGCTTGGCCTCCAAAGGGCCTCAGAGGAACAGATACAGGTGCTTAAAGAGAGAAGAAGGAGAAGCAGAAAGGAAAAGAGCAGAAAACAGACTTTCAACATATTTACATCAGCATATCATCAGAAAAGAAAAAGCCTAATTGTAGAGACTCGATTTTTTGATCTGGATTTAAGTTTTACTCAATTTCACGACACGTCATTGTGTACATATGCAAAGTAGCTCTGTGGGGACATTAAGTTTGAAAGCCGCACATTAAGGCAGAGAGTGAATGAAAAGACAAGTGCAGAACACATGGCAAGTTCAATGAGCAAATTCACAGAGTGCTATATGGGTTACCATGGGATTCGGTCAAATGTTGCTACAGACATGAGCTTTTATAGCCACTTAGGTCTAAAAAAACAGAATGTATAGGAGATTCTAGCCATACAAAAACACATTCCCACATTACACTTAAACATGGTTTGTTTTTCCTAGGAAAGGAATACAGCGTTTCTCAGAGGGCCTCTGTTTAGGAACTCTCCATCCATACCACCGTAAAGTAGGGGCCTCGTCTTAGTCACAACAACTCTAGTCTCTTTAGTCTGCTCTCACCCGCGAGCTAAAAGAGGTGTGGATTATTACATTCACAAATTATTACAGCAAGAATGTTTTCTGGGATGTTTTCAAGAAAGAAAATATCCTTCTACATAAGAAAGGAAGAACTGGTAGGAAGCTTACGTACTGTACTCACAATGTATGTAATAAAAATCTATTCCTTCACTATTTGTTCACTATCTTATGCATATTTTTCTGACCTGAGACATGCACCAAATCCCCTGTACGTTTTGTACATGGAGGAAAAAAAACGGTCTGATTCTGACTGCATTGCTGGGTGCATGCATGTGTGTACCTGAGCCTGCTGTTGGCTTGAAGATTTTGGGCAGGGCAGGAGGATGGGCACGAGTGAATGCTGGCACGGTGAAGGCGTAGGGGGAGGGGCGTACGTGCTGGACTGGGCCAGCCGGGTGGGGCGGTTGGATGTGAGGAGGTGGGAGTGGTGGGAGAAAAGTATTCAAAGAGGGTGGAGGAGGACGAGGATTAGGAGCAATGACCGGTGAACTCGTCCATTCCATTTCAGAATGAACTGAAAGATGGAGAGGAGGTGAGTAGAGAGACAGAAAGAGAGAGAAATGAGGAACCGCGTGAGGAAAAGGATTTGCTTAGGAGGAAAAAAAGGAAACGAAAAAAAGGAAGAGATGGTTTAAAAACACCATGGGTGAAAGTACTCTACATGCTCAAATAAGCACTGACTAAAAATGTTCTTGTATGCTTAGATCACTGCAGGGTATATCAGTTATACCTGTACTAGCAGGCCAAAACAGGAACTGGAATATTATAGGCATGAATATTGAGCAATACACTGAAAGTAATAAATGACAGTGTGTTTCACTGTTTTTTTGTTTTATATCAGAACGTTATAAATTAACAATTACTTCATGCTTTATCCTACGATTACCAGTACTGTACAGTCACACAATGACTTTCAATGAATTGCAATACGCAACAAAAGAAATTCCCTTTTCATTACCTGCTCAGAATAATGCCTCTCTCCACCAGGTGATACAGTAATAATATAATTAAAACGCTACAAATTTCAGCCCTAATAGATGTATACATTTATATACATCACAAATTTACACAATTATCTGTGATCATTTGTTGCTATTGTTTTTTTTTATAAAAAAATAATTGACGTTAATAAGAATTATAAAACCAAATGTAAAATGTAAGTTCTCCATTTTCTACTCAAGTTTATCCAACAGCAGTGTGAGCTAAGAGTACATTTTAGTCATACAAATTAAGGTGGATAGTGGAAGGTATGATGGGGATGATAAATGGGAGAGAGGAAGACATGAGTTCAGAGAATTAGAAGAGAAAGGACACTAGGCTACCTGCGTCTGCAGCAGGCCTCCATGCCTGGTCCTGAACTCTTCTAACAGGGGGAAGAGGAGCTGATCATGGAGAAGAAGAAATATGAGATAGAGAGAGAGTGGCGAGGGCTCACATTGGTGAAACTTTCTTACACATGCACATGCACACATTTCTGATGGGCTTAATAACAGTAATTCTTACTGACTACAGAGTTATTAACACAGTAAAATGATTCACTGTCTATTGTGACTATTTTCGCTGAATTTAACACACTACAAAAATGTTGCCTGTGCAAAATTTATGGCACTTTTTATATTTTGGGTTTTTAATTTTAGGACTGATTTTTCCCCCAATATGCTAAACTCAGAAAAAAAGTATTTGTGCTCTAACGTGCAGAAAAAAGTCACAGTTCCTTTCTTTTAGATTTTTTTTCAGTTATTAAAGACTACTGTATATACCTTACACCGACCGTTTGGCTATGAATTTTTACATTACATTTTTCTAAATCTGTGAAGAAAACAAAAATGGTGACATTGAAAAATTCAGGTTTCATAAATAAGGCTCTAAAACAAAAACACCACATTTACGATGATCAAGTTCAAATCAAATGCTTCTACAGGTATGTACGTTGCACGGTGGGAGTTTATGTGTGAGATATTCCTACCTGCTGCTGCTATGCTGATGTTTGCTCCCATGCTTGTTCTCCTATCCTCTTCATCACTGTCATTGAAGTCCTCCAGGTTTCCCACATCTGAATGTTTGAGGCTCATTAGACTGGCTAAGCTCTGCATGTCCTCATCACTGCAGGGTTAGGAGACAGTTAAGAGGCTGATCACTTTATTAGGCTTACTCAACAGAACTATAAGTTTTGTATTTAAAAGAGGAAGCACAGGAGAAAAGGTACAGAACTAACATAAGTTGTACAGTGAAGAGAAACTGAACATAATGATCAACTGAAGGTTTTATACTAAGAGCTGAAAGTATTACTCAAATACACGACTAATGGCTTTTATTAAAGTTTATTATTTCCCAATTTGCCAATATTACAAAACAGGCTTAGGCTCAGTTTGTTGCTTGAAAGACCACTAACACTGAGTAAAAAAAGACTGGAAGCTTAAGGACTTAAAGATCTTTTTGACCGGTTAATGTCTCATTTCACTTGCCAAAATATTTTATAGGTCTCAGGACAGACACCACCTCTGTGTGTGGGTCCTGGCATGAAAAAGCTTGGGAACCTGTCCAGACTACTCCATAGTAGATGTGGTCAAACAGCGCCACTGGCACTAAATATCACCTTCTTTCTTCTTGAAGAAGTTCCCAGATGGTGTTTACATGGAGATTACTCACGTGGCCTTGCCCTCTTTGAGGAATATGCATGTCAGGGTGAGCTTCAGTGTGGCCTCGACCACTTTCACAGACAGAGGCTTCAATTGGAGTGTCAGGTCATACTGCGCTGAAGTGGCGCTGACATACTTCTTCATGTTTACATCCGCAGAGGCTAGAACTTTCCTATGACCCTTTGTCTCCTGTACAATATTAAAAATAATTTAGCGTATGCTGTGACAAACTCTACAACTGCAATAAAATTGACATGAACCGGGAGCCGGGACATGAACCTGCAACCTTCAGGTCCCAAGCGCAATATCCTAACCACTAGGCCACCACTGCCACATAATTGAAGCATAATGATTGAAAGAAAAAAAACACAAATTAAATAAATATTTTTCTCAAATGTGTGCAACAGTTGGTACATATACAACTCTAATGAGTAAAATTGAATGGAATTATATTCCCATCCATATTTTTTGTTTTAAATTGATTTAAGTGGTTAGGAACAGTCCCAACCGAGGCAAATGTGAGGTGACACACAGGTTGAATGCCCTTAAGTCAAGCAATCATGTGCAACCAAAGGTTGTTGAACTAAACTGACCCCACACACAGTGAGGCGGATGGTTCAGGTGTCTAAAGAATCTCCAAGGACAGCTGGGAAATTGCAGACATTGATTAGGTTTTGAGGTAAGAACATTTCCCAAACTATGATCAGATGCCACCTACATAACCACAAATGATTTGGGAAGTCGCCAATGGAAAGCTTTTGCTGTCACAGACCAATACACTCAAGCATCTATAGTTTGCAACATAATGCTGGAACTTTCAGAGGGATGTGCTCCATGGTCAGAGGAAAATAATAATATAGAGGACAATTAAATGTAGATGAGCTGCATTCAGGGCTGACAGGTCCCATTAGCCATAATCCACCATAATCAAACTTACATTTTCAATGATGAATGTCCAATCTTTGTCTTCAAATTCATCAGCATTTGGATCCTACAGAAAATTAAGAGTAATATAATAGCATTAGTAGTTAAATCACACTATTAATACTGTTAAACTGTATTCTACACATGGCTCTTTAATTTTCTAGTGTATTACTCAGAAAACTACAGATTTGAAAATGATGACTGAAAGACAGAAGCCCTGGGGTAAAAGGGTCTGTATTAAGCAAGAAGTATATACTCAATAACCGTATCTTACAATTACAGCTAATACAAAAGCCATTTTATGCTTACATGGATTACACAAACACCTAATAAACAATTGAAAATTATTTTCCTTTCTTATCCAGTAGCCATTCTGTTAGAAATTAAATAACATTATATTGTGTGATATCAGTTTGTAATATGCACCTTGAATAGTGTAACGGTAACCTCCACATTCTCAGGCACCTGCCATACTACCGTCCCTCTGTAAGGATTCTTGATGCCTGGCTGCCAGCCATGAAGCTGAAAATACAAGTTAAAAGTAAGCAGGAGGTATTTATAGGCAATACGTTAATGGTATCAAACATGCTTGAACAAGTCTATAGCATAAAAACTATTGAACTATAGATACATTCTTTTATTCTATAGTTCAGTTGCTTATTGTACGTCAAGTAGACTCTTGGCACAGCAAAACATGACATGTACTAGATATTCTTTACTTCATTTATGCTATTGTTAAATAAATCCATTTGACACAAATCTGATAGCCAAGAACTTTGCCAATGCCTATGTCACTACAGCTGATTAAGCTCATAATATCTGTCCTCAGTCTACACTGGCAAACTGTCACTTTTCCAGTGTCAGGCTATAAGGCAGCAGTGTGCGCTATACCGCACTGTGGTGCAACTGCACTTTACTAAAGAAGTGCAGACGATGTACAGTATTTTAGTTCACAGGTGCAGAGGTTAAGACCGAAACAGTGATGCACTAGAATCCACATCCTCTTCTCACCTTAGTGCAGATGCGTCTGCTTCTTCTCGTCCAAACCACTCTCAGCTTATCTGGTTGCCTGCAGACAGAAAGAGAGTAAAATTAGCATAAGCTTTCATACGCTAGTGTTCAAACGTTTGTCATGTTAATATGTTTTGGTTGGTAAAACTAAAACAAGTTAAATTTATTATTTTAATACGTTACACAGTAAAATACATTTTAAAAATAATAATCAACAAACACTATATCTTAACAAACCATTTATAATTAATTATATGTATTATTTATAATATTTAATATAATATTATAATTGCAATTTTTGTCCGGTTATCTGCCTCAAGACTTGATCAGCACGTCAAATGCATGATACTGGATATTAATTTTGAAATAACTTCATTCTTGATGCTAAACAGCATTCTCTAAGTTGTAACGGCATCAGATCTGGGATTTGTTGACATCGTCTTGAACTGTTTGAAGCCTGTGAAGCTGCACATGAGCAACGAACTGGAACCATGTTAAACATTTACCAGAAACTCTATTGAAAACTTCAATTATGGAAGTGTACCTACGACTGTATGGATCAGGAAGCAAAAAACATCAGGCATCTCTGATCCAAACCACTAATGCTAGTACAGTATAATCCTGATGGGGAAGTTAGTTTTTAGTCACATGGTGAGGAAGGATATCATCATGGGTGCACATTCTAGTTATCAAGTTACTTATCTGACCGACTTCCAGGACTGCATCAGTGTAGGCAAATCTCACACGCTTTTCATGGCTCATACAGCGTACGTGCTCATGTGTAGGACCTACACAACACTTCTTAGAACAGCAGTGCTGATCTAGGATCAGGCTTTACATTTCATGTTCTAACAAACATGAAGAGTGAAAAAATTATCCCGGAACATGACTCTTAAACTAAAAGGCCTTGTGCCCGGAGTACAGGCCAGTATTACAAGACAATGTGAGGAAATGTTTATGTGCTGCCTCAAGTGCTGTCGTGCAGTACTGATGCACTCATAGCAAAGTTAGTAGGCACTGTATCAGTTTACGTTATTAGGCTCATGTCTGTTTATGCAAAATTTTTGACTGTACATGTAAATCAGAGGTCACATATCTACTGAAGGGAAGAGCAGGTATAGATCTTTATACAAACTTTATACAACTTTATAGAACTTTCTATAAAATACAAATATAAAAAGAAACAATAAAGTAACAAATGAATGCTATAAATACAGTACTGGCTTGTCAACACCTAGACATACTTGAGAGTATTCCATGAACAGTATAATTTACTTTTAACAATGAGAGAATTTGTGGCTTTGAGTTCATGTGTATGTGTGTTTATAGCAGGCCACTGGTTACTAGGAAGCATTACAGCCAGGAGCAGAAAGAAGAGGAATGGCAGATATCAGATAAGACTTGTTCTACTTTAGCGTTCCACAGTCAAACAGGTCCCTCTCAGTGGAGGGTGTGGTCCTCCCTTGCTCACCTCAGAGAAGGTAAACATACTGACGGCTTTCAACGACGCTCTTATCTGGCATTTCCGACTGTAAATCTGTAATCTGTAAAACTGTGAACTGGGGTATCTTATTTCTAACAGCAGTGTATGTAATTTTTATAGACTGCATGACAATTTGTCTTTTTCTTCTCAAATATCAAATACCAAAACAGTAACTTTGGTGAAAAGCTAGCTACTCTATATTAATGTTAGGTTATGCAACTACAGTTGTTGTCATATGACCTGCTTAACCTTGTTACCTTGTTTCAGTTTGCACTGTATGCAATTTCTGGGGGGGGGGGGGGTCATTAGGCCAGGTTTGTTGCAAAATCATATCAGATACATCTTTTCTCCTCTGATATCCGATCTAGCATGTTCTGCTGGTATTAACTTGCTACCTGTGTTTCCCCTAGCATTAAATAGCCTGGGTGTCTCACACAGTTAACCCACATGTTGCCTGGCCTGAACAAGACACAGGTATTAGGATGTAACTAGTAACATTTGCTTCCAGCCTTTGGCTTTTATGTTGTATGCATTGTTTTGGCCAGTACAATTCTCAGCCTTTAAAACTGTAAATATGCACTAAATACAGTTTGACAGATTTTTGAGAAGGACACAGGACAATGTTCCAGTGTTAATTAACAGTAAGCTGGAAACTCATGGCTTCTTTGGTGTTTTAGTATGGGAAAGCCAATGAGAGCACTTCTGCATGTTTGCAATGTAAGCAATTTTTCAAGCCATAACAGTCAAGAGCAGATTTCTTTGAGTCTTCAAATAGTCTTCAAACAGTGTTTAATGTTGGTTTAAGGCATAATTAACACTGTACTAAAACATTTTCAATCAAATATATGCTAATTATTCTTTGTCCTTTCCACACAACTGTCTGACAGAAATTCACTGATAATAAAGGAACTAATCACAGTATAGAGAATGTCAAATTCAGGTGTGTTCACACATAATCCCTGTTTGTTTTGAGTTTTTTTTAATAATCCTACATAGTAAGTAGTCCACTTTTTGCAGTACATCCATAATTTGGGTTCATGGCTTTCAAAGTTGACCTCCCAACATCCCTTCAAATCAGTCATTACAACACTGGGAAAAATGCTGATGAGTCAATCTAGCAGGATGTACATGGGGTCCAGACAGCCATTTCCTCTGAGTACAGATGCAAAATGAATGCACAGAAGCAGAAGACAGTAGTGTGTAGTGTGTGTGTGTGTGTGTGTGTGTGTATGTGTATGTGTGTGTGTGTAAAGTGAAGTGTGTAAAGTGAAGGTGGAGGGTGAGAGGCCTTCTGGTCTCATATTGCAGGTCATTCTGAACAGCAGCTGTACAAATGCATGAAGAGCCAGGCTGGCAGCTGACAGAATCATGAGGCCAACCAAAATAGCCTGGGAAAAATGGCAGCAGCATGAAAATTAGGCACCTTATTAAGCGCCATAAAGTTTTTACAAAGCATATGGTGGGGATATGTTATTATCAAGAGCAGATCTATATGTATTCACTGTGGAATAACTAGGATCTTATGTGGAGCAGTGCAAAATCAAAAGTACCAACAAATAGTCAAAACAATGACAATTTAATGTGCTTTTTTACTTAAAAGCACAAGTGGGGATTTAAACTGTTCTTCGCTAAACTGATTTTTTTTTTTATTAAAAAATTACACATTTTGAAAAAAATAAAGAAAAAAACATTTGACCATGAGGATATGCTTTATATTGGTTGGGCATAAAGAGCATATAGGCCTAAACACCCTAAACAGCTATACAGCTGAGTCACACTGGGCTTTTACAGTTATTCTGGGGCCAGCTATGCATGAGTCACATGGGCCATCACCGAGACATGATCCTATAATGAATGTCATAGGATACCATGCTGAACCGTCTTGACTGTCATCTCAGACAAAGTGTCCAGTTCTCACCAGGCTGCGGTCTTTTATTGGGACAGTCCAGACTTTCTACACATTCTCCTGAGTAACATAGTCTTAAGTAGCACTATGAAAAGCGTGTGCTTGCATAACTTTCTAGGGCTCGCTCATCAGTGTCAATCAGTGAACTAAGCAGTTTTAGCATTCTTGGTCAACAAAGACTCTTTCAGTCAACTTACTGGATTTATTTATTTCTTTTTTACTTACTGTTTTAATTTTACAGGTAAAATTAAGTTTAGTTGTACAGATGCACAATTACAATTATAAAAATGATTACATCTGGAACTGTGTTGTAGTTTTAAAATGTAGATAATGTAGGGCAGGTACGTGCACTTGTCCTGTATTTAAATACTGCTACGTCTGTAGATAAATGTTTCAGTATAAAATGCTTGACTCATTGTGCTAAACAGGTTTCACTTTTGATGTAGTACTTCATTTGATTTTTCTCATTTAAATATGCAACTGAATTTTCATCTAATGTAGGATTTGCTAAGCTAGTTTGCTAGTTTGACCCACTGAATAGCAAAAAATTTAATTTATATTAAACTTTGGCTAAAAGAACTCTGAAATGTCTGTTTATTTAGCTAAAATAAATAAATAAATAAATAAATAAATGTTTTGGTGGTTTAAATAAACAAACAAACAAACAAACAATCCAATAAATAAATAAATAAGAATTGGAATCAGCCTCAGATGTGGGTGCACTCTGTGATTGGGCGCATTGCAATGTTTTACATTTTTATATTCCGAAAAGGTGGAATCGAAACTGCAACCAGTATTTTACCTACAACTTCTTATGTGATACAGGCCTATGGAAGGGGAGGGTTAGTCCATTTTTAAGCTGAAAATCAGTCATTTTTTAAATTAAACATTAGTCTTGGGTAGCTGTGGTATTTGCCTCATGACTACATTTAAAAATCAATCATCTGCACTATTTCATCTGGTTTCATTGACCAGATATTAAAAGTTGTCAGCTGCAAAGCGGTGATTAGTCACTTTCTACATGAACTCTCATTTACTTGACAGTACTTGACACTGAAAGCTGTGAACAGTTTAACTCACTGCTTAGCATGCATGATGTCTAGCCTCATTCAACGAGTCTCAGCACTATATACTATAGCCACAACAGGGTTTACTGTAATGAAACAGTCTACTCCTCACTAATTATGGCCTCATGAATGTCAGCAATCCAAACAAGCAACACATGTTTACTGAGCTTATGAGGAGACATCCCTGAACTGAAACCCCTTGTGTGATGACTGTAGAGTACGCCTGCAGACTGGCATTCATTAAGGATGTTTTCACACCCCAAGATCTGAAACAAGGTTTTCACATTGCCATTTTGTGAGCGAACTAAAAACCTTTCTGTGACATCCATTCATCCAACTGGGCAGTGGTGGCCTAGTGGTTAGGACCTTGCCTCTGTGAATAGGTCACAGGTACATGTCCTTGTACCACTACGCTGCTCCCCGGGCACTGTTGATAGCTGCCTGCTGCTCCACGTGTGCACGTGTGATGGGTTAAGGTCACATTTCGTTGTGGTGACTGAAAATGAATTTTCACGTCCTGTCATCTCTGTACCTAGCCCAATGCCTGTGTGCCTTTAAGGAGGAAAAGGAATAAACAGATTTATTTCATTGCCACTATACTAATTTTATTATTAAATTATGGCCACCTCATTCTCTCCGAAAATAAGTTAAGTTTTGGCAATTTTTCAACATTTAAAAACTTCAGCTGTGCTCCAAACCCCGAGAGTTTGAACCATTCAAATAATGCTTCGACAATGTAAACAAACCAAACCATAACTCAGGCTGACCCAGTCTAAAACCACCTCTATTGATTAGACCAAATTTTGGTAACTTGTTTAAGGCCGAGGTCCAGGCACCTGTCACACCTGCTATTGTGGTTCAGACCGCACTAAAACGTCGGAAGGTGCGTACCAAACAAGGAAGTCGTGAAAGCACCATATGTAAAATTTCAGGCTACATCAAAGCTTAGATTTTTATGCAGCTCTTCTTATTTAAACTGCAACAAGTGTTAATGACCAGAAGATGCAGGTTGTAGTAGAACATACAAGGCCTCAAAAACTAGTGTGGCAAAAAACCTAATTTACACAATCTTCCCCATAGCCCAAATGCAAATGATCCACTAGACAAGGAAGGCTGCCAATTGAGTTTTACACTGGAACTACAAGGCTGATGTAGCTAACGTGTAATGGGAATGATAACACTTATAAGGCTTCATGACATCGACAGAAACCTTTCATTAGAACTGACAAACATTCAGAAAGGCTTTTTGCTTTTTCAGGGTGGAATTAGAGACTTCTGTGCTTTGTCTCGTGTTTTCAGTTAATAGAAGGATCAGAGTGAGTGGGAAGTCGGTATTATTTTTAAAAAATCAGACAGTGTGTCTACAAATATAGGAAAATCATGGCCATTGATACCCTCTCCAGGAGTGCCTCACCGAAAATGATAATATCAAAAGCAAGACGTTATTGTCTGCTGTCACAAAGGAAGGCTCTCTCACACTGGCTAATGTTAAAGTTCATGAGCCCACCAAATAAAAAGGAAAACACTGAAAAAGATCACAATGACGTGTATAAAGGATTGCAAGGAAAAACCCAATCCTCCTCAAAATGAACTCAGACGAACTCAGAATGTACATCTACAGTTTGCTGTGGATTACATGGAAAAAACTATAGAAAAAACATGTTGTGGATGGATCAGATCAATATATACATTTTTGGTTTAATGAGACGTGCGATGTTTATATTCCAGCATAAGTTATTCCACCTGTGAAACATGGTGATGATAGTATCATGTTTTGCTGCATCTGGAACAGGTTGGCCTGCCATTATTAATGGAGCTATAAATTCTGAATGACATAAGTGAAATCTAAAGTAATAATATTATGGCATCTGAAGATTAACTGAATCTCAAGGGCAACAACCCTAAACAGGCTAAAAAGAATAAGCTACCAGAAATGTTTAGTTGCAGTTATTGCTGGACAAGTGGGTCACATGAGACACAGAAAGCTAATTTTTACTTACTTTTGCAATTTGTAGCTATATAATACTGAATAGTAAATAAATGACCAAGTGTAATATTTTGGTCTAATTTGTTAATTTGGGTTATCTTCCTCTACTTTTAAGGCTTGTGTGAAAAAATAAATTTTTCAAGCCACATTTATTCAGAAACACAGATTCTACAAATTATAAAGAACCACTGTATGTTGTTGCAGCAGCGTCAGTTCTTGAGGACAATAAAACTTATTGTTGTAACAGTATTACAGTAATGTAATAATCCCTGTTATTACATTACAGCAAGATCTTGTGTTCCAACAGAAGACTTGCTTTACTTTACTGAACAGCAGCTGCTCATTACTAAATGTAGCTTCTAGGAGTACTGCACTCATATTAACACAAACCTTCATGTATTAAAAATTCCTAGGCACATACTGGGTCATAACAACAGCACAAGTGAAGGATGTTCTCTTTTATCAGTGAAGCAGCAGACAACAGATTATTTACTCCACCCTGCAAACCACAGAGTGAGTAGGGTTTTTTTGTGGGCAGTGAGGTAGGAGAAACAAGAAGACTTTGCAATGCAGGGCCTCTGGCACCCCCTACAAACTTATTTCTGTCTGGCCAGGTCACTGAAACGCCTCCTTTTGACCTAGATCCAATTAGGACGTGTCTCGCACCACAAAATGAAAGGTGGGCAAACTAGAAAAGTTAAAAGACAACAGTTGGAGCCTAGTAACCATTAGTACAGTGTACAAATTACAATGAAATTCTTCTTTGAATGGACCAGACAATTAGCAATATTATTAGGGGTGTGAATCTTAAGTTTCACACTGATACCCTTTATTACAACATGACAATAAATACACTAAAATAAAATAGAGATTTGACTCTAAACCACACAAATATCAAGTTACTTTACACGTCCAGGAGCTGATCAATCCTATATGATTCTATAATAATGTATACACTGTATATTAAGTCCTACAATAACTGCTGGTCTGTAATTATCTGTAATTAAATAATAATCCTTAGGGTTTCATGAACCAAATGATGATCCACTACAGGTGACCTGTTGAAATTTCTGCACCATAAAAAGCACAAAGACTCTTTGGTATAACATGTCCTCTTGTGTAAAGTCACCCTCAGATAACATTCGACTCATTTAACCTTAAGGGCCTGTGAAATGTATTTCTGCCTAACTCCATATTAGTTTCAGTTTGACTGAATATTGAGATTTTCATGTAGAAAAAGTTCAAGATGAAGATTAATATCTGAATAATATGCCCACGATTCAAGGGGTGAAGAGAAAACCTAGTTTTCACAGTGTGTCTGAACTGACCTGCTGTCTGTATCAGTATTGTAGGGGATACAGTGCACTTGGCCTTCATCAGGAGCTACAGCCCAAAGGAAAGTGAAACACTCAGCTGTGCTGATGTCATGCAGAAAGTTCATGTCGAAACGGTGAGCACATTTTAAGGAAGTGAAGTGAAGACGAAAAAAGCGAGTTTTTATTCCAGTGGGAAAACTGTTGAGAGTGTGAGAGCTGCCCTGAGGAGGAACCAAAGCCTTGGAGCGCAGTGATGGTTCTCCTGCTCATCAGCTCTGCAGGACTCCGCGTGACAAACATCAGGGCAAACACAACAACACGGAAGTGAGCTGATCACCACGTTTACACAGTACTGTCGTACTTTCTCAGCATCGAGTGGCCACAGAAGCCAAAGCAAACACATCGAGTTTGATATAAAAACACATCTCTCCCTGATGACCATCTCTTCAGGTCAGGTCAGGGTGTTGTCAGACTAACTGTGGTCGCATCATCGCAGGGGTTCACCGACCCCAACCTCTTGCTGTCGCGCCCCTCAGAAAAAGCCCCGACGAACACATGTAACTGCTGTTTTGTTCCGAAAGTCGCGTTACTCACCACTTCTTCGTGCACTCCACCGTGAGCTCCGAGAAAGACGCCACGAACTGGAACTTGGACGCCTTTTTGCCCACCCGCTGAAGTCTCTTCCACACCGATGTCATGACTGCGCGTTGATTTCCCTCACAAATGTTGCCCAAACGGCGAAAAGCCTACATTGTCCGTTGATTCGTGAGAAACGAGCTCGTCCGACTTTCCTCTTGCACGGGCTGTGGCGGTGGTGCCGCGCTCACATGGCGCGAGCGTGCAGGCGGGTGCGCGCAGAGCTGCTCGCTCACATCCAGCTTTAGATTCACATCAGGAACACAGAGAAAGCCCCGAAACACGAGACAGCGATGCATATTCCGGCCTTTCACTCAGCTATAAATAACCTAAAGAGAATTGGCCTTCACAAGAAACCCCCGGGATTTCAATAAAGCCGTACACGGTTCAATGAAGCTCAGCAGTGTTGAATTAATCCTAAAATATTGTTATAAACTGCTGGAGTTGAGTGACGGTCACAACGCTGGGAAACAAAACACACGATGCTAAACACTACATTGAGTGTCAAAAATGCAGTAGGACATGTGTTTTAATAGATTTTAATAAATAATTTAATATATTTTTAATAACAATCGGAGTAAACTTCCCTTCTGCTCAAAAACTACAGAAAAAATATTTCTTATGTTGTCACTGACCAGTTTAAAACTATTTTGTATATTTCAGCATATTTAGTTGTGACAGAGGCTCCTTTCTTTTGCATTACGCTTTGTTTGGGAACTGAGGAGACTAATTGTCGCAGTTTTGCAACTGAAAATTTTGTCAGTTCTTGCTCAACAGTCCGTGGTTGTCATCGTCTGATTCTTGTCTATATGATGTACTGTACTTGTGTAGCACAGTTTTTTTAATTAATATTTTATTATTTATTTATATAATAGTTATATTAACCCCTACAATAGTACTGAATTAAACACTACACAATGTTAAAGTAACCCCTAAATTTTAGATTGGCCCCTAAAGTACTAAATTGAAGTACTCCGTACATTGTTGAATTTGCCTCGGTGTATAATCAGACTCTTCACTTCTGAATTCAACTTTGTAGTGTTTATGTATGTTTAACTGAACACAAATAATCACTGTATTATATAATTTAGCACCATTGATTCGTTTGTCTGCGATGAGTTGGCGTCCTCTCCTGGGTGTACCCCACCTTAGGCCCGCAGTCAGCTGGGATTGGCTCCAGCTTCCCCGTGACCCGGAAACGGAAGAAGCAGTTGGAAAATGGATGGATGGATGGATGATTCGTTTGTGTGGTCAGCCTGATTTTGAGTAAATTATCTTAAACAGAGTTCAGTTTTGATGAGAGGGTGATACATTTTGGTATTATCCCACCTTAAGGCCTTTTATGGTCATGATAAATTGCAGACTAGTGTTTTGAGTGTGTTTCCTCATTACCTGAGGATGTGAACTCATTCATAACAGGGGTGGGGCATGACAGCTTGGAAGGCCTATGAGAAATGGCTGTGGGACATTCTTGGGCAAACTGGAAGTAGGCCTGTAATTTGGGAGTATAACAGTGGGTTACTGATATAAAGAAACATTGTCTATATTTACTTGAGACTTAGGCCTTGTTGTACATGTTTAATGTAAAACATAGACCATAAAAGTGGACACAGAGCTTTAGAATTTGGTTTCTTTTTACCTACTGAGGCAATAAGTGAAATCTTATGCAGTGTGCACATGGTCTTTTATATATTGGCTTGAGAAGGCAGGTGTTTTAAAATCCCCCAGTTCATGAATATGCCTTTATGAATTCCAGTTTAGCCCTTAATTAGCTTATGTTGGTGCTTTTGGCATCTTTTTTAAGGCTGTCCAACAACAACAGTGAATATATGAGTGTTGGTGCTGGTGTTTCCCACGCCTGATCCTGGAGATCTGCACATTTAAGTTTTTTCCTTCCTCTAACACACCCTTTTTAACTAAACCTTGTGGGCCTGTGCATGGACCACACTTTTATTAACTACATGACATACATATTATTTAAACCTTACTTACTTTAAAAACGAGATTGAAAAGAGTGCAAAAGTTTTCTGTCTTGACAAACTTTATGTTTTATCTTTATCTGATGACTGCGAGCATGAAAAACAGTACAGTGTCTTGGGAGAGTGAAGGACTGGGAAACAGAAGGCTGTCAGACAATGAGCAAAAAAAAAGCTGCAGCCTTTCATTGACAACAGTCTTTATGTATATCTGTCTTAAGTGAGGAGTTGTTTCTTTCTGAGTTTCAGACACTGAGCCAGATTAGTATAAGGGCACCTAAAAGAGAGGTGTAGAGAGCACTTCAATGTAGTGATTAGAGCATTTTTAGAGAAGTAGAGGCAAAATCTAATTTATCTGATTCTGCCAGTGCACATGCTATTGAGGCATGAGTGGGCCAAAAGGAATCTATGAGGAATTTCTCAGATCTTCTGATGGAATAACTAGCATTGCTAGCACTGCTGCTACAGATATTTTATCAAACCCAGCATGCAAAGCCAGACAGACTTTATAAAATTGGTCCAAGTAAGTCTACAAACTGCAAATTAAGCATCTCTTTGAGTTTAGCTGCATTTCTGGTTGGCCAAATTTGTAAGTTTCTCCGGCTGAATGGTGAAATACAGCTTCCCTGAAGCTGTGGGAAGCAGCTGGATGTGGAAGGAGACAATAAGACAGGAATTAGAATGAGTGATTAGGTTTGGGTGGTTCAATTGAGTGGCACTGCTCTATAGTGCAAACTATTTTAGGTCCTCAGGAAATGGCCTGAAAGTTCCTATATATAGTAGACCTCTGCATTGTAAGGGCATACATGCATTGTAAGTGCTGTGCTACAGCGTACTGTAAATCTGCATTGTTGCCATATAAATATGCACCGGCCCCATTCTCCTAAATAAAGCCACATACACAAACAAACCACATTACAACTTCAATACTTCTGTTTCTGTTCATGAAACATATTCCGCTGAACATCAAGCAGCAAAAGCCTCAAACCAATAATGTGATTTCTGATTTTAGAGAAGTGTTTTGTGTGTTTTTTTTTGTATTAACAAAATTCAAAATCCACAAAAAACATTAACACAAAAGGCCCACATAATCCAGTTCAGCCTATTTATTTACTATGATGGGCTAAATTAAGACAGGATTCCAGGCATACTTTAAATAGGTCAAATGATGACACATCTGGTCTTGGTCGGAAAATGTCATCCTGTGCCAAAAAGGAATTAAAAAAACCTACCATGTTATAAATATCGATATATTTAAATATTATTTGACCTTTAAACTCTTTTTAGCATTGTAAATGGTCTAAATGAGTAAATTTCCTAAGTCAAGTGTGGGGCAAAGAAGAAAGAGAGAGAAAGAGAGAGAGAGAGAGAGAGAGAGAGAGAGAGAGAGAGAAGGATCTAGAGGTCATGCTGAGGTGAAAGGTTGCTTTTTGTAGCAGTTAATGTCCTGTAGTTTGAGAATGTGTGGTTTTCCCAGCGTTTCCTGTTTTTCTGCAGGACGCAACACTTACCTAAGTACCAGCAGCAGAAAACACACTGACAGGAGCCACTTCCTCACCTGACCAGTATTGATGAAAGACCACAAGGTGAAAATGCCTTCCTCTGTTCACCATCTAGTGTTACATGCTCTCCAACAGACACTACATGGGTGGCAGTGTCACCAGAGAGATATTTAATGTACACAAACCCAAATTAATACAGAAGCCAAAGAAAAGGATAGACAGACATATTTACAAGTGAATAGATGGACAGACAGATATATACACAGTCAGTGGAATAGACAGACAGACGGGCATGCAGCAAGACAGACAGATAGACAGACAGACAATAATACAGACTGATGAATGGACAAACAGGTATATAAATGGGCATGGACAGGAACAGACAGACAGACAGACATATATAATCAACAATGTCATATATTCTGAGATGCTCAGAAGGGCTCGTTCTAGCAGAGCAACTCTTCCAACATGTTCAGCATCTCTAAACTCTCAGCAAAAACAGGTATAAGAGTATAGTGATATAGTATAGTAGTGATTGTGCTGGTCTATCTGTAGGAGTGGAAAAGTACTCTAAGCATTAGCGCGCTATTGCACCATCCCGAAAGATCAGAGCCAGTGTTTAGGCCGCCTTGATAAATATAGACGTGCATTACAGTGCCACCTGCTCACAGTCCGTCAAAATGACATGGGGCTGTTGATGTCGTAGAAGTACAAAGTAAAATGGAAAGGTCAGACGAATCTCCAGTGAGAATGGCCATTAAACACAATCTGTCCCACGTCTGTGTAAAATGAATTGCTGTTTATGGTTGGTGTTGCCTGTAATCAAGTTGGGAAAACCCCCAGAATCCATGAAGACAGCAGAGAGATGTCTTTTCTGGTTAATGACTTTCCCTTGAGACCCATACTTGAACACAACAGGATCATGAGACCAGTAATACCTCTGCTATCAAATACCTGGAAATGATCCCACCATCTACAATGCGTACTTCAAGGCAGGCAGGACCAGGGCAAAAGAAATACTGATGTTTTTAAAACTTTTCCAGTGATTCCTTTTTTATGAAACTTTTGCATAATGTAAACACCAGCTGATGTTTTCAAAAAGTATAAAAAATGATTATTTTACATGACATCAATGAAACATTTAAAGGAAGAACAGGTTAAAGGGCCGGTACACTAGTAAAGGGGCTCAGTAAAGTGAATAAGTCCTGTGTTTTGGTATTTACCTCAACAAGAGTCTCTTTCAGACAGAATGATAATTACCACATGTCTACTGCATTTAACCAGTCTGTTTTGATTGCATTGCTTCCTTTATGTGTAACTTTTTACTGTTTCGAAAGTGCATAGAAAATTCTCAACAACCCAATGAGAGACGTAATAGTGTTGAACTTGAACGGAACTTAACAGACAAATCAATCCTCGCATGATGTTCTGCAGGAGAGGCACACAGGGTGAAGGGAACTGGCAGGCTGGCAGTCTTCGTCCACTGGTTAAACACAATGAGCCTGCAGGACAATGGCCTAAATGGCAGAAAGCCATAATAGGAGTGTATGATGTCATCTGTGCGTTAGGCAGACAGGAGTGTTTATGTCAGAGTGGGTGAGAAGAGGCAGAGCCATCAGTGCTGGGCACAGAGTCTGAGTCACACACATACACGCACATACACACACATGCATGCACTTGTTCCCACACTCGCATTCTGTCCTACTATTCTTTGTGTCACTCAGTGGTCAGCTGACTAGGCTAAACATGATTCTAACAGTGCAGCAACAATGTGAAGAAAACAATGCAAGGATGTGAGACATGTTTAGGAGGTTGCAAAGCTAAAAGGAATGTTTTGTTATAAACTTAATGATTATTTTGTGTCAACTAAATCTATAATCTCAATTACATTCCATATTTTCTTTTGCACCAGTTTTACATGAATGTAAAGTGGAAGGTTTAAACTCAGGGTTAGGTTAGTAGTTTTGAGGATCACTTAAAAACTTTACTTAAAGAATCTTTATTATCTTCACTTGTTACAGTCAACACAAATTATAAAGCACAAGGCGCTTTTCCATACTGTAATATACTTCTGAGTGACATCCAGTATCAAAGAGGGGCTCTGGGCATTTTTGCTGGATTATAGGTAGGGGTGACGGGATTGAGAGCTAAAATATTATATAATTGAATAATCTCACTTTCTCTTCATGAGTGCTTTTTATTTTCCACCTTTTTATCTAAAATCTGAATCTGAAAGTTTCCTTCTTTTTGTGATTCATCTGCTCCTCTTCCAGTACTTAGTGTCTCCTACTCCTTTGATTAATTCAATGATCATTCAGATAATTTTTTGTCATAAAGAGCGACATAGGCTTTGTGAAAGGTGCTATATAACATTATTATTATTATTATTATTATTGACAGCTGGGCTACTGTGACAATCAGAAATCAGAAAATGTTCTGGAGACAGACAAAAGACATTACACCTAGTGAAAGGACCTCGAAGAATGGACACTTGTATAAGGTGCCAACAACTCACAGAGATATTTAGGAGCTTCATTATGTAATGTCTGATAGGTGAATGCCACAGTTTAGGAAAATGTAAGGAAAATGTTTCTTAACTGGAAGAGTATTTTTTTTACAGTTAGTAAAAGTAAAAAAAAAACTAGTTTATTTACATAAAATGGAAAGTTATAAATAAAAAATAATGCCTACATTTCTAGGAAAACTTTAAATATGACTTTAGATTTGTGAGAACCAAGAGCTACCTGTGAATCCCTAGAAATCCTCACAGGCACAATAACCAGAGCCTATTTTACATGACATTCAGCCTTTAATAGCTACAATTGCTAATCTACTGACTTCATTGCTTCTAACATACTGCTGAGCGTTATATGCATACAAATGAAAAGAAACATTTGAATATCAAACTTTAAAAAGTTAAGCACTTAAAACTAAAATTCAATTGGATCAAGAATAGACCCTGAGGTACCCCACAGGTAAGATAAACAGAAGACATCTCATTTCCAGTCAACACTGAAAATTCTTTATTGCATAAATAAGATAGATAGATAGACAGACAGACAGACAGACAGACAGACAGACAGACAGACAGACAGACAGACAGACAGACAGACA
>JBBPDA010000013.1:5378778-5395376 GCA_037974385.1 Arnoldichthys spilopterus
CAGGCTGAGGCTCAGGTTGAAGATGTGTAGAAAGACCCCGCAGAGTTGATCTGCACAGTCCCTGAGCAGCCTGGCACTGATCCCGCCAGGACCTGTAGCCTTTCTCGCCTACATCTTCTTCAACTCTTTTCTCACCTGGCCCTCTGTGATGGTGAGGCTGTGAGAGGGGCTGGGTGGTGCCTCCTGAGAGTAGCGTTCTTTTGGATGTTGTGTATGTGCGGAGTGAGGGGTAATGGTGTAGAGCTTATTATTTTAAGCTCTTTATTTTCAACGTAGGGGCGGCACGGTGGTGCAGTGGTTAGCGCTGTCACCTCACAGCGAGAAGGTCCTGGGTTCGATCCTGGGGTGCCTTTCTGTGCGGAGTTTGCAAACTCTCCCAGTGTTCGTGTGGGTTTTCTCCAGGTGCTCCGGTTTCCTCCCAATGTCCAAAGGCTTGCAGTAGGTTGACTGGACGTTCTAAATGGCCCATAGGTGTGAATGTGTGTATGAGTGGTTGTCTGTCTATGTGTTGCCCTGCGATGGGTTGGCCTCGCCTTAGGCCTGCAGTCAGCTGGGATTGGCTCCACCTTCCCCGCGACCCAGAAACGGAAGAAGCGGTTTAGAAAATGGATGGATTTTCAACATATTCTTTTTACTGTAGCACTTGCCATCTGTATTTTATGACTAAGAAGAATGTATTGGACTCCTTGTAGCACTAACTTCAGCAACGAAAATGCTTGATTGTTCCTGTATCTCGCTTTGGATAAAAGCATCAGCCAAGTGAATAAACGTAAATGTAAAATGTAAATATTTGACCTTTAGTTCCAATTTATGCCTTATTTCAACATTTACTTTTACTTCTTATTCTGTATTTACATTCAACTGCACATTCTGTATCTACATACCACGCTCCTACATCTTGCCTTGCTTCTTTTTACATTTTTCGATTTGTCGATCTCTCTAGTTAAGTTAGTGCACAGTCATAGGAGTGTCAGGGGTGCAATTCACTACAATTGTACCAGTACAACTGTGTGTGTGACAAATAAACTGCTTGAATCTTCTTATTTTAAACATACAATATATTTACTGTTAAGTTCTTTGAAATGCATTTTTAAATTTTGTTTATTATTTACAACCTTTATGATTTATTTTATGCACTTTTATGCTTACTTTACTCATGCTAGTGGTTTGTCAATTTTATGATGTATTTCATGCCTTCCTCTATTGCTTTCCTCACTTAATGCCTTGCTCTATTGCTTTCTTCACTTAACACTTCACTTGTCCCATCCTGCTGCCTGCTGCTTTTCCTTTCTTTTGTTTGTTATTGCTATCCTGTATCGACCAGTAAAGTATGGGTTCCCCTTCTGAGCCTTGGTTCCTCCTCAGGTTTCTTCCTACAGCTTAGAGAGTTTTTCTAATTAGAGGCTCGGACCCGGGTTCTGTAAAGCTGTTGTGAAAAGTGCTTTAGAAATTAAATTGACTTGATTTATTGTTTAATTCTGTTCACTGCTAAGCACCTTGAGCTGCATTTCTTGTATGAAATGTGCTATACAAATAAAGTTTATAATTATTATTTATTTACACACTTTTCTGCTTCTCCATATGCAGTCTGTAAGCCAAGACATGTTTGGTGCCGCCATGTGGAGGTCTGGAGCTGTACGGCTAATGTAGTAAAACATGGGGTATAAGAAGTGTATAATAAAATAATAAATGATGTGAAAACCACGATCACCACTATTATTAAGCCAGTACCTTTCTTTATCTCACACAAACCACTCTGAACTACTGTTAACTGTATAGTTTAACTATCAAACGACTCAGAAATTCTATTTAAAAACCTGTGGAATTTTCCTTCAAACTGTATGATAATCAGACGAAGAGGGAACAGGACTCACAGGAAGTGGCAAACTCCAGACCCTGACGTGCTGCCCGGCTGTGTGTCCTCCCAGGCAGATAGTCTCCCAGTCCAATGGTGCTAAGAGAGATAAAGCAGTAGTACAGCGACTCCAGAAAACTCCAGTCTCTCTCCAACAGGCAGAGGGCAACAGCAGGCAGCAGAAAGAACAGCGTTGCGGTACACGCTGCTAAAATCCCACAGTACAGCAGTGCCGCTGTGTTGTGAGACAGACCCCAGTAGAGCTGGAGGTAGCGAATGGGTGCGTGGGTCACCCGAGGCAACAAAGCGTGGGTGAGGCAGGAGAGCAGCAGGAGCGTGAGGGGAATGCCCACTAGACAGTAAAGAATGCAGAACACACGACCCTCATCCGACAGTGGAATGGTTGTGCCATAACCTGCAGACACATAGCAGAGGAACAATCAGTCATAACATTAAAACCACCTCACTAATATTGTGTTGGTCGCTCTCATGCTGCCAAAACAGCTTTTACACATAGAGACATGGACTCCATAAGAGCTCTGAAGGTCCTCTGTGGAACCAAGACATTAGAAAAGAATAGAACAGTACTTTATTTATCCCCTATTGGGGAAATTAACTTGCTACAACAGCTGAGAAAGATACATTAGCAGCAGATCCTTAAAGTCCTGTAAGTTATGAGCTGGGGCATCCAGAGATTAGTGCTAGTTTGTACAGACTATTTTGTATAACACATCTTACAGATGTTTAACTAGATAAGTCAGCATATCTCTTTGGCATGTTCTGAAAAACCATTTCTGAACATTTTTGCAGTCTGCAAACATTTTCAGGGCGTATTATCCTGCTGAAAGAAATCAATGCCATTAAGAAAAACCATTGCATGCACCATACACGTGAATGCCAGGACCCAAGCTTTCCCAGCATAACATTGCCCAGAGCATCACACTGCCAGAGGCATGTTTCCTATTATGTTACATGACCTATAGTTTTAATAACACTTTTAAATTGCTTTGGAGCTGAGAAAAGTAATTGTAATATTTCTGCAACTGGAAATTTTGTACATTCTTGTCAGACATAAGACTTTACCTACTAAACAGTCTGTGGTTGCTGTTGCCGATTCCATGATGCACCATACATTTTCAGGTAAAGACAGATCTGGACTGGCAGCAGGCCAGTCAAGCACACGCAGTGTGTGTCTACGAAGTCACGCTGTGAAACCCGTCCAGAATGTCCTAAAATCTTATAATACGTCAATACCTTCACATACTTGCACCTCACTCATGCCGTGGGCACTGATGCACCTCCATACTATCAGAGATGTTTTCACTGATAACAATCTGGACAGTCATTTTCATCTTTGGCACAGAGAACTCAACACCTGTTTTTTCCAAAAACATTTTCCAAAAACAAGCTGAAATGGACTCATTCAACCACAGCACATGGTTCCACAGTCTTTCAGTTCATCTGACTTGAGCTCAGGCCCAGAGAACTAGCTATTGTTTCTGCATAGAGTTGATGTATGGCTTCCTTCTTGTGTTAAACAGTTTTAAGTTGCATTTATTGATGCAGTGATGGACTGTGTTAAGTGACAATAGTTTTCTGAAGTACTCCTGAGCCTGGATGGCAATATTTGTCACAGTAGTATGACAGTTTCTTAGGCAGCGCAATCTGAGGGCTTGAAGATCACTAATTCTCTGTAATCTTGTGCTAAAAAATGTTCCTTTTAAACTCACTAACAATTCAGACTAATTTCTATAGGAAGTACTTCATATTACTATATGACAGAATGTTTAAGTTGGAAAGCTAATCTGTTTCAAACAACACATAACTGAACTGAGTTAACTGTCTGGTGGCTTTTACAACTAGTCCTTCAGTCTGTTAAATCTGTGCAGTACCTTGCAACACTTGCCCTCACACCTCTTTTGGCTGAATTGGTGACACATGGTAGGAGGGTGAGCAAAGTTTAAGTTTTCATTTGTAGTAGAGATGTATTTTGCTCATACAAAACAATCATTCATTTTATATTAAATTATATAAATTACATTAAAAACTTATTTTTTAACTTAGATTTTAACATTTTAAGCCATCATTTTATATTTTAAAATGTAGCAAAAACCACAATGCATTGTGTAGGACTTTCCTTTCCTAATACATTTGGACATTTTTACTTGAATTCAAAATGGTTCATATTTCTAAACTACACTAAATAATAAAGTGGTGTAGGGAAACACTAACCACAGCAAACCTTTAAGAAAAAATACTCCACATTAACTCTTTTCAGTGAGACTTTTTACTTAATGTTCACAAAAAAAAAAAGCAAATGGGATGGGCTTACTCCCCCCAAAAGCACGTACAGAGCATATGACCCAATACAGAACATATGACTTCCACCAGGCATTCAGGCTTTAAAGGGGATTAAAGTCTTACAGCAAGAACAAAAGTCAAGGATACAGCTGTAGGCGGCAAAAACATTACTGTTCCTTGCGTTTAAAAGCACATAAACTCCTGTTCTTAGACACACTGCTGTTACACATGGCAAATAAACCACAGAAAACACTGTTTTTCTTTTTTAAAAAAAAAAAAAAAGCACTGTCAGTAGAGTTGTGAGTAGGAATCGGATAATCAATGCTGAAGCATTGATACTTCTGGTCCTGACCTAATGGATCCATACATTAGGATGGAGAGATGGGCAATATTTCAATGCACTGTATTTAAAAAGCATATTTAATTACTTTGGAGTAAATTCTTTTATATTACAGAGTATAATTCCCGGACAGGAATTGTTTATTTATTTATTTATTTATTATGTCATTTTATTTCTCAAATGAGACGAGAACTTTCATCACCAGGCTTTGACTAGATGCAAGTAAATCACATGACACATGCTGTTGCATCCAGGATGCTTGCTTATGACCTGTTTGTTTTCCTCATGACCAGTAAACCAAGGAAAGAAGCTCCTCCAGTGCAACTGCATTGTACTCTGTGCAAACTGGTTTGTAGTGTAAGTGGGTTTAAACTAATGGGGCAATAAGAGATCTCTTTCTCCTTCTCTTTCTCTTTCAGGAATCTCTTTCTCCTACACTAAATGTGTTGTTTCTTACAATAAAAAGGAAAACATGAAAAAGGCCTCAGCTAATGCCTAAAGTAGTGTTTTTGGATTATTTTGTGCGTATTTTTGTATTTTAAAATGACAATTACTTGTATTGTAATGAAATGCATTGTTATATTGTTTTTTTTTTTTAATGAAATACATCCATGAATTTAGCATTTTATTGTGATAGTGGGCAGGGGTGACCTTGCCCTTGCAAACAAAGTTGCAGGTCCCGACCCGGGTTCTCCTGAGGTATCCTTGAGCAAGGCACGGGCCGGTGAATATAGCATTGTAAAAGGTGCCGCTCACTTGCATATGGTTCATATATGGAAACTAAGCTTTTGTTTGAAATTATCTGTTGTTGTGCGTCTTAATAAACCAATGAATTATTCTTCTGTTCAGCCTGCAGTGGACTAGCTCCGCCCACTCGTGCTGAAGTTATAGGGGGTGTGCTTCAAACTCATTTAACACATTGATTCAACAAGGTGTATCGAAAACACCCGTATTCTACATTTCCTTTTGTTTCACTTTCTCTGTGATGTTCGTAAACCAAACACATAATTCATCATTTGCAGTTGTGGTGTAACAATTAGGGAGTTGTCCCTGTGACCTGAAAATAAATCCCTGACCAGTACTAGCACCACTGAGGAAGTGATAGTGTTGCAATTGCAATATTAGTAGAATTGCAATACTTAGACCACACACACACACACACACACACACACACACACACACTTCTTCCCCCTCTTTAACTCGGTCACGGGGGGAGGTGGGGGGGGAGCTCGCTCACCTGTTGTCGTGAGGAAAGTGGTGACGAAAAACAGCGACGACGTGAAGTCAAAGTTGTACTGCTCGCCGTCAGCGTCGGAGACGCCGCGTTTTCCCGCCGATAGGACTTTCCTCAGCAGCTCGTCCAGTCCGCGCTCCTCGACGCACGGCTGCTCCTGCAGAAAAGTCGCGCGAAGTGCGCGAATGTCCGCAACGAGCGAGCTCTCCTCGGGCTGCTCGAGCACCATGAACACAGCGCCCCCGACCACGATGAAGAGGATGTAAGTGATGAGGAGACAGGCGAACGCGTAGCTGCGGCAAAACGTCAGCGCCGACTCGACACTCGGAGCCATCCTTCAGGCCCATGCGCAGGCAGGCCACCGTGCCGGGGAGCCGCCGAGGGCCGAGTAACCGGAGCCACAGAGGAGCGATCAAACTTTAATGAAGGGAGGGAGCAGCGGACACGTAGCACGCTGCACAGCCCCGGGCTGTAACACACACTGCATCAGATTAACGGGGGAATTACGCTGACGTTCCAAGCTTTTCGCATAATTCAGTGGTTGAAATGTGAATAAAGTAATTCAGGGTTTTGCTGTGTTTACAGTGGCAGTGACGGGACTTTATTTACCATCCAGAATCAGCAGTAAGCCCCCATCACGTCATATACACTATTAATAATAAACCTGTGGTAAATCTGTAAAAAAATAAAAAATATATATAGTTTATCTGGGTATTATTTTACAGCACCCTGCAAGTGCCCCTTCACAAAGAATGACTTAAAAACTAAAAGTGCAAAATTGTAAAGTTGACTTTTTTTTTTTATCTTATTGTGCTGTATAGTTTTTTTTAATTATCTATTGCTTTACCAATCCTTTAGGCAGTGGTGTCCTAGTGGTTAGGACGCTGCCTTTGGGACTTGAAGGTTGCAGGTTCGAGTCCCGGCCCGGGCACTACTGAGGTTCCTTTGAGAAAGGTACCGTCCCACTACACTGCTCCCCAAGGCGCTGTTGGTAGCTGCCCACTGCTCCACATGTGCACACGTGATGGGTTAAATGCAGGTCACATTTCGTTGTGGTGCTTGAGTGCGTTCACAATGACGGTCACTTCACTTTTGTTGCTCTTACCTTTTGTACTGCCGTAGCAATGGACATTTCCTACTTGTGGGACTAATAACCGGTTATCTTATCTTAGACAATGTCTCTGGCTCAGGACAGAATAAGTCATGAACGAACTTCCTGGACGTTTGGTTCCCATCAGCCCAATTATAAACTCTCAAATTTCAACTAAAGTGGCGCCTTTCTCCCAAAACCCCTCTGAATGAGTTTCTTTACATATTATTGGTCAAATTCTAGACCAGTACAAGCACCACCACTCCCTGAGTGCTTCCCACTGCTCCTACATGGAAGGGGTAAATGCAGTGGTCACATTTCGTTTGGTGCTCTGTGTGCTGTGATGTGTTCACAATGACTATCGCTCATTTCACACTTTGAACGGATTCATCACAGAGCTCTAGACTTGGAAAGAACATTTGCGAGTAAACCTGACGGAGAGTATAGAACTCTGCATTGGCCAAATGGTTCACACTGCTGTGTAACAAATAAGAATACACATTCATACTGAAAACACATCTGTTCTTACATAAACGTAAGCATTTTAAGTAAATCACCCTTGCAACATTGAAATGTGCAATCTTAACCTTCTGTTCAATAAAACATGGGACTCTCTCAGTGCCCTGTCATTTATTTTACCTTACATCTTTACAAAAATAATGTCCTGAAATCAATTGTAACAAAGAAAAATCTTTTACAGATAAACGTAACTAACACAGAATGAAACCAATACTTTACGCGTCACTGTGCGCCCAAGTGCTCACTCTGTAAATGCTGCTATTTATCCAAACGGCCTGTGCTGAGTAACACTGTGGCCATCCATTTCAGTGGTCAGCAAAAGCCCAAAAAACACAGCTGATCGTTTTAATGCTGGTTCTGTTAGAAGCTCATGGAAGAGTCTACGGTGAAAACAGGAGGTGGCTGGCTCAGCCTGCCCATGGGTGTGTTACAGAGGCAGATACAGTGAGTAATGGGAGCATGTCCAGCGTCTCACTGGCTTGCTCACTCTTCCTATGACTGGCAGCTTGTGAGCGTAGGCCCGAGGTGGAAGGGAGGTGAGCGTTGGAGTTGGAGTGAAGCTCGTCTGAAAGCGTCGTCCCTGGCAGCGCCGCCCCATCTGTCGTCCACCAATCAGAAAGGAGAAGGCTGGAGGGCCAGCCTGAGGAGGTGGAAAGCGAGCTTTTGGGAAAATGTCTCTGGATTGGCTGGCTGAACGCCCTGGACGGGAGGAGGAGGACCTGGAGCGAGGGACTGAGGACGAGGAGGAGGAAGAAGAGCGGGCCAGAGACCTGTACGGAGCAAAGTGTATAGGAGAGTTCGGTCATGCTTAAACAACACAATGCAAGATCTAACGCAACGCCTTTCAGACAAGAGACACTCACTCCTGAGGTCAAACACATACGCTACCAGCTTCTGATTTAACGTCTGGAAGTTGTGTGACTTAAAGTGACGTTCACACTACAGGTACTTGAGCCCACGTCCAGCTTATGTTCAGTATGTGACACACATCTGTGTTTTGTGTGACAGTGTTAACAGAAAAAAATAGACACATTAAATCTAATATTCCAATTTGGTCCAATTCATGTATGGTATTAAAAGCCAATGCACTGCAGTGTGACCTCTGTCTGAACCATTAGATTATAATTCATGCGATGGTTATGTTAATCCACCTCAATCCTCATTAAAATGACTGTGGAGGTCATGAATGAATAGAAAAATGTATTGGTTTAGTCAAGGAAATAAATGTAATGGAAAAAAAAAAATCACATTTTCAAGGTCTGCAAATGAACAGATCTACTGTTCTGGTCAGAATGGGTCTCATATGGAGCTCATAAATTCCTGCTAAACTATACTGAGCTAAATTAAGAGAACCTTAGCTGTGACTCCTTCTGAGGAAAATCCCCTCTCATTTATTACAACCCCAGATCAGAAAAAGTTGGGACGGTATGGAAAATGCAAATTAAAAAAGAAAATAGCGATTTCTACATTTACTTTGACTTGTATTTCACTGCAGACAATATGAACACAAAATATTTCATGTTTTGTCTGGTCAACTTCATTTTATTTGTAAATATACATCCCTTCCTGTCATTCAGACCTGCAACACATTCCAAAGAAAGTTGGGACAGGAGCAATTTAGGGCTAGTAATGATTTGAAACAGGTGATGTCAACAGGTGATTGTAATTATGATTTGGTACAAAAGCAGCATCCAAGAAAGGTCTAGTCCTATAGGAGCAAGGATGGGCCGGGGATCGCCAGTTTGCCAACAAATACGTGAGAAAATGATTGAAATGTTTAAAAACAATGTTCCTCAAAAAAAGACAGGAAGAGTTTTGGATATTTCACCTTCAACAGTGCGTAACATAATTAAAACACAAATGAACACAAAGCTGGTGAGAAATAAAACACGTTTCTGTGCATTCGATTACCACTGAAGACAAAATCAGATCCCATTCTGTATAAACCCATGAAACCTTGCATTGACCATCACGGGAGCCCTACTAAAAAGCCTATTCCTCTAAGTGGCAGGTTGTGAAGTTGGCTGATGTGGTGTTCATTTGTACCACCTACCTTCCTGGTGCCGTGCCGGCCAGACTTGGTGGTGCTGGCTCAGTGCGCGGGCTTCCGTCCTGCCTAGGGCTGATGTTCATGTTGGCAGTGAGCTGGGGCATCTTGCGAGTGCTCTCCAGGTTAGCTGCACCACTGCTTGGCTCTTTCCTAGCGTCCGAAGACTGAATGGGGGCTGCAGATGGGGCGCCACCTAGTGCAGGTCCAGTGCTAAAGCGGACAGCCAGACTGTCTCCAAAAAAGGAGTAAAGCTCACAGTACATGGCAGGGAGAGAGACGGGGGTCCACTCCTCCCACTGGCATCCTGCCCCACCTGCCTGCAGGTGGCTAGCGATGCCCAAAGGGGGTTCAGAAAGAGGTTCAGGAGGGGGGCTGAGGCCTGGTGAACTCTCTCTGAAACCCATCACTCCTCCAGCAGAATTCTGAAGTGCAGCGGTGCCACTTTCTGCGGATGCGGTCAGACTCACTGCCTTCATCTTTAGCAGGCGCTCCACTGCCACCTGGTGGACACAGAGAGGTACAATAAGAACTATATATAGCTTCAGAAAGTTTAAGGCCGTACTGAATATTTTGAATTCTCTTTTAAAAACTTTTAGACCTGTTGGCACCTGTTGGATAAAATATGATAACTAAATATATCTTACAAATTTTTTATATTATTGTATTACAAATAATAAATATTCTTATTTATTTATAATTAAATGAAAAATGAATGAAACCGACTCATTGTGAACACACTCAAGCACCACAACGAAATGCAACCTCTGCATTTAACCCATCACACATGCACACGTGGAGCAGCGGGCAGCTACCAACAGCGCCCGGGGAGCAGTGTAGCGGGACGGTACCTTCCTCATAGGGTACCACAGTAGTGCGCGGGTCGGGACTCAAACCTGTGACCTTCAGGTCTCAAAGGCTGTGTCCTAACCGGTAGGCCTCCACTGCCCATATATATATATATATATATTTAAAATGTCTTATAAATAAATCATGGAACCCAAAACTATACGATAACAAAGTAACACATTCCAATTGAGTATCCACAGGTCTCACATTTGACTCTTTAGCATAACTATAAATTTTACAATAATTAACAAAAAATATAATAATTAATCATATTTAAGCCATGTGCCCTAACAAACAACATAGTGAATAAATATTTAAGATGAATCTTACAAGAATAGCTCCATAGACTTTGTGTCCGTCTGCTTTCACCTGTGCGTTGGACACGGAATAATCATCCAACACAGCCTGCAGGTTTGCCCAGTAGGCAGGAAGGTGGGGATACAACACGCGCTCAACGGCCTGGTGCAAACGGACACACATCCACATCAGTGGGACAAATCAAGAGAGGCATTTCATGTTCAGTGTGCATGTGTGCATGCAGGTTACCTTCCACCCGAGAGCATGCAATCCAACCACAGCTCCATAGTGGGAGCACAGAGGCCTGACTGGGTCTGACAGAACCTTCTGCAGCGACAGCAGGATCTGATGGTACAGTCCACTCACCAGGTCACCGTGAGTCCTACCCCACAGAACACACAAAGTCTTTACAAACACATCTGGGAGATAAACGCCACACGACGCATCACTGCAAATGTGAACATGATCATTATCCACTGGACTCTACAGTTAATGCTGCTTGGTCTGGATAATCTGGATGGCAACCTATTTGTTTGTACATTTTTCTATACTTTACCATAAACCCGTCCAAAGAAATTCAAAGCAAAGAATGTTTATGAAACATGTCTGTGAAAAATAAATAAAAAATGTTTCTAATGACATTACAATATAAAAAAGCTTTAAATTTGGACAAAGATCTGAAACACTGAACGTGATTGGATTTATGCCCTTAACTTGACCTTACTTCTGTGATTGGACACCCTGTATGTGTCTGTGTGCATTCTAACGTACATGTGAATGAGCTGCTAATTGCTGACGTACCAGAAGATGTGGCTGAGAAGCAGAGCAGCGTAGTCCCTCAGGGTCCAGTGGTCATTGAGTGGGTTAATTGAGGCAGCGAGTGGCTCCAGGATGCAGTACATGACGCTGGAGACGAGACTCCGTACGTATGAGCCCAGATACAGATATGGATTCTGAACCAGGCTCTTCACCATGTGTAACAGCCTGTTTAGCTGGTCCAAGTCATGACTTACTGACTTGACCTAAGGGGGAAACAGTACATTTTTAATATCAGAACAGGGATTAAGTACACTGAAGTGCAACTGTAGTTTTCAGTGGAGACTCTCCACTTACAATAATGTATCCAAACACTGAGCTTTGCATGAAAACCAGCTCAGTGATATGAATAAATTAAACATATGTACAACATCAAATAACCATTACAATACAGTGCATTCACTGATTCGGTTTCCTGCCACTGAAAACCACAGCCCTTTAAACCGTTACCTTTTTGTTAAATCAAAAGCAAAGTATTAACGTCAGTGATTATCATCAGGCTCCTTGTGAGACAGGCAAAAAATGTCCCTAAACTGTAGCACTCCAAAACTGGATTTGGACATCTGTACTACACACGTCAAAGGAAAGTCACTTACGCCACTGATGACATAAACGAAGTAAGGCAGGAGGGCAGCAATCTTGGAGTTGGACTGCAAATCCAGCAGAGCAACCTTGTTTTAACAAAAAGTAAAGCAGTCAATTTGGTAAATACGTTTTTAAATCAGTTTAATCATTCCCAGTATGAAGAACTGCTCATACCTTCATCAGGTGTGGATCCTCCCCTAATATAGCTCTAGTGATCTGCTGGTAATACTTGAGTAGGTCATCAGATAAAGACTGCACAGCACTGGGAACTACAGAAAAACAGCTCATCACTCCAAGAAAACACACTACTGTTCCTGTTCAAGTGTACGAAGATAAGAAAGCTAATATATTGCTAATGTGCTTACTCTTAGTGTCCAAATGAGACAAATGATGATCCGCTCAAAAAACAATAGCGGCATATATCTCACCTGTGCCTTGTGGCTCTAGATTTCCTTTCCCATCAAGGTAGGACACGTGCACTGGTGAGGAGACAAAAACAATCAGCACAAATCTAAACATACTACATCGTTTCCAGAAGGAGAACGATCGTAGTGTCCTACCTCGCACCATAGTCTCAGCACAACCCTTGGGAATGTTAGTGGCAAGAGCCAACTCGACCAAGTTCACCTCCCGATCCTCAACAAAGAAAAGCTCTCCTTCTTTCAGCGGGCGGAATGGTAAGGCGTCTTGGGCGCCATAGCCACAGATGGTCTACGAGAGAGACAGAGGGAGAAATGTGAAGCGGTTCACGCAGTTCTCCCTCAACAAAGAGCCAGAGTTAAGGATACACACACAGCACAATACAGCAAGACGAATCCATTTTCAACATGTAAACACGCTATTAAGTGTCAGTGGATCAGTATTTAGCAAGCGGCCTTCTCTACTCAGAATTCAAGGTGTTTCCCCAGTTTTAATGGAAGGGACCAGATTTACTGGTATCGACTCAAGTATAACATATGATATGGACATTTAAGACATTTTGACACGTTGAAAAGCCACATAACTTACAGTCACAGCTATGTTACCTCAATATTGCTCCAGCGAAGTGCTCTGTTGAAGTCCTCTACAGACAATGTTCTTCTCTTGGCGTGTCTCATGAACTGTGAGCTGTTCTGTAAGTGCACATGTGAAAATTACAAGCCAGAAAATTCATTTGCATTTGATAAGTCGGGCGTTTTATAGCTAATTCTCTATACTGACCACATGCATTGCGTATATTCGTTAGTTACCTGTGTGGCCTCTCGGAGTCGGTAGCACACATCCTCGGCGAGCATTGCGGCGACATCATCCCCCAGCTCAACCCCGGCGCTCTCGGCCATGAGTTTGATGGACTCCCGGGGCACCTCGGCGAAACGGCGCTCCTCTCTCGTTTCTGTCATCTTGGCAATGAGGTCTGACCGCAAAAAGCCGCAGTTAAACGTTTTGCCCTCGTTAAACGCCCTACTCTTGCCTGCTCGACCAACCACTACTGTGCTGAAGCGTGCTAGCCTCGCCAAGCTCACAGGCTGCTGTGCTTGCCTGTAGACTCGCTACAGCTTTAGGCACTCCCAATATAAAAACAGCAAAATAAATAAATGAACCTTGAGAATTTAAAGCAGGACCGTAACTACGCCACGATGTTCGCTTACTCGATGCTTCTGTTCCACCTTAAGTAGTACAGCTGTTACATTCTGGCGCCATCATTTAAGGTGGAACCGAAAAACCCTCAATTGCACCCAAGACAGCTTCTCGCCCGTTCCACCGAGCCTCAAGAGAAACGTGTACTGTGCCTCTATCGTGGTGGATTATAACGCAGACACCTCTGAAATTTAGCTAAGAGAGTTTACGTCCAGAATTCGCAGTTGGAAACTTTGCAAATAGCTTGCAAGCTAACGTTAGCGTCCAACATCCTCCATGTTCTTCCAAAATAAAAGCCTTGATTGGCCAGAGCCTGCGCACGCGCACAAAAGGACGCATTGAGTACTGCGTAACCCGCTGTGTACTATAGTAAGTGTTAGTGGTGCATTTTGTCGTTTGGGACGCAGCCTAGAGATTCACTGCGTGGGATAACGCCATTAAATTGACAATCAGGACGACACCAATGAAAGTTAGAGGTTTTATTAAGACAAAGGATGCACAAAAATGCTTCCACTCTCAAACAATAATTTAGGTAGTAAATTTAAATTAAAATCCATAAATAAAAAAAAAAAGACATTCACATGTTCAAAAAGCTCCATGTATGTACAGATTAAAAATCAGTTTGCCACAGTTTAGCCTGCTAGGTCCACCTACAAATGGAGAAAGATTTAAATGCTACCATTTAATTACCCCCTTCCCATCAAGATAGCAATTAACGCAATAAAAAAATATGTACAAGACAAAAATAAAAATAAAAAATACATCCCTATAACACTATTAGAAGCCTCAAGGCAGCAGGGCTTGGTCAAGCATATTCTGTGGGCTAAGGTTAGAAGGCCTGCTCAAGCTGCTGGAGTCTGATGGCCAGGGGCAACAGCAGGTCATTGAGGTGCTGGCTGCTAAAGGTGAAGGCATTGTTTGCCATCAATTCTCCAGACGGTGGTGTAATGGGACCAGAATCGTCAGGGAACACTGGTGAGGCCAGCATTGACTGTGGTGATGAGGAGGTGGAAGAGGAGGGTGGGGAGGAAGACTGCATGTCTAAGGCTGGAGAGAGGGCCCTTTCAGACAGCTGAGGAGACCAGGGGGACGGTTTTGAGTCAATGCCCTTCACAGTGTTGGGCAGCCCATGCTGGAAGCGACAGCGAGTGCCAAACAGGCAGAAGCCAAACGCACTGAAGGTACGGCACAGGGCACCACGAGGTTTCCATTCGCTAGAACGTGAAGGTGGCTGCCAGGCCTTCTCCTCAGCACCATCACTCGATACTGAACCACCTTCGTTGTGGAGGAAGTGGCAGCGGGTTCCGAAGGGGCAAACGCCGAAGGCACGGTACGTACGACATGGCACATTCCGACGTCTGTGGCGAACAGGCCTCTGCTCCTTCAGGCTGTGCACGAAGAGGCAGCGGGTGCCGTACATGCAATAGCCAGCCGTGTGAAAGGTGCGGCACAGTTCGGTCTTGTACTTGGGGTGGCGGGAGGGCACATGGAGATCATGCAGGCCATGAGCAAACTGGCAGCGTTCCGCATACTTGCATGTGCCCGTTTCGGCGTAGCGGCTGCACAGTTCGGTCTTGTAGCGGGTAGAGCAGAGCCAAGGGTTAAGAGGGGGAGATGGGGACTCAACCAGGGGAAGAAGGGCCTCTGCCAAGGACTGACCCCCATTAGCCAAGCTCTCCCCTGGGAAAAAGGCCTCATCTGCACCATCTGAGGGGAACAGAAGCAGGTCATCTTGGCTGGTCTGTGGAAGAAAGGAGAGCTGCATTAAACCAAGCACCACATGATTGAAGTACAACCAGTTTATTACTACTAGACTAAACACCCCCCCCCCTTCAAAAAAAATATATTTCACCTCCTATCAGCATTTCACACCATCTATACCACATGGGTAATGAACAGACATTGTAAGATTTCCTACTAGTCACATGATTTCTGCAGGTTTCTCCCAATTAAACTGTGCAAAAAACAAACTATCCACCTTTAAACCATTCTGCAATATTTGCATACAATGCATTGTATGTAGTTTGTGGTCCTGGAAGAACATGGTCTCCTTTCTCCATGTACTGAACTAACTGGATTTAGTTAAAATGACTATTTAACTCAAATGTATATATTAAAAACAATTTCCACTGCCCCCAATGTTAACTGCGTGGAAAATGAGCATTTTTCTAGTTTAACTCAGTTCACAAAAACAAAGCTACTGAGACACCATTTAACCTGTACCTGATCAATATTTCCAGCCGCTTTGTTTCTCCTGCAGCTCTAAAATAACCTCATTACTCCGAGACAAACAGAAGAAACGCGTATCGCCCCCTAAGCTCAGTATTTCCTCAGTGACACATACGGATGCTTTCGCCTCCCACAACCACAGCTCCACTTTACCTCAAACATGGCTGTACGGTCTCCAAACCGGGCGCAACGGCGTCTTCACACAGTGCCTTTCTCTCCGTCCAAACGCTCAAGTGTGTTCCGGCAACAACTTTCGGCCGTGCACCAGAAGACCACGCAGGATAGCTGCAGGTGGGAATGACGACCAGAAGGACGAGGACTGAAGCCTAAACCTGGCAAGTCGCACGCACTGTCCTCAACTCGCCCCGGTTGTTTTAAAGCCGCCCCGTATCAGCGTTCCCGCCTTTCCCTTTAAACTGGCATCAGCTGCGTAGCCTCGGGTTCGAACGGACCAATCAGGAGGCGAGACGAACCGAGATTCAATTTATGCAAATGAGCTGTCCTGCCCCGCCCCGCGACGCGCGCTCAGTCCGGTAAGCTTTGTTGGCAGAAGCGCATCTCCATACAGCGCTGGCGAAGCGTCACCAGAATAAACACTGAACAGGTCGGAACGTGTAAAGACGTAGGAAATAATTAATTATTAGTTAAATAATAAATAAACAAACAAGCAAATACATGAATAAAATATTTCAAGTAGTAATGTTTAAGTGAGTATAACAACTTGTAACAGAAATAGAATAAAAGATGAATAGACAGATAGATAGATAGATAGATAGATAGATAGATAGATAGATAGATAGATAGATAGATAGATAGATA
>JBBPDA010000013.1:5398800-5416551 GCA_037974385.1 Arnoldichthys spilopterus
ACACACAGACAGACACACACACAGACAGACACACACACACAGACAGACACACACACACAGACAGACACACACACACACAGACACACACACACACAGACAGACACACACAGACAGACACACACACACACAGACAGACACACACACACAGACAGACACACAGACAGACACACACACACACACAGACACATTAATCAGAGTTCTTCATAAGAACAGCGACTTAAAACTGACACAATTGTGAAGCTTTGTATCTGTGTGTAACACACCTGGTGTCTTTAGTAGCCACAAACACTACAGGATTGGGGGCATCTCCTTGGCTGACTCTCTGACGCTTTATTACTGACTGGGAAGTTGTCCTCATTCCAGAAACATACGGCCTCCCATTGGTGGAAAATGAGTGCCCTCCGCCCTGCAGCCAGCAGAAAATGGGTAAAAGGGTCGGTGGTGAAGGCAGAAAATAGAGAGAAATGAACCATCTCGATCTTGGAATATTTACCTTCTACCAAAAGTTTTCAACCACAAACAGCAAATGTGTCATGTCCTTACTGTGTTTTTTAAATGCTGACAGACTCACCGAACTTCCGCTATCAAAGGGCCTCTTCCCAAGTAGAGCAGGGGCGCTGCGGGGCTGGCTTGCCTGGTTACGGTTGATAGGGGTGGGTGCACCGCGGAGAGCTTTGAGTTTTAGAGGAGCCTGGACAGCTGAAAGACAGAGACATCACTCAACTCACCTCCTGCATCATAAACTAAAGACGCTTTCTGACATAAGGAATACGAGTTCTTACCAAGCTCTTTCACTATGTTGATGAGGGATGGTCGTGGAACAGTGCGGTTTTTGATAGCACTTTTTGATGCTTTAGGGAGTCTGATCATACCTGAGGGACAAAAGAAAGAAACAATAAGCCTTTTGGTGCTAAAGGGCAAAACGTGGACATCTTTACCTTAATATTATGTTACTGTAAGGACCTGTCCACATGGACGTCTGAATTAAGTGTTTTCCTGATGTTTGTGGCGTCAGGTGAGCGCGGATCAAGCATGGACAGTGACAGTGAACGTGACTGTATGATGGGGTGTGTTCACAATGACAAAGTGCACCACAATGAAATGTGACCTCTGCACTTAACCCATCACACATGGAGCAGCAGGCAGCAATCAACAGCGCCCCAGGAGCAGTGCAGTGGGCAGTACCTTGCTCAAGGGTACCTCAGTGGTACCTGGGCTGGGACTTGAACTTGCGACCCTCCGATCACATGGGCAATTCCCAAACCAATAGGGGTCACTGGATCCACAAGGATCACGTAAGACAGGCACAGCACAACCCTTGGTGTCTCTATTGTGTCCATCTGTAAAGTACAGGAATCTCCTCCGACTCCCCTTATTTAACTGGGAATTGTTTAAGATAGCGGTAACAGTGGCACTTACACTCCGCTTTGACAGCGTTTGCATTGATCGATGCGTAAGGGCGGCGGGCAGCGCGGCGGGATTGCAGGATGTCCTGGCAGACACGGCGGGCAATGCGCGTTAGCTTGGTGGTCTGCAGAATGAATGTCTGCCGGTTCTTAGCCAATAGTTTGGCTCTGCCAGCGCTGCTGGTGAACGGGGACATGCCCTGCACTTCCTGACGAGTCATGTGACCACGTGTGGCCGCCTCCTGTTGCAAATGAAGAGCACAGAAATCACAGGAACCAGGATGAGTTTGAATTAGGCAAGAATAGCGGTTAGTAGAACGAATGTGAAAAAAAGAGATTTACCGAGCCTGTTCTTGTAGCACCCTCTAACTGTGTGGGAGTCTTTAGTCCACCATACTTCTTCCAATAAATCCAGCAGGAAGCACATAGTCTGCACTGCATGTTGGGAGGCCCCCATGCATACCACTGAGGAGACTGGGCAGCTGTAGCAGCATAAAGAAATCTCGTTACAATATTTCCTAGACTAAAGAAATATTGTTTCACAACAAAAATCCAAATTACACAAGTGTCCCCCAAACCCAAATGTAATAATTCACCCAAGACATGTTTTGTCTTTGCTTCTTTAGCACTGGGGCTACAAGGCTAATGTTATAACACAAGAAGTCTTAGATTATGGAGATTTTTTCTGGAAATACATCCCAAAAACCTCTCAATCCACTCAAGTGACATTCAGCACTTCATTAGCCCCTTAACAGCCACACCAATTTCTTTTCATTTTATGTTCATCTGGGGCAGCAATACCAATAATGTTAAATTTTTTATTCAACAATTCTACAGCCTTTTAAATACAAGCCTCGATCAAAACATTCGAGATTTATTTTTATTGTTAAACTCAGAATATATAAACCACCTGCGACTAACATGCCCCTGTCGAACGTCTTGGGAGGAAGCTCAATGAAAAGGTCTACTAATTGTGAAATCCAGTGGGGTTTTTTTCCACCATAACTGATCTAAACCAAGTGGTAGAGATGGAAGTCAGATTGAGTTTAGCACATGTTTTAATTTACTGTAAATTTTTTTTTTTTTACAGTAATCCACATCTTAAGGCCACTGTGCAATATCACGACTCTGTGTCCGTAGTGAACTGGTGTAGTCTCAATGCTTCTAATGAATACCGCACAAGCGGAGTAATGTTATGTTACTCACTGTGGCAGCTCTCACAGCACAGGCCTTTCTGAAATCCTGCAGCTCCATTCATGCCAGGCTTGTTAGCAGGAGCCATGATCTGGTTGGGGTTAGGCTTGGTGCTTTTATTTAAAAAAAAAAAAAAAGGTTGGTCAGCAGTGAACACAATCTAAATAGGCTAGAAGTTTTTAACAGTAAATCCTTGTTTTTATTAGCTGCAAAACCAAAATTTAGTGTTTGCTGCAATAGTAATAATTTCAGCCTCAAATTATAAAACACCCTTAAAAACAGTGAGGTCAAAAATCCTGTTTCTGCCAAATACCCAAGCATAAAAATATGCATGTTACACTCAACTTCTTAAGAACACATGTGCATGTCATTACAGTAAATACTCACTAGGTGGGGATGTAAACCTGTTTCAGTTTACTGTCTGCTTCTGCTGCCTTCAGTCTTTTCTGAAAAAGGAGGGAAGAAAAGCATAACTCCTCAGTGCACTGGTAACAAAGAAAATGAACTTAAACTTGGCAGTAAATGTGTCCCATATATAGAGGTCATCCATATTCACATATGAAGACAAACGCAACTCAGATCTAGTGGTCCCGATCGATGTAGTTGAGGATGTGATCGAATCGCAGTGTATAAACACAATGTGACCAGCTTAGCTAGATTCACAGTCCAACAACACATGTGCTATTTCAGGCACATGAATGTGATTCATCGATAAGCCATAACATTTAATCCACCGACTGGTGATGAAATAACGCTAATGAGCCTGTTACAAGGAGAAAGGGTGGGATGGACTAGGCAGCAAGTGACAAGTCAGTTTTTGATATGTTAAAAACAGTAAAAATGGGCAAGTCTAAAGATCTGAGCCACTCTAAAACAGCAGATCTGGTGGGATGTTCCCAGTATGCAGTGGTTAGTACCTACCAAAAGTGGTACAAGAAAAGACCAATGGTGACCAGAAACAGGGCCATGGGCACACAGAACTTTCCTGTCTGGTCCAATCCACCAGAAGTCAACAGTAGCACAAATTGCTGACAAAGTTAATATTGGCTATGATGGAAAGATGTAAGAACACACCATGCATTCATCAGAGTGCATATGCTGACCCCGGTCCATCACTGAAAATGCCTACAATGGGCACGTGAGCATCAGAATGGACTATGGAGCAATGAAGAACGCAGTCTGGTCTGATGGAGCACATTTTCTTTTACATCATGTGGACTATGGGAAGATGAGAGTCATAGGCATTGTGATGCTCTGGGCAGTTTTCTCCTGGGCCCTGGCTTTCATGTAGGAAGTATTTTGACACATCACCTACCTAAACACTGTTGCAGGGTCCACCCCTTCATGGCAACAGTGTTCCCTAATGATGTTGGTCTCTTTCAGCTGGATAATGCACCAAAAATTGTTCAGGAATGGTTCGAGGAACATTGCAAATAGCTCAAGGTGTTTACTAGGCCTCTAGATTCAACATAAAACATCTCAATCTGATCGAGCATCTATAAAATGTGGTGGACAAACTATCCAATCCATGAAGCCCCTACATCACATCTTACAGAATGTAAAGGATCTGGAACCAGATTCCACAGTACACCTTCAGAGGTCTTGAAGTCCTGGCCTCAACAGGTCAGCACTACCAGGTACCAGGTGCACCTACACAATATTAGGCAGGTGGTTGTGAATGTTATGGCTGATCGCTGTACTTTTACAAATGCAGAAGCGACTGTAATTTAGAATTTAACCCATCTTTCTGTTTCACTGTGCATGGGGAAATTAGTAGGGCAGTGGTGGCCTAGTGGTAAGGCCATTGCGCTTGGGAACTGAAGGTCGCAGGTTTAAGTCCCTGCCCAGGCACTACTGAGGTACCCTTGAACAGGTACCGTCCCACTACCATGCTTCCCGTTCGGAAGTTGCATTGGATAAAAGCGTCAGTCAAATGAATAAAATTAAAACGTAATTAGATCAGATGAACACTTGGAAGTAAAATCTACATCTAAAAAGGCTGAGTACAAGCAGTGTCATATCTTCATTGGATGATGATTTGATCACCATGACTGGATATTAATGCTAAGTGTGAACAGGGCCTAAACTCAGAAAATGGTAGAGAAAGTACAATAACATTCATTCAAGCAAGCGTAGAACCATCACCTGCTGAATATAACGGTCTGTGGTCTTCCACATGTAGTAGAACTGAACCACGCTGGCTAACGACTTCCAGGGCAACTGGGAAAATACAGAAAATCAAACAATCAAATCAATAGAGAAACCGTACAAACGAGAGCTCTTTCAGACATTCCAACACTGGTCACGGACGACAGCACTGTGCAGGAGCTTCTGTACTTACAAAATCCTGGCGAATATCATTGAAATCTTTCCCGTATTTCTCCAGAGCTTCTTCGAACAGCATGGCCTCCGAGGCACTCCACTCCTCCATCTCGTCTCGGCACAGCACGGGCCCGCCCTGCGGCACCAGCGTGGACATGGCCTTGGCCAGGTCATAGCCGTTCTTCTGCAACGTGTCCATAGCATGAAACTGGAGAAAGGAAGGATGTCTGTTAGCAGTGAAGTACGCGGCACAATCAAATAAAATCTCTTCTGTTCATTTAGCACTTTAACGCATACATGCCCTCTTACCAGTGTAATGTCTCTGGATGCGGCTGCTGCGCTCATATGCAGGCTTGGTTGGCGAATGGAGCTGCTACAGTCTAATGCGCGAGCAAACGTGCCCACAGCCCTGCAATAAAGACGTCAGTTTAGAATAAATGCCATGTGTAACTTATTTATTTCAAACCCAAAGTGGAACAAGTAAATTCTACAGAATTCACCTACTGTGCACCGAAGAGTCCAGCTACTAATAAACAAGTTTACTGAGCAACACCTCACTCACGATGCATTACCCCCTTATTGCACACACTATCAAATGATGTACTATTCTTAAAAAGTTCCAGCCAATTTAACTAATCATTTTGTCATTTATCTACTGGTATATTTTATTTAACCCTTACCTAACCCTCTTCACTCATTACTGATGCTGCCACTGCTGCTATTCCATCACTCATCACACTGCTGGAATTTGTATTTACTATGTATTATTAATGGTTATATATATTTTTTATTATATTCCTTTATAGCATCGTGTACAGAAGCTGCAAACCTAATCTTGTTGTACTTTTGCAATGACGAAGATGTTCTTTTCTATTTTATTCCATTATGGCTTACTACTCGGACCAAATGGCCATGTAGTGCTGGAAATGCCCAACAGATGGCGATGCAAAACACAATGAAAACCTGGATAATCTTAAGTGGTATGTGGACCAATGATCCAGACCTGCTTTGGCGTAAAATCTGACATTTTTGGCATCTGAACTGTATTACCAAATCCAGACGAGGATTTTGAGTACAAAAACAAGCAGCAACAAAAACATCCACAAAAACCTGCGTGAAGAACATTCTGGGGTGTTTGTTTTTTAAGACAGTTAAGGCTGAAAGAACAACAAGGTTGTTCTATATTATGGTACCTCAGTGGCTTGGTGGGGAAAATGCAGATGAACCAAACACAAAACCAGTTTATAGCCAGTCAGAAGATTATAGAAGGGATCTGCAGGCTGAACTACGTTAACTGAGCAGTCCCAAGCACTTGCAAAAAGGCAGGGTGCCTTTATACAACTCACACATACTTCCTAGGTGTATTTCCTTTTAACTACTACTGCTTAGCCAGCTGAACAACTTACTCCAAAACAAGCTACTCTTCTTTAATAAGCGGACATTAAACTGTAGGCTATATCTTCCATTTACGGGCGTAAACCATTAAAACAACAGTGTGAAAAGGGGGCAATTATTTTTTTCATGGTTTTGCAGTGCACAATAACCTCTGTTATATGGAAGTTTTGCAAGTCATCAAGAATGTCTTAACACCGTTACACCGCATTGACAAATCAGACATTTTTGCTCATTGCAGCATCAACCCTGTTCAGTATATCACTAACAAACGGCCTTATATCCAGGAATTTGTGGAATTAGTATGAGCCATGAGTATGGTTCCCATAGCAACGTGAGCAAGTTGTGATCAGATGGTGAATCTGAACGCCGTGACTCACCGAGCCACCACAAGAAACTGATCTATCTGAGAGTCCTTCAGCTGGTTATCTGGGTCCCACACCTTTGTCTCCAGTTTCTCCTGTACTCGACTGTCTGCTTCACCTGCAACGAGACAGTGATGACAATGATTTTATTAATGCCCAGTTTTTGACTCAGGAAAAGCAGTTTCACAACCCAAAGCAACAGAAAAAATGACCCTGAAGTCTGTGCAACGACAATAAGAAGTTCTCTTATATTATTAGTCTACCTTCAGCCAATTTGTCAGGGATCTCCGCCTGATATTTGGAGCCCACTCTGATCTCGCCTTGGTCAGCAAGCAGGGTCTTCTGGACCGGGTCGAACACCAAGGAGTAAAAGAAACAGTCCTGCGGAGAGCAAAGCCACACAAAAACAACCACTGAAACATGTCTTCATAGCATTAAACTTGTTTTTGCCCAGTGACTGTCATAATGCTCTTACGATTCAATCAGCTCAGCAAATCCTCTCTTACCTCTCGCTCTAGGTAGCTCGTCAAAACATCGGTCTCATTCAGAAGTGTAACATTACATTTCCCCCTGTGGACACAGATTAAGGAGTTCACTTGTTTTTACTTAAAATCAACCACCAACATCGCAATTATATCAAAATAATGCAGTAGCTTTACATTTACAACACCACATACACGCGGACTTATTCACAGAACTGCGCTGCATATTAGGGATGTAACAATGAATCGATCTGTATCTGTGCATTGAATCACAATCTGATGTGTTGATGTGACACAAATGCTGACCACACTGCTGAATTTCACCTTATTTAACAAAGTCTTCAGATTATAATATGCTCACATGTGAGTTCATGGAAATGTAGCAGAATGTGTGAAATTTCATCAAATTTCATACTGACTGCAGGCCCCGGTATCAAACCGAATCAACTAAATTGCATTGAACCAAATTGCATGTAAAAATGTATCAGATCTCTGGCTAAAATAATTGGATCAGAACTAAACTTGTGATTTACACCACTTCTACATATGTTTTAACATAATATTCAACCACAACGAGCTACAGACCAATTCCAGGTCTCCATGAAATGCTTGGATCAACAAGATAGTAAATGTATCATTATAATAAAGTTAATATTATATTCATTAATGATATATATATATATATAAAGCATATATGAAGCAAATGACTTTAGTTTTAAAATAAACTGCTACTGAAATAGACTGTGATAAAATCCACATGCATCACTGTATCACCACCGCTTACCCCCAAATTCACAACCACATGAACAGAAAGTACGGTGGGTGGTGGAAAGTTGCACTCCACACTCCCACCATCTACAGCCATTACACCTCAGCATGCAGCCCAAGTTGCCCTTACTCAAGCAAAGAACCCTTGGAAAAGCAAGTTCATGCAAGAGAGATGCTTCTCTTACACTCGAAACAGAAAAAGCACTAAATATTGAGCCAGGAACTTAAGTTTTTGTACATGGCATCAAACCCGTTTTCTCATTCTGAGTGTTTGTGTAAGAGGGTACGTTACCGTATGTGTGTGGCAGGAAGAGACTCAAACTGCCGGGACAGGAACAGTTCTCTGTGTTTGAGCTGATGTTTCTGCTGCTCACCGATTGGGGGCTGCTTGGACTCCTCCTCAAAGTCTCCTGCGAAGATCCACACATGCATTAGCTCATACACACTGCTGCAATAATCATTTCCAAAGAAAGGCATGCAGAACAGAATAGGACACTTTGGAGTTAGAATTTCAAAGTTCAAACTGAAAACTGATGATGCATTTATTGGCCTCTGGAAAATGTTTAGATGCTGGAGAAGCAGAACATTTAGATGATGCTGGAACATGTATTACCTACTGTAAACCAATAGTCACAATTGTGATATCTGTCTGTGATAATCTTCCTGCAGTGTCAGTCAGAATGTATTTGTGACCGTTTACAGTAAAAAGTGATTTAGAGATATGTATATGGCTGAATACTGTATGTGTCTTATTCATTAAAGAGTTTCCTTACACAAACATAATACGTGATTATCTTCATTATTCTGAGGTGCTGTAGAGAGGATCTAGTACATAAACTGCTGAAGAGCTCAACAGGTCGCTGCTTCTCTTCACTTCAGAAAACCAGCAGATCTGAAGCACATCCAGCAACACGGGAAAGATGCTCTGGCTCTGCGGTCAACAGCGCTCTGTTCTCTCACATGCGAAACACAGAGTGTCCAAACTCACAGTATGAAAATCATTGTAGTGGTGAGAGTATGGGGCTCTACTGGTTCATTGATTGAGATTCAGATTTCCCCCCACCCCTGCTCAAAATTTCCCGTCGACACTGGTAAACCCACTTGAGAAACTGAAACCCCACTCAACACCAACAGAAAAAATGTTTGAGTCAAATTGGTCAAATATTTGTCAAATGCCGTAGTTGGGATAGCATTAGGATAAGCAATAAACAAACAAAACAAAATAATAATAATGATAATAATAACAATATCAACATTAGTTGATCATTAGACCTGACCTTACTAATGCTCTTGTGGCTGAATGCAATCATATCCTCAGAGCAATGTTCCAACATCTAGCATAAAAACTTCCCAGAAACACAGTTGTTACTGCAGCAAAAGAAGGACAAACGGTCTACCCTTCATTTACACTGAAACACTGGTTAAGTGAGTGTCTGTAAACACAGATGAACTGTAAATGTGCCCTTGCATAAACTCTGTCAATATCTACAATAAATGATTATTTTTCCTTAACGGCTACCACACTTTACATTATGCCTCTATCTGGTTACATGCCAACACGATAAAGCAGAATGATAACCAAGTTTACTGTGTTTTTATGACTTCCTCGTACACAGTCCTTCTAGAAAACAGTACTTTAAATTTGCTGGTGTTGCATAGTAATGAGAGCATGGAGCGCCGCAATGACCACACACTGGTACTGTTACAAGGCAGTGGGGACAAAAAGTAAGGTTAGCCCAGAACTTGTGCGTCAGTGGAGCCAGTTAGGGAGCTAACATTTTCCAGCCTAGATGGATAGATTGCGACTAAAGCCCTAAAGGTGCTTACACACACACCTAGTGTCAAAATCTCCCAACACTAGTCAAGTATAAGAACAATTATTGCGCTGCTGCGCAGAAAAGCAGCATCCGTTTGAGGTTGTCACATGTGAAGATGGCTTTCCTCTTTCCTATTCCAGTTTCACTTTTTTGTTTGTTTTCTGAAAACTGGGTTCACTCAAGTTCTCACCCAATCCCTGACCATGAGTTTCCATTACAATAAGTGAACCAATCACTTCTAGTCCAAATTTAGGAGAAACTACTGATTCTGACTAAGTTTGATAACCAAATTAATGCTGCAATTAAAGGGAGTTTCACTGAGCTCCATTCAATCTCAAAAGGTTAAATGTTTTCTTGCGTGTGAACTGGAGAAATTTATTCATGCTTTAATTTAATCACGTTTAGACACGTGCAATCCGCTGTACTTCGGGATCAGTCAGTCATCAGATTTGATCTTTTCTTAAGATTACTCCATCTCCAAGGTCTGCAGATCTTTTTCTTCTGGCTGTTCCACGAACCCGGTTAAAACTACAGGGTGATGGGGGAACAGTCTCCTGCTCCAGATAAGTTTCTTCAATCTCTGCTTTTAAATCAAGGCTCAAAACCCATTTTTATCCACTAGCCTTAGACTCTACTTAATGTTTACTGTTAGAGCCGAGTATTCTCCTATGTTCCATGTGCTGTTTGTTCTGGGTCTTGACATTTTTTTTTGCATCATTCTTTGTTTTTAACGTTTTGTTGTTTATGTATTCATGGTTTTTAATTTTCTAAAGCACTTTAAAAGCAACTTTTGTTGACCAAAGTGCTAGATAAATAAAATTTGTTTACTTGGACAATGAAAGATAAAAAAAAATGTGAATCATAAGCACAAAAGCTGTTGGCAATGACAAGAAATATCAGATCTCCAAACACTGGGATTAACCCAGCAGTTCCACTGAACTTTCTGTGCTCTGAGAAACCATGCAATGATATGCAGTAAGAACTGGTGTCTATAGCAGATGAAATGGCACTGGGCTCCAAAAATATCTTGGAAAATAGACTCTAAACAGCTTTGTTTATTTAACTGAAAGACTTGGGCTCCTTATTTCTCAAAACGAAAGAAAAAAGCAAAAACAAAATGAAGGAACTCCTGTCATTAGCAACTGCTCGTGCGAGGCGCGACCTGACGGGATTCTATCGGAGGATCTGAGTGAACTCCGCCCCTGCGCGCAGCTAGGGAAACCCCGCCAGTGAGTGGGCGTGGTCTCTGACCACACCCCTCTCCATTAACCCCTCCTGCCACTCCAGTGTCCCCCCACCTCGGCCAACCAGTCCCTGCCAAATTTTCTGGGAAACCCTGTGCACAAACCTGAGGCGCCCATCCCCCACTGAGTAACAACCCCGCCCCCAACACAGGCGAGCGCATACACTCGCACACACAAAAAGGATAAGTTCTCTCTCACACTCTTGTGCACACACGCACACGTCGCGCGCGCGCACACACACACACACACACACACACACACACACACACACACAAAGACACTAGCGGGTTAGCGTTAACCCTTCGTGTGCCAGATCCTTGCGGGTCCCATGAAGGCTCTTTTGTTTAGAGTGTCGGGCTGAGAGTGTGGGCTCAGGGCCAGCAGAGGACACGCTCAGAGGAGCCCAGACAGTGTGTGTGTGTGGAGGGGGGTCTGGAGGATGAGAGTAAAGAAGAGAGAAGGAGGAAGCCTTAGTGGACGACAGAAGCCCAGGTCTTCTGTAGCAGTGCCATGTAAACCACGCAGCAATGAGCTAAGTGCCATAAAGAGCCAGTGAACATAAAGACTCAGTCTGTTTGCTGGATTTAGGACATCGCTATGTGATTCCACTGCTGTGGGATCGGATGCTCTCCTACACCTGGGTGTTCGTACCTCTAGTCCCGCAGTCTTTTATGTGGCAACATTTGGGTTTAACGCACTTTTCATATAGAAAACTAAACCACTGACTGTCCACACCACTGACAACTACCAGCACTGCTGATGAACAAGTTACTGGTCTGTGCCAAAGCCCCAAACCGTTGAATTCTCTTCCTCGGTCTCTGTGACTGGTCTTCCTGCTCTACCTTCAGATCTGAACTGAAGACTCTTTTCAATCATTACTTTTGTTGTGTAACCTTGAGATTGAAAGGTGCTATAAGAATTCAATAATAATAATAATAATCTCTCAGTGCTTATATTTTTTCCAATCCACCATGTGCTTTGGATTCATCCATTAATATTAATTCTTCTTTGGCTCAAATATCCAAATAAACCTGCTATGAACATGAGCACTATTGCAAAAGAGAAATTGTATAAAGCTGCATGAACTACACTGAAAAAAGAAAATCCAATGTCTGCAACACTAGTCTTAACACAGTGAAGCACCACAGCCAGACGCACTTCACTATTCACCAAGTATTTTGTCCTTGCTTTACTGTTTAACTTACAATGGGAACATTTGGATCCACACACAACAGACCCTTTAAACCAGGAGAGTAAAAAATGACAACTGGTTTTGTATACAATGATCAACCATAACATTAACACCACCCGTCTAATACTGAGTAGGTCCCTCATGCTGCTCAGACTGTGCTGCACTGTGTGTTCTGACTCTTTTCCATCAGAGTTTTAAACCTCAGCAGCTCTTCTGAGGGATCGGACCAGACGAGCTAGCCTTTACTCCCTGTATGCATCAGTGAGCCTTTGGTGCCCACGACCCTGTTGCAGATTTACCAGTTTTCCTTCCTTGGATCACTTTGGGTAACTACTACCTGGAGCACTCCATAGGACATGTCTCCGATTCACCTCGCCATCACCCATTTTTCCCTGCTTCCAGCACACCAACCTCATGAACTGCCTGTTCACTTGCTGCCTAATATATATTCCACTGCCCTCACAGGTGCCACTGCAATGAGATAAGTAGACGGTCAATGTTACTCAGTGGTAAAGGCTGAAAACTGTTTATCGGCCTGACATGAAAAACTGTATGAATCATTCAAAACACAGAATACAGAAAGCCTGTAAACAACAACTAGTGTAAGTGAAAGTGACTTTTTGTCCCGTGAAAACACATAGCCACACAAAAGTGCACCACAATGAAATGTGCATTTAACTCATTAATACATGTAGCAGCAGTCAGCTATCAACAGAGCCTGGGGAGCGGTGTAACAGGACGGTACCGTGCTCAAAGGAAACCTCAGTGGTGCCTGGACCGAACTGGGCGACAGCCCATCGTACCATCCTCATTTATTTCCTCATCCCTTCTTAAAGAGTTCAATCTGTCAAAAGCTGAACTCCCTGCACTCATGTCTGTTCCAACTTCATCACAAACGTAGAGAAATGAGATGATCATGAGATGATAGGACTTACTACATTTAGGTGTTTTCCAGCAATGAAACACACACCTATGTTTCTTGGAGTCTTGGGCCACCACTGCCCAAGGTGGCCAGAGTTAAATAGGGCCTCAGACAGATGAGCGGCGAGTACACTTTGTTCGCCCCTACTTTGAGTTCCGCCTCCACTAGGCATTAAAATGGTTTCGAAATTTCACCATCGGTTTGCTCGAACGTGTGGGCCTACGTTCACACCCACATTTAGCCCAAAACGTCTTACTGTTGTCCCATGATGTTCTTGCAATGAAAGCACGTCTGTGCCCAGGAGACTAAATGCAGTCTACTTTACTGCAGTCTTTTCTATATGCAAGGCTAATGCCACATGCAGTGCAAAAGTTAGCAGACTGCCTTTTGTGGTATCAGCACCCTGCTGATTGCAGACCTGCAAGGATTCACTCTGTACTCTCTGATATGCTCAAATAAAAACTCTGTACTTTTACAGTCAGTTGAATGTGTTTTTGTATTAGCTTCTTTAAAAAAATATGCGGCAAAATGCGGTAAAATTTGATGTTGACATTTTATTGTCATCCTGTATAAAACTTGTGTGTGCAGATTACTTCAAAAGGTGAGAAAAGCTGGTTTCCCACGAACTAGAACATTTACAACAGGCTAGGAGGGAAATGTTGCAGTACTTACTTGCATTGCTGTCTGCCAGAGTGTTTAGATTGCCAGATATGTCTCTCCTCCTGAACAGACACACCACCTTGGCTTCTACATTTCCATTGGCCGTCTGCAAGACACATTGGACTGGTGAGCCAATTACAGAATTACAGCAAAGACCATGCAGAGATCTACAAAGGAGCCAGAGATTATTCTTCATTGTGAACACACTACAGCATAGCGCACACTGCACCACAAGGAAATGTGACCTCTGCAATTAACCCATCCATGTAGGAGCAGTGGGCAGCTGATGTGGGCAGATGTAGGAGCAGTGCTTGGGAACATTACCTTGCTACGTAGTGGTCTGGGACTTAACCCGACAACCTTCAGTTCACAGGGGCATCTCCCTAACCTAACCTCCCGAACACCACCACTGCCCCAACACAGGAAACTGGCTTTTTCAAATGAAAATATTAAAATGTGCTGAATGCAGACATTAATATGTGTAAAATATAAGACAATGGGGCAACACTTCATTCTAGATTCTGGTCAAATTTACCCCAATTTCAGAGAGCATAAAAACCACAGTAAAGACCAAGAAGTAACAGCCATTCTGGAAAAACACTTAAATTATTATTTTTTAAATAAAACTGAATACATACAAAATTTAATAATGTAATTGAACCCTTAAGTTTAGATTAGGGGTGTCACAACACACCGTTACTGATAACCGTAATATTAAAAAAACAAACAAAAAAAACCTGATACTGTGTTATTAATACACACGATAATGCTGTGAATTATCCTGCGCTACTAACGGTGTGGTTCACACAAACAGTAGTTGGCGGTAATTCTTCTTAATTGTATATCCACCGTGATCTTTAACCTCCATTAACATGAATTCTTACTTCAAGAGTGTGAACACATTAGAATGTTCACTGATGCACATTTCAGTGCACACACTCTGGGGTGGAGTCAGTAGCACATATACATATATATTGCGATAAAAGTGTTATGATCTCTTCAGGCCACGATAATCACAGAGCAAATCTATTATCATGATAACTCTAATTTAGATAATGTGGACTTCCAGGCAGAAAAGGTTTAGAGGCGCAAGCTTGTACACACGAAGATGATGAGAACATGGGAACTTCATCTGATTTCTTATGCTGTTCTCCTCTGCAGTGTGAGAGCGTTACATAAATGCATTTTAATCCTTGCTCAGAGAGACACGCTAATGTCATTCTCTAGATTATATAAGAGCCTCCAATGGCAGGATCCTCAACTCAAACAGCACACTGTGCCTAGCAAGCTGTCTAATGGGCATACACTAAACATAAACTTGGACAGAAAAAAATGGCTTATATCAAAGCCATTCAGGTGTAGGGGCGTCATTGCTTGGTTTACATTGAGGTTTGGACATTGGTACAATTCTGTGCATTGTTTGGAATTTAAAACGATTCATACAATGAGGAAAAATGAAATAAAATTGACCCAAATGCATAAGGGCAAAAATTATTTTCGTGTATTTGAACACACTCCCATTGAGGTCATATATTTATGTACTGGGCTGATTAAACAAGGCAATAACTCATTAGCTCCAGACCTGAAAGGCTCCATATCATAAAAATACAAAGAAAAACCCAAAAACGATAATAAACATAAAGTAGCTTGTGTTATGGTGCCATTAAAACCCACCTTGTTGAGTTCTTCTATTCTACGGATCAGGTAAGGGTTGCTGGATGAGTTCTCGAAGTACACATAATCTGTAGAAAGAGAGGAAAAGACGAAAAGAGTTTACAGAACAAACTTAAATGGAAAATGGACTTAACAGCTTTGGTAACAACGTTTAAATCAATTTTTCACAATTTTAAAATGAATACTTAAAATAATTAACGCCAAATTAACACAAGCAATGTTTTTCATGCAATTAAAAAAAAGTAGCACTTGACTATCTGAATTGGTCACAGTAGTTTTCCTTGACAACGATCATCACACGGACACCACTAAGTGGTCCATTCTCTGTTAAACTTTCTTCTTTCAGCTCCTTTAACCTGCTTACACATCCGGCCCAAATTCAGTCACAGATCACCTTCACAAAGGCTTGTAATGGCAGGTTCTGCTGGACGCTAGACAAGCGTTTGTATGAACATCACTCCTGAGCCTGGTACTGTAATGACTGTTGATACTTTCCATTTCCACTCTGGTTCCAATCCACATGCTCTCTCGAACAACATGATGCAGCCCACTGCCCACTGACCCCAACCTGCTCACTAAAGTCTTCATCTTAAAAAGCACAACTGTGATCATCTGAAAAACAGATGCCCAATACGGTAACAACAGTCTTTACAAACCGGAGAGAGGAGCCCTTTCAGTGAAGGTGAAGAGGAATGTTTTATACAAGAACAGAGATGCTGAACCAGATCCACATCCTAACATCTCTACTGAAATCCCTCAGTTTGGTCAACATCTAAAAAAAAGGTACAGCATTTAAGATCAAGCATTGAAGAACGGATCCTAATGTTAAAGAATAGTGTTCAACCAAATCAGCAGCAGAATTTCACCACTAAGTTTCACATTTTTTTCTAGTTTTAGGCTCAGTCTTGGCCTGGGCAGCTGGGCCTTACAGAAACAGATCCAGATCTTATCGTCCAGATGCTTAAAACAGCATTTAAGGAAAGCAATAGTACACATCCCACTTTAAAATCAGGTCCAGTACTGAAAGGCTAATCTGTCAAAACACACAGTGTGAAGGACGTGAAACTGTGAAGGATGATGAGCTTTTATGGTAATCAATAATCAGAGAAAACATGATCGATCACAGCTGAACAGCAAATACATGCACAACAGCGTTCTCTTCCACAGCTAGTTAGCATGGGTGAGGTTTTAGATAGTGATCTTGGTCATCAAACGGCGTTCTTGTCTTCATTCAGCCATGTTAGCCACTTCCCACGAGGACAAATTAAAATGGAGGTCTCTTCAGGTTCATGTGCTTTATCACGGAGTGGCAGTATGAAGAAACAGGGCGGATGGATCGATATTTTCTCCTCAAAGAGAAAATGCCGTAGCTTTAGGGTGCAGGCAATTTGCAGATTTTATGACTCTGGTACTGATCTTAAAGAGGATAATAAGGTCATAAACACAGGTTTTTTTTTATATGTGCGCATGCGTGTTTTTACACTTGGATCTTTACACTAAAGAAGTTGGAGGTAAACATGTACTCAACCATTTGAAGCATCAGAAGATTTTAAAAATGTAATTAATAATGAATATATGATGACTCATGATGGAAAAAAGAATTTTTATGGTTTCTATCATTTTTTATTCAGCGATTATCATTATGCTAGAGCAGGACTGTAAATTGTGCATGTTGTTATTATTGCTGAGGAGGTTCAAGACTAGAGAAGAAACGGTTACAGGTCTCACAGCAAACCATGATTAAATTCCAGACAGCATCACTTTTTCCACTGGTAACAGTTGATTCCAATGCTTGGAAAAAGTCATGTTATTCAATGTCCAACATCAACTGAAGCTAGCAACAGCCTCCAAGATGCATGTGCGCAAATGCAGCCTGCAATGTGGGTTTGTTTTGCATGAGAGAAAACATGACATTTTAACACGTCAGGAGTGTGGTCGTACTTTTGTTTGTATTAAAAAAAAAAAAAAATGAGGGGGAATTTCATATAAAAAGGCCACAGTGTCTGCAGAACATGCATGGATAGCTACAAAAGGGGGCAATGCTTTAAATCTTTGTGACCCAAACTTCTTCTTTTTTTTTTTTTTTTTACAGTGAATGCAAGGCGAGTTAAACCAAGACTCTGAGAAAACTTGGGCAGTGGTGGCCTAGTGGTTATGACGCCGCCTTTGAGACCTGAAGGCCGCAGGTTCGAGTCCCGGCTCAGGCAATACTGAGGTACCCTTGAGAAAGATACCATCCCACTACACTGCTCCCCGGGCGCTGTTTGTAGCTGCCCGCTGCTCCACGTGTGCACGTGTGATGGGTTAAATGCA